>ML681989.1:20192794-20242337 GCA_007922195.1 Podocnemis expansa | reverse complement strand
TATCTATCTATCTATCTATCTATCTATCTATCTATCTATCTATCTATAAAGGAGAAAAATCAAAACCTTTTCTGCTTTGAAAGGGGTTTTTCCTGACTGCTGCCAGAAGAATCACAGAGATCTTAAAAGCCTTAATGAAATGCTAAACATGACTGACTATTTCAATTACTTTCTCATTTGCATGGTAGATCCTGTGATCTGAATGTTGATTTATCTCCAGCAAATTGCTTTTCGGGAAATAAGCTTCATATGGCAGTCAAATCATTGTATTTTACTGTTAGTGGTGAATTGCATATTCAGCTTCAAAAAGAAATTAGTCTCAAGTTACATTTTCAAAACTTTGTCTACTCTTAATCTGCCTTAATCAGAAAGAATTTAAATTTAGACAAGTAAAATTGCTTCCATACACATTGGACTATTAAATCCATAGGGCGATTCTGCCTTAAATTCCACTGCATTATTCCATAAAATAAATATAATGTAATGATTGTATCAATACAAGAATTTACACTTTATAGCTGTCCTTGTATGTGCTTCATGAGGTATACATCTACAATGGTGATGAAGTCAGCAGAGGAATCTCTATAATATAGAATGTTTTACCTGTTGCCCTGATAGTGTTTAAACTAGTGAGACTATAGTCTTTAGCTACATATTCTAAATAGAAGTGTTTTTTTCTAGATGCCTCTAAGAGATAGCTAAATATGTCAAGAACCAAAACACTTTGACTTGTGAACTCTTTGTACATAGTGGAAGTACACAGCTAAATTTGCTGTGTGTTCAGATTGTTGAAAGCCAGTGTATTTGATTGGCTCTTGCCTGTACCACCTTCAATCTAAAGTCTTCCCAGGGGTTTTCTTGCTATGACTGTTGCTACATAAACTGCCTCAGTGCCCCAAAGGGACCACATGCTCCACCCCAGAAGAAGCAGAGGCAAGGCAGTAGCAGCTGTGAATAGAGTTCAGACTACCCACTCCTCCCTTGCAAGAGTGAGGGGTTGGGCAGCAGAAATGGAAGCCAAAACAGGGCAAAATGTAAGAGACAAACAGCAGTAGCAGGGATTAGAAAATATTTCTAGGAGGAGGTCAGGGGTTCCAGATACTGGCCACTGTGACTGGCTTTTCTACAGATGTTGGCATCCTCATGGCTGAAGTAGTCAGTGACTCCTTCCTAGAACCGTGTTAGGGATGGAATGATTGAGCTTTGAAGTTCCCCCTGAATAAGATGGTTTCTCAGCACCCTCAAGAAGGGGATGGGATCCCTCCATCTGATTTGGGGAATAGAAAGCAGGAGGTGGAGCAAGGGAATCCAAATGAGCAAGCATTACTTTGATACAAAGGAACCTTCTGAGGTGCAACAGGAGGAAACAAGAAGCATATGGGAGGGAACCTCACCAGACTCCCATGCTGGTGAAAAGATGCCTGCTGAAGTATATGGGCAGAATGGGACCACAAACCCTGCTGGGGTCATACATCCTCGAACTGGTGGTGAGTTGAGCACACCATTCACTCATCCCCACCCCTTATCTCCCGAGCCAATATTAGAAGCTTCAGGTGAAATAGAATTTTCCTCTAGCCAATGAAATTGTTCAGTGGTACAGTTGGACTCTGCACCATGATTCAAGGAAAATGGGGGACTAGGGACACAGGGGAAGAGATTTCCTGCAGTGGTAAGTATCAGGAGGGGAAACAACAATCTCTTCATCTAGGAACATGAGAGGCAGAACTAGGGAAAGATGATGGTTAGAAGGAGCTCAAGTGAGAGCCTTCCTGGATGGTGCACTCAGACATCCCAGCAAGGGCAGCAGGAGTAAGACTTGTCAGCAGCCCTCTGTGTGAGAGAGAGAGAGAGAGAGAGAGAGCAACAGACCTTAGGCACCAACTTAGACATAGCTGCAGATGTCTCTCACCCAAGGCCGAACCAGCAGACAAGTGCCAGGAGGTTAGAGAAAAATTTCCTAAATCACTGCCAGAAGGCTGGTAAGCCTACTTAATAGGACCAGTCCTTCAGGAGAAAAGGTGCTGAGAGTTCACGTGTAGGGTGGAGACAGAGCCACCAAACCTGACCCTGAGACAGGGACACATGAAGCTGACAAAGGGATACAAGAGAGGGAGGAGACACCTCCAAAAACAAAGGCAGAGCACTACTCCTCTCTTTGGAGAAATCCGCAGGGCTTTTGAAAACTGGGAATCCAGAAGACCATTTAATGGAACAATAGTTTCCTACAGATCTCTTGTTGGACATTTGTCAAAGATCACTGAAGTATAAATTTGGAAATGAGAGTGCATGAATTTGCTCACGTGTTTATTCCATGAAACGCTGATGGTGCATATCGATACAAAAGGAAAAGAAGGAACAAGCCAAACCTAGCAAGCCCAAAGTAACTAGGAAACTAACTAACTGGAGTCCAGCCTTTAGTATACACAAATGTAATACTCAAATAGAACCCTGACCAAAGTGTCATCCTTCAAATATTCAAGGCTCATGCCTTGGACACATGCCATATATGGGTGTGGGGCTGGGTTGAGATACAATGAGGAGTTAAAACTTTGGGCAACAAAGGAGCCAAACTTGCCCAGAGGTCAGAAGGTCCAGATCTTGTGGCTAAAAGGCACGACCAGGTTATTGGTACCAACACTACAGGCTTCAAAGAGCGGGAGCAGGCTTAAGTCTTTTTTATATTTAATGAAGAGAAGGTAGAAGTAACAGCTAAAACTGTATGTAGGCAGGCTTTTTTTTTTTTGCCCCCTAATGCCAAGCCTACTGGTACCCATTCAAGGTTTAGTGACTAAGGCCAGTGAAGGCCCCAGAACATGGCAACAAGTGTAGATATTCAAGTGCCCATATCTTTTGACTATTCTGTAGCCTGTGTTATATTTTAAGTTATTGAAATAGATACTGGTCTTTGAGAATGGCTCTTAAGATTTTACCTTTGACCCCAAGTAAAGTTATTTTTTGTGCCTTAAAGTTTTTGTAACTAAAACAATTCACTGTTTTTTTAATTACCTAAAAATTAATCAGTCACTTCTAAATCAATTATAAATTTCAGATAAATAGATCGCTAGGTAGGAGGACTTATAGTTGTCTTGAGTTAATTTACACAAAGTACATTATAATGGTCAAATTGACATTACGATTGAAATGCAAGCAATAAATCAATGGTTTAATTTATCTAGCTTGCAAATTACCACAATTAGTAATTAAATTATCCTAAGCAAATTAAGGAGAACAATCCTGTTTAAGATTTCACCAGATGGTTAATGGGTGAATCCTTTTTCCTTTAAATTAAGTACTTTAGCTCCAGTTCTGCTAAAAGTAGAATTTTTTTTACCTTGATTTTGAGGAAGTATAACTCTTAAAATGATTCCCTGGTAGCTTCCCTTTTGGCTACCTCTCCCCCATTAATCTTAACCATTCACAAAAATTAGATAGCTGAGTTTGTCTATGTTTCTCTCCCCATGTTATACAACACAGGTCTCTTTTTTACCATCTGGTACAAACAAACAACAGTTTCTAAAACTCCAGAATTGTAATGGTTTAGAAAGATGTCCATCCAATTTGTTACTAATAGCAGGCAGATGCCTCTTGAAAACAGGACACCAAAAGTTACCATATGATAAAGAGCTGATGTGCAACTTCTGCCCTAGGATGCACATTCGCGTGTCCATATTGTTTAAATATAATCTATGATTATTCAAGGTTGCACATTCATTCATTTACACACATTCTCATGACATGGATTTAACTGTGGTGCGCGTGCGCACACACACACACACACACACACAGAAAAAAAGTCTAAGAATTGAAGTAGAGACAATGATAGATGCAGAGATTTTTACTTTAATAGCCTTTTGCCTACATCAGTGGTACCCAGAGATGAGTCATGATCCCAAATTGGTTCATACCATCAGTAGAGGGGGTTGGTACTCACTAGTGTGTGGAGAAGGCCATTCTGCCCCATATGCACAGTGCATGTGAAGTCATGCTATGCAGAGGACACTCTTCAAAATGCCATCATCCATACTCTTTGGTATCCCTGGAAGAAATATTTCATTTAAATAGGGTCATGCCAACATGGGAACATCTAGCCTACTTAGCAAGCTGTTTTAAGCATCTCATAGCAATGGTATCTTTTGTTAAATCCAGCTATGGCCTGTATTCCTTAGGCCCCTCCAGTACTATCTATGATAGTGCCAGAATATCTGACAGTTGCCACTGCTCTGGTTTCCTGTCCAGATAGATTAATGCTGATTGGGTTATAAACTGATGCTGGGAGCTCCTGATGGTAATGGTCAGGGACTTAGTTTTATCTGGATTAATAACTGAACTAAAGATCAGTGTGCACTGCTTTTTGATCAACCATCTACTGCAGTAATTCACTAAACTGAACCAACAAGACAATTGAGACAGATGTGCAATACCCTGGATGAAATTTACTGAATTAAATTAAACCTGATTGAATTAAGTTTAATAACTTTGGGGTCTAGTGTATTAAAATGTGATTGTTGATGTGTTATTGTGAGATTATATGTAACTTCTCTAGAAGGAAGGAATATACTAACTGTGACAAATACATCTCTTTCATTATATCAGGGCAGCAATTATCTAGGAAGGGTTGGAAAGGCCAGGAGAAAATCGATACCATGCCAGAGTTTTAATATTTCCTATTAGTTTATTAATAATATTTACAGTAATAGCCTTAGGGAAGGTCCATCAAGTTTTTTAAACAAAAGCAACACCCCCCCCCCCCCGCATTTCCTAACTTTCAATAAAGCGCTATGTCTTCTTATGTCAGCTACCAATCAGCAGTCACTCATACTAAATCAGTCTGGCTCTGTTTACACAGAGGAACAAGGTCCAAATAGAAATAAATCATGACTTCCACCTACAGGGTGCAACAGTATTTTATCTAGGAAAAGCCATTTCTCCTTACTGCATACAAGCTTTCTGCAGCTTGAGTGGGATTCCTCCTCTTTCCTCTCTCATTTGAAAATGCTTTTAAAGGCTACCATAAACTATACCTACATGTCCATAATTAACCTGAAGTAACCTTTCTTCAACCATCTATGAAGATCTGTCAGGGGTGACTTTATCACATAGCATAATTCCTGCAGTTATTAGCCCATTGAAGCTTCATGCTGAAGAGAGGCCCCATTATCAGTCTTGTTACTTGTTCATTAATTCTTTGAAGATTCAAACTGTCTTCCTTACAGACCAGCAAACAAAGAGAGAATATGGAGATAAATAATCTGATGATGAACTGACTTTGTGTTTTTCTTCTAAATGAGCTAAAGGACAGGTTCTCTGATCCACTGATGAACCTAATTCTAGAAAATATTTAAAAGGCCATTATACTAGGAATCCCCATAGGCCAGTATTCTTGTTCTGAGCAAAGAGTGTGATGAATTTGAAATCATCCCGGGGGGCGGGGTGTGTTCCTGACAGAGTTCATATTAGAGGGGGTGATATATATATATATAAAATAAAATTCCTCTCTCACCCCTATGGGTGGTATGTGTCTTCCTCCACCTCGGGTCCTCTATCAGAGGCCTGGGAGTTTGAGGGTTCTGCGCAGTATCTTAGCTGTTCCTAGCACTGCACTCTTCTGGACAGAGAGCTATGATGTTCCTGGGATCTGTTGGAGCCACTCTCCCAGCTTGGGAGTCACAGCCCCGAGTGCTCCTGCCACCACTGGGACCACTTTGGCCTTCACTTTCCACATCCGCTCTTGTTCCTCTTTCAGGCCCTGGTACTTCTCCAGCTTCTCATTCACCTTCTTCCTGATGTTGCTGTCACTTGGCACTGCTACATCTATCACCACCGCTGTGTTCTGGTCCTTGTCTATTACCATGATGCCTGGTTGATTGGCCAGTACCTGCCTGTCTGTCTGGATCTGGAAGTCCCACAGAATCTTAGCCCTGTTATTCTCCACGACCTTCTGTGGAATCTCCCATTTGGTCTTGGGAGGGTCTAGCCCATACACATGCAGATGTTCCTGTACACAATGCCAGCTACTTGGTTGTGCCGTTCAGTGTATGCTGTTCCTGCCTGCGTCTTACATCCTGCCACTATGTGTTGGACTGTCTCTGAGGCTTCTCTGCACAGTCTGCACCTTGGGTCCTGTCTAGTGTGGTAGACCCCTGCTTCAATGGATCTGGTGCTCAGTGCCTGTTCTTGTGCTGCTATGATCAGTGCCTCAGTGCTGTCTTTTAGTCCAGCCCATTCCAGCCACTGGTAGGATTTCCCAATGTCAGCCACCTCAGCTATCTGTCGATGGTACATCCCAGATAGGGTCTTGTCTTGCCATGGCACTTCTTCTGCTTGATCTTCCTCCCATTTCTGCTGCTACCTCAGGCATTCTCTCAGCAGCTTACCTTTGGGTGCCATCTTAGTGATGTACTCCTGGATGCTGTGGGTTTCATCCAGGACAGTGGCTTTGACACTCACCAAACCCCGCCCACCTTCTTTCCAGCTGGTGTACAGCCTCTGGGTGTTGGATTTGGGGTGGAAACCTCCGTACATTGTGAGGAGCTTCCGTGTCTTCACATCAGCAGCCTCCATGTCCTCCTTTGGCCAGCTCACTATACTGGCCAGGTATCTGATGACTGGAGGGCGTACCTGTTGATGGCATGGATCTTGTTCTTCCCATTGAGCTGGCTCTTCAGGACCTGTCTTATCCTTTGGTGGTACTTGGATGTTGCTGTCTTCCTTGCCTGCTCATTGTGGTTCCCATGTGATTGTGGGATGCCAAGGTACTTGTAGCTGGTCTGTTATGTCTGCTATGTGGCCTGCTGGTAGTTCCATCCCATCAGTCTTGACTACCTTCCCTCTCCTTACTACCATCCGGCCACACTTCTCCAGTCCGAATGACATCCCAGTATCCTCACTGTAGGTCTGTGTCAGGTGGATTAGCGAGTTGATGTCTCATTCATTCTTAGCATACAGCTTGATGTCATCCATGTAGAGAAGGTGGCTAATGGTAGTTCCACTCTTGAACTTGTATCCATATCCAGTCCTTGTGATTATCTGGCTGAGGGGGTTCAAGCCAATGCAGAACAGCAGCGGGGACAGCACATCACCTTGGTATATGTCGCACTTTATGGCCACTTGTGCAAGCTGTCTTGAGTTGACTTCCAGTGTTGTCTTCCACAGTCCCATTGAGTTCTTGAGGAAGGTCCTTAGTGTCCTGTTGACATTGTACAGCGCCAGACATTCACAGATCCATGTGTGCTGCGTTGAGTCGTAGGCTTTCCTGTAGTCAATCCAGGCTGTGCTCAGATTGGTCTGTCTAGACCTTGAGTCTTGGGCAACTGCTCTATCTATGAGCAACTGGTGTTTTGAGCCTCTGGTGTTGTTCCCAATGCCCTTCTGAACTTTGCTCATGTACTGGCCCATGTGGTCCTGTAGCTTGGTGGCTATGATGCCTGATAGGACTTTCCATGTTGTGGGGAGGCAGGTTATTGGCCGGTAGTTGGATGGTGCTGTTCCCTTGTGGGGGTCTTTCATGATCAGTACTGTCCTTCCTTATGTTAGCCAGTCTGGGTGGGAGCCTGCTGCTAGCAGCTGGTTCATCTGTGCTGCTAGGCGTTCATGCACTGCTGTTAGTTTCTTTAGCCAATAGATGTGAATCATGTCTGGTCCATGTGCTGTCCAGCTCTTCATGTTCTTGACCCGCTGTTGGATGTCTGCTACTGTGATGGTGACTGGTTCCTGTTCTGGGAGATTGCTGTGGTCTGTTCTCAGGTCCTGCAGACACTTTGCACTGGTGTTATGAATCTTCTCTTTCTCCCATAAGTTCTTCCAGTGCTGTTCAGTTTTGCTGTTGGTGGCTCTGCTGTTATTGTGTTGTTGCACTGCAGTTGGGAGTACACCTTGGATGGTTCTTTGGAGAACAGGGCATTTATCTTTTTGGCCTCTGCTTCTCTAGTGTATCTCCTTAGCCTGGTAGCCAGTGCTGTGAGCCTTTGTTTAAGCAGTCTCTGGGGCTTCAGATGGAGTCAGGCCCTTCTATTTTTTCAGTAGCCGAGTCTTATCCTTAATCTCTACACCCTTCTGTAGTTCCACCAGCTGACTAACTTCTCTCCGAGTTGCCTTGATCTTATCCGCCAACCTCATTTTCCGGGGGGGGGGGGGTATGTACTGTTGTTCTTCTTGATTGTGTAGCCAAGCATCTCCAGGATTACAGAGGCTGTAGTGTATACCAGTTCATTGGTTTGAGTTATGGTGGTAGTAGGAATTGTCATTAGGGCTCTATTGGCATCTTCCAGCATACTAGCTGATGTTACTTCTCCAATGAGCCTTGGTAATCGGTCTTGAGGGTTGACTGTAGCTAGTTTATCCATGATCTTATGCCTCATATAAGCTGCTGTGCTCTGTAATGGAGGGGGTGGCAGGGAAGTTCCAGGTTCAGGAGTTGGCTTCACATCTAGTTGTTCTTCTGGGTCTTCTTGAGTCCAGGATGCAATGTGGAGCTGGTCTATCTCAAGTTGTGAGAGCAGCTGCCTCTTTACTCTGTTGAAGAATTGGGTAATTAGCTGTTTCTCAGTTAGTGCAGATGTAGGTCTTTTGTCCATCCAGAGTTCCCTTATACATTTCATATATCCCCTCTGATTGGTCTACTGTTATAGTAGCAGTCCATCAATTCCAGGTTCTCTTGTCTCACCCATGTATGTTTTGTTCCAGTAGCCCACTTATCATCCAGTTGTCCTGGTTCCCCAACATCTGGCACTGACTTTGTTAATCCAGTCAACATCCAAGCCAGCATGACTCTCCTAGTTTGTGTCACTCTCATATTCAAGGTAGGCAAGTGAGGCATTCAGGGGTCTTTTGCCCAAGGACCCCTACTGGAAAGGTAGAGAGGTACTCACTGGGATTTGAATCCTGGTCTCCCGCATCAAAGGGCATTGCTCTTAACCACTACACTATCCAGTCACACATACACATATATATGAAGTTAAGCAGAAGCATATTTAAATAGATATAGATCTATCTATATCGATATCTATATCTATATCTATATCTATTTAAATATGTTTCCTCTTAACTTACAACTTGGCTATATAGTGCAATTCACTGTAATTAGTCTGTAAAGAGAAAGCATTGTAGCTAGCAAGGCTGCTGAGGCAGATTATCTTTTGCTGGGAGTACCACAGTGAAGGCAAGGAACAATACAGCCTGGAAAGGTCTTATTCAGGAGGTAGAGAGATTCATGCCTCCACACAAGAGAGATAACAAATACAAAGACAGAAGACAGAGGTGGCATGCTAGATCATAGAGGGGTTATGTAGAAACAGAATCCATGAACTACGACAAAAAAATTAATTGGTGTATTCAAGATTTTGAAACAAAACAGTTTTCAACTCAGTACCACTGAAAGCTTCTTCGTAAAACTTATTCTTCAACCAGTCATGGCTGATACTAAGTAATAATGGTGACAGCACAGGGCCTTGTCAGATTCCTGTGGAGATAGGAAACAATGCTGTGTATCTACCATTGTTTGAATGCAAATTTCTATTCCATTGTAAATAATGACACTATCTTCCCAGAAGGCCAAGTTACCTCATCAGATACACAGACTTTCTTGATGCACTGAATAAAACACTGATCAAAAGTGCTGTAGCATTTACAGGAAACAAGGGACATTTACATTGTCATGTTGGGTGGTGAACTCAGGTAGGCCCAATTGGTGGAGTCCACCTTTGGAGACGAGGAGCCAAAGAGATGAAGGAAAGTTTAGATGTATGAGAAACATGTTATAATAGTTTAGTCGGGTATCATCTGACACTCTCATTGATTGCTGGGACCAAATCAGTAAAGACAAATTGGGAAAATTATTACTGGAGGGAACTACCAAGGAACTTGGGTGCAAAATGGTGGCCTGAGGAGTAGACAAAGCACAGTATAGAGGACAAAACATAGTATAGTCTTGCTATAATTAATCTCTGTATAATAAATTTCTGTACAATATCATAGTGGAATAAAAGATGTGTTACTTTATTTTTTCCCACTTATTAATAAATGGGTTAGTTTATTGTGTGATCACCTGACAGTTGTTTAAATCATTAATTAACAGCCAGAAAAGTCAGGAGAGGTAATATGGCTGGTAAGGGAATTCAAGTCATTGCCTTTGTTAAATATGTTATCTGTGCAGTGCTCATTTCTAGCACATGAAATGGCCTTTCCAAGACTGTCTTGATTTGAGGATGATACACCTGGGATCTAGGATCATTTGCCAGCTGACATGGATATGCAACACCTGAGTGTTTGTGAAACAATGATGGCATTAGAGCTGTAGGGGAAACTCCACTGCCCAAAGATGTTCAGGGCTGATAAAGAGTTTTGCAGAGTTCATAGATTAAAATTAAGGAGGTCCTCAGGTGCATTTGGTCTTTGGGGCTGCAGAAGTTGTGCCAAAAGCATCAGGATGACAGCTCCAGGTGTGAACTGGAAATAGAAGGTGAACAGTTTAAACAGTGAATGACGTCCTATAAGAGTAAGATTAAAATAATGATCAAAGTGGGAAAGGGGCCACAAAGTTATAAATTCCAAAGGGGCAGCTGTGTTAGTCTAGTAAAGCAAAAAAAAAAAAAGGCAAGGAGTGTTGTGGCACTTAAAGACTAACAGATTTATTTGTCACATGAGCTTTCATGGCAGAAAATCCCTTTTTGTCAGATGCTTTCAAGTGGGGGAGCTTACAGACTGGGATGAAAATAAATGCAGGGGAGTATAAGACATGGGATCAGGTCATACTGCAACAGCAAATCAGAGTATTCGTAAGGATTCAAACTCTAGGAAACAGCACACAGAGAGAGGGTGAAGTCAAATTACCTGTTATAATGTGAAAAGAATCCATAGTTACAATTAAGTCCTGCTTTCACACAATCCAATTTGCATATTAGTTGGATTCCGGCTGCTTCTCTTTGAAGTCTTGATGTCCCATTGATTTTCTTGAGGGCCATCATTAACAAATCATTAATGAAGTGATTAGGAAGATGGAAGTGCTTAGCAATTGTGTGTGTGTGTGTGTGTGTGTGTGTGTGTGTGTGTGTGTGTGTGTTGTGACCTTGTTAAGTCAGCTTCAGGGTATGTCTGGTTACACAACCACCAGACATGCCCAGGGCACCTTCCCACCCCCTAGTCTGAATTGGGTACCTAGCCCAATGGGCTCCAGGGGCTGATCCACATTGGAGCTGATCCGGCTCCTACGCTCCAAGGAGGAGCTGGGAGCTGGGTCATGTTCCCAGCCCCTCTCTGCTGGGGCCAGCAAAGAGGGGCTAGGAGCCTCACCTGGCTCCTACCCTCTCTTTACTGGCAGCAAAGGATTAAAGCCAGCTCCTGCCAGTGGTGACAAGTGACCAAGGGCCAAATTTGCCTCCCGTCACATGTCTGGGAATGAGGTTCCGCAGCCTGGTCAACTTCACAGGCATGCAATTGACCAGGCTGCAGAGTGGCTGGACTCTGCAGCCTGGTCAATTTCACTTCTGTCAGATTGACCAGGTTGCAGAGCCGCCTACCCTGATAAGTGACCAGGGGGTAAATGTGGCCCCTGTCACTTGTCAAGGCTTGCAGGAGCCAGCTTTAATTACCCACTGCCAGTAAAGAGGGGGTGGGAGCCAGGTCAGGGTGCTATCGGCCAGGGTTCAGGGGAACCTGCATCACCCCAGCCGTTTGCAAGCAGCAAGAGGATGGGGGAGCCACCATCTTCCCCAGGGCTCTGGGGAGCCAGCATCTGCCCGAGGGGAGTGAGGACCCAGCATCTCCCCTGGCTGCTTGCAGCTGGACAGGGTCAGGGGAAGCCGGCATCAACCCTGGCCAGCACGGGGAACCCGGCTCCCCGCGCCGGCCATTGGTCATACCAGAGAGCAGGAGCAAGATCAGGCCCCCAGTGGAAGCCCATCATGTGGGGGCGGGGGAGGGGGGGCTGTCCCTGTCCTGCAAAGTCAACTCCAGGGCAGGAGTTATTAAGCTGACTTAAGCAATTGCTTAGGTTGACTTAATCATTTCTAAATATAGACTGGGCTTAATTTAGGTTGACTTAAAGGGTTTTAAGTTGACCTAAGCCCATAGTGTAGACACAGGCAAAGTGTTCAGTTAAAACTGGTACTGGAAATATTGACTGTTATAGGACTTAGGTTGGCCCATTTCATGGATAGCTAAGGCAAGTGGAGAATTTATCTGTTCTTGATTGCAGGAGAATCAGAAACAAGCCTGATGCCTCAATTTATGGGGACTTTTCAGTTTGTTGCCCACATAGGAAAGTCAGTTCACAACTAAGCTTCATACTCTAGTGATAAGCACCATACAAAGTCTCATGAAGATATTAATAATTCTGTCGTTAGAACACTGTGCAATAAATGTGATTTCATAAACATACATGAGAAAGCAAAATATGAGATAGCTTCTGCTTTACAAACCACAACCCATCAGGGATACTGTGGGGAGAAACAGGTTGTGATCATGTACTTAAAAATAGTATAATTTATAACACATATAAGCAAGGGATCCAAATTAAATTTACACAAGTGAGCTTAAACTGGCATTTACTAATTTTTGAGTGCTTGACTTTGCAATCTGAATTTATTTTTAATAGATGTTTAGTATATAATTAGAGAAAAAAGATTCCCAAAAATACCTCCATAAGAATGAAACAAAGCTTTAAAGCAGCCATGTGACTCATTCCTCCCAGAAATGAAATCAAAATAGGGGACAGGGTTTTGCAGTTCTCAAGTATATAATGCAGTTTTCAAATGATCCTGTCACATTAAACATTACATTATGTCTATTGTCTTCGCTGCACTGAAGCTGAACTTTTCAGTCAAAACTGTGGCTGTCCATCTTTAAGGATATAGGTATGTTTTGGGATCATTTCATTCCTCTTCTGCAGTTGATGGATAGATTTTATCCACATAATAATATCCTGGTTATTTAATAATGAGAAAATGGTCTTAGTCCTGCGCTGGAGTAAATATGAGTGTTAAGATTAAGAGGAATGTGGAATGAATTAGGCATCTGCGACTAGCCCCAGATTTCTATGGCCTGAATGGTAGGGAACAGTCAAGTCAATTTACAAGAATAGGGCCAAAAATATATATATAAACTGTGAGGCTACAAGTATCGCTTTTGACACTGAGGCTGTGTCTATACAAAGGCACTTAAATCAATTTAACTGAAATTGATTTAAGTTAATTTGATATAACAATCATTAAATTGATTTAACTTAAATTGATGTAACAGGTCCCCACAAAAACCCCAGATTGAACTAGCATGTTCCGGGACAGGACTTGCTAGTTCAATTTAGGAAAGGGGCACCCCAGGAGGTGTGGCAACATGGCTGCTGGGTAGAGCCATGTTGCCACCCAGTTCCCTGTCTGCCTCTCCCCAGGAGAGCCAGTGGCAGGGGAAAACCACCCCCAATGGTTCTGGGCTCCCTGATCCCAGTGGGGGAGAAGACATCCCCCCAGCCTGACTTCAGCCTTGTGGCTCAGCTAGGCATGTGGGGACAGGACCCCTGCACCCATCTCTCGGTGGCCAGGTGGGGGGAAAGACTCCCTCATGCTCAGCTGCAGGCGCACTTGTTGGGTGTGGGGACAAGGGAACCCCATGCCCGGCTCCCTGTGTGCCAGCCAGGCCAGAGGAAGGACTTGCCAGGCTGCTTGGGAGACCCCCATGCCCAGCTTTAGAAGCTCTTGCTGGGCAGCGAGGGACATGAGACCAGTGTGTCTGGCTTAGGTGAGAGGCAAGCATACTTAAATCCAGGTGTGGGGGTCCGGTCTCCTCTGCTGCCCAACGAGCGCTTCTAAAACTATGTGTGGGGGTCCCATCTCCCCTGCCACTCACTACTGCAGCTTGAGCCAGGTGCAGGGGTTTTGTCTCCCCCACCACCTGGCAAGCGCTTCTAAAGCCAGGGGTGGGTGTCCCATTGCCCTCCACACGGTGACCGTGCCAGGACCCGGGGGTACATTCCCCTCAGCACGGCTAGCGCAGTTTGAGCCAGGCCCAGGTGTCCCTTTCCCCTGCCTGGTCAGCATGCAGGGAGCCCAGCACTGGGCTCCCTTCTCCCCACACCCAGCAAGCATTCCTGGTGATCTGATAGCACCCTCTGCCTCCACAGTGTAAAGTTAATAAAGGTATGGCCTGTTTCTTAAGTCCATCTCCATTTGTCTCTTTCATTCACCTGTGTCCTGATCAATCAATAGTTAATTTCATGGAAGAAATCAATAAGGATAATAAAAAAGAAAAAAAAGCTTAGTCTTGAAGCTATGTCTACAGCTGAAATTTTAGCTCCGGCTTGCTAGTCCAAACTAAAGAAGTTTGAGGTTAGTCCAAACTAAACTTGGGCTAGCTCAAACTAACTGTGGACTTTTTAGTTCAAAGTATCTATGCATTCTAGTTTGATCTAACTCTTAGTTCAAACTAGAATGCACATTTAGTTCTAACTAATGTCTTAGTTTGAAATTTTAATTTTGAACCAAGCCTTAGTTCAGGTATTGCATGTGCTTAGTTCAAACTAAAGTTCAAACTAAGCGAGTAAGTCCAAACTAGTGCAGGTACTTATTAGTTTGGACTAAGCTTTGCCTAGTTCCAACTAAGAAATTTCTTAGTTGGAACTAGGCAGCGCCTAGTGTAGCCATGGGCTAAATAGCTAAATTAGTCCAGACTAAGCTTCCTTAGTCCAGACTAATTTGCTAGTATAGACATAGCCTTGGACATTGCCCTCACAAAAAGAGGAATAAGGTTTTTTTTTAAATAATTAAAAAAAATATTATCCTTTAATTCATAGAATCATAGGGTTGGAAGGGACCTCCTAGGTCATCTAGTCCAACCCCCTGCCAGAGGCAGAACCACTCCCACTAAATCATCCCAGTCATGGTTTTGTCCAGCTAGGCCTTAAACACCTCCAAAGATGGAGATTTCAAAACCTCCCTCGGCAGCTCATTCCAAGGCTTCACCACTCTCCTAGTAAAAAAGTTTTTTTTTTCTAATATATAGCCCCGACCTCCCTAACTGCAAATTGAGACCATTGGTCCTCATTCTGTCCTCTGTTATTACCGAGAAAAGTCGAGCTCCATCTTCCTTAGGGCATCCCTTCAAGTAGTTGAAGGTTGCTATTAAATCCTCCCTCAATCTTCTCTTCTGCAGACTAAATAAGCCTAATGCTTTCAGTCTTTCCTCATAGGGCTTGTGCTCCAGCCCTTTAATCATTTTGGTTGCCTTCCTCTGAACTCTCTCTAGCATGTCCCTGTCCTTTTTGTAGTGGGGAGCCCAAAACTGAACACAGTATTCTAGATGTGGCTTCACCAGTGCAGAATAGAGGGGAATGATCACATCCCTTGATCTGCTGGTAATACTTCTTTTGATGCAGCCCAGTATGCCATTGGCCTTTTTGGCAGCAAGAGCACACTGCTGACTCATATATAGCTTCCCATCCACCATGACCCCCAGGTCCTTTTCTACACTGCTACTACTCAGCTGAATGTTTCCCAGCTTGTAGCGGTGCATGGGGTTTTTCAGTCCCAAGTGCAGGATTTTACACTTGTCCTTATTGAACCTCATAAGATTTCTATTGGCCCACTGTTTCAATTTATCTAGGTCTCCCTGAATCCTGTCCTTGCCCTCCAACATGTCTGCTGTTCCTCCCAGCTTGGTGTCATCCGCAAACTTACTGAGAGTGCAGTCTATTCTATCATCCAGATCATTGATGAAAATGTTGAACAGAACTGGCCCCAGGACTGACCCCTGGGGCACCCCACTCGTGACTGGTTGCCAGCTAGACATGGAACCATTGATTCCTACACGCTGAAACTGTTGATCTAGCCA
Organism: Podocnemis expansa; assembly: GCA_007922195.1. NCBI lineage: Eukaryota > Metazoa > Chordata > Testudines > Podocnemididae > Podocnemis > Podocnemis expansa. The sequence goes on along the minus strand of ML681989.1, from coordinate 20,226,521 downwards.
GTTTTCTATCCACCTTATAGTCCACCTATCAAACCCCTACTTCCTTAATTTGCCAATGAGAATGCTGTGGGAAACTGTATCAAAAGCCTTACTAAAATCAAGGTATATCACATCAACGGTTCTTCCTGCATCCAGAAAACCAGTCATCTGATAATAGAAGGAATTGAGATTGGTCAGGCATGATTTACCCTTGGTAAATCCATGCTGACTGTTCCTGATCACTTTATTTTCTTCTAAGTGTTTGAGGATGGATTCTTTAAGAATCTGCTCCATAATTTTGCCAGCGATTGAGGTGAGGCTGACTGGTCTATAATTCCCCGGATGCTCCTTTTTCCCTTTCTTGAAAATAGGCACTACGTTTGCTTTTTTCCAGTCCTCTGGTACCTCCCCCGTTCTCCATGAGTTTTGAAAGATAATGGCCAGCGGTGCTGCTATGTCATCGACCAGTTCCCTTAGAACCCTTGGATGCAGTTTGTCCGGCCCCATGGACTTGTGCACATCCAGCTTCTTTAAGCAGTCCCTAACCTGACCTTCCGTCACCATGGGCCTTTCTTCTTCTCTCCAATCTGCCATACCCATGGTAGTGGGCTGGGAGCTGACCCTGCCTGTGAAAACTGAAGCAAAAAAAGCATTCAGCACTTCAGCTTTTCCCTCATCCTCCATCACGAGGATGCCTGCCCCATTCAGCAAGGGACCTACACCATCCCTGATCCTCTTCTTGTTATTAACATACTTGTAGAACCCCTTCTTGTTATCCTTTACATCCCCCACTAGCCGCAAATCCATTTGTCCTTTGGCCTTTCTGATTTTATCCCTGCAGTCCCTAGCAATATCTTTATATGCCTCCTTAGTCATTAGACCAAGCTTCCACTTCCTGTAAGCTTCCTTTTTATGTTTAAGCTCAGAGCAGAGTTCTCGGCTAAGCCATTCTGGCTGTCTCACATATTTGTTCTTTCTCCTAATTGGAATGGCAACTTCCTGTGCCCTTAGCAGGGTTTCTTTAAAATATAACAAGCTTTCTTGGACTCCTTTCCCCTTCAGATTAGCTTCCCAAGGGATCCTGCCCATCAGTTCCCTGAGGGACCCAAAATCTGCTTTTTTGAAGTCCAGGGTTTTTGTTTTGCTTCTTTCCTTCCTTCCTTTAATCAGCATCCTGAACTCAACCATGTCATGGTCACTACTGCCTAGTTTGCCATTTACTTGTACCTCCCTGATCAGTTCTACCCTGTTTGTGAGCAGCAGGTCAAGAGGTGCAAGGCCCCTAGATGGTTCCTCTAGAATTTGTACTAGAAATTTGTCCCAAACACTCTCTAAAAACTTCCTGGATTGCCTGTGCACTGCTGTATTGGCCTCCCAGCAGATGTCAGGGTAATTCAAGTCCCCTATCAGCACCAGGGCCTGTGATCTAGAAGCTTCCACTAGTTGTCCATAGAACACCTCATCCACGTCCTGCTTCTGGTCTGGTGGTCTATAGCAGACACCCAGCACAACATCCTCCTTGTTGCTTTCCCCTCTCAATGTAACCCACAGACTTTCTATTGGCATGCTTCCACTTCCATAATGGAGCTCTGAGCAGTCATAGAGCTCTTTTACATATAACTCTACTCCTCCCCCTCTTCTTCCCTGCCTGTCCTTCCTGAACAGTTTATACCCATCCATGACAGAGCTCCAGTCGTGGAGACTATCCCACCGCATCTCCGTTATTCCTATGATATCATAGTTCCTTGTCTGCGCTAATATTACCAATTCTTCCTGCTTATTTCCCAGGCTCCTCGCATTAGTGTATAGGCACCTAAGATACCCGGCCAATTGCCCTACTTTGTCATTTTGATTTCCAATTCTATTACATAAACCTCCTTGCATTTTTTCTTGGAGTTCTCCTCCCCCACTCTCCTCACATATTGGGGCTTCAGTAGAACACTTAAGATAATTATTTGATTCCCCCTCCCCATGTTCCAACAACCTTCTCTTTTATTCCTGGTACTACAGTCCCAGCACCCCCCAAGTTCCATCCCTCAATTATTCTAAAAGAAAGGGAAATTTCATTTATTTATTTATTTCACGTTATTTCCTACTGGCACATACTACCTTTTATCCTTTGAAAGTTTTCACTATGAATCGTCAGTTGGTTCAGGTAACATTTCTCCAGACAACCTCCAAAAGAAGTTCCAACTCAGCTATGCACAGCTTTCATCTTTTCTTAAGCTTGGTTTCCCAAATTTTGTGAATATGTGCATTGCTCTCATTTTGGATCTAATTTCCAAAATGGAGTCAGAGAAGCCAGGTCCTTGAGACAAATAGTAGTTTAAACCCTCTGAATACGTACACATTTCCATCATGCCTCATATGCTGTAATTTAAAGGATAAATCATTATGGAGGAATGGACATATTAGAGTTCCTTGTTCATACCAGTCAAGTTAACTGCTGTGTTTGAACTCTTATGCTATTTATCAGACTTTTGTTTGAAACATACTATATGTTCCCAAACTTTAACCTTCATTTCATATTATTGTAAATTGTCTCACTGTCTGTCTGTAACGCATCATGCAAACAACGTACTTTGTTAGCTTCAAGGAAGCATCGGTCGTACATATAGTCATTGATGAGTGTTTATACTTAGCTTCAGTATGTTATATGGCTGTACCTGTATGTTTTAATGGATGCATCTGTTCTTTTTTGGCCTACAAATTTCAAAGGCACTCTAATGTCAAATTCAGATACAAGCTGTGTTATAAAGTGACTGTGTATGACAACTTTATGAAATTTAGCAACAGAAATCATTCTTTATAACTGCTTTTGGGAAGATGATAGATGGCACCATCTTTCTTCACAATGAAATGTCATAAAAGACATTAGTGTGGGCCTTCAATTGCTAACCCTATTAGATCATTTCTATTATCATTTTAAATGAATCCAAAATTAAGATGGACCTATTTCTGCATATTTAAAATCTTTAAAATGGAGATAACTTCCTTGACACATGGCAACAGACCTTTGAGAAGTTCCAGCAGAACAACCCTGAGAAAATATTAAGAAGACATCACCAACATATGAGGATATCATTATTTTTGTTTTAATCATAAGTTTCAGGAAAAACTGGAGTTTTCAGGATTCTTAGCTCCAAAGCCACAAATGCCTAAGTATACGCTGAGGAGGACGTTAGCATGTAAGTATGTAATGTAAGTTTACATAAGTATGTAGCTCTATATATTTGGTTGAGATGAGATTCTGGGGCTTTGGGCTCACCTGAAATTTGAAGTTTCTGAGCTACACACATCAGCAAAGAACAAAGACATAGCATACTTCTTGTTTGTTCGCAATTCTTTTTTAAACTATGAAAAGATAAGGGATGAAGTTAAAATGTTTCAAGGTGAAGTGAAGGTATGATATATTAATGCTCAACTGAGGGAGAATTTTGAGTTCTGTTTAAGATAGATGCCAGAACAAGACCAAGAAACCAGCTGAGAAAGGGAGGGCAGTGTTAAAAGAAAGAAACATAGGGCCATAAACTGACAATGGCCAAAGTGTTGCCTCCCTCCCTGCCACTCCCACAGAGTACCAAAGGAATTTTAACAAAGTGCAAAGATCAAAACTCTCTAAAATGGAATATAAACATATATTGAAGGGGGTGATTCCCAGTGAGTAGCTAGAGGTATAATTAAGGCTATCAATAAGAAGTTGGGGGATAAGGGGGTTCGGTCAATGTACGGACCCATGGTTGGGGAAAGAGGGAATTCTATGGGTGTATATAACTAGGATTGTAGGAGAAGGAAACTTTATCTGAGTATAAAAAAAAATGCCATATCGATGTGAAAGGCTTCAGTATGATTGTGGTTTTAAGCATGTGAGTGAAACCCCCCAAAAACCCTTTGCAGACTGCCTGCAGATTGGACTCTGGACTGTTGCTTTCTGGGAAACTGTTTGGGAACTGAGACAGGGTGGGGGAACTCTAATTGGGGGCAGTAATATCTTTACTCCATCAGCTTATGTGACCCCCCAGTTTATCTGCTGGCACATTCCCAGGGTGCAGTCATCGACTGTTCAGCCTGCATCAGACACTGGAGAATGATGCTGGGGACAGTACTGAACTGCTTTTCTCTGCTAGTTAGAGGGATAATGACTAGGATTCTAAAAGCAACAGTTAAATCTGCCAGACTCACAATCCTAAAACAGAGGTGAATCTAGTCTAATTAATATTTCCCTACTCTAGTGCAATAAGGATATGAGCGAGAAGAAGGGGAGTCCTTCAGCATCCTGCTATTAAGGTATAATTATCAAGGAGGGCTTAAGGAGCCACACTGACACCAGCTCGTGATGCCAAAGCTTAGGGGCACGAGCCATGGCCTGGCCCGTTGGCCCTGTGGAGAGGTGGGGCTGAATGCTGCATGTGATGTGGCTTCTGGTATGATTTGGGGCCACACCGAGCCATACTGCTTGCACAGCAGTCAGTCCTTCCACCCCCTCCCCCAGCATGACTGGCCAGGCCACGGCTGTCTCATCCTGCCCCTGCTGGCAGAGTGGATGTCCCAGAGGTGGGGTGAGAATGGGAGAGCTCAAGCTGTGGGATGACTCACCCCGCCGCCCTGCCAAGGGAAAGTGAGCTGGCCCAAGGGTCGGGCAAGAGCTCAGAGCTTGGCCTCAGGCCAGCTTACCTTGTTCCTCATCCCAGGGCTGGGCTGCTGGCAGGGTGGATGGATGTAAAAGCAAAAATTGGCTCTGGGTACCACAACCCCTGGAGCCAGTCCTGATAATTATACTTGTCTTTTAAAAAAGATGAGAACCCCTCTTCAATTCTCTACCAGGTGCCTAATTAAAACTGCACAAAGATAAATATAACTATAAGGAGGTAGCGAATGTACGCGGTTCTAATGCATGGGTGAAAGAGGAGCAGGGATGAGGTGTAAGGCAATGAGAATTAATGTATATTAGCAGCTCCAATCTATGTGGGGCTCTTTTTAATCACATGAAGGTGCTTGAAGATTTGTTCTAATATTCTTAATATCAACAGGAGAAACCAATAATCACTGTAAGAGGAAGGAAAGGAACTAATGACTGTGGAGACAATAGCAACACTGATTTACTATGGGCAGGGCTGGTAGCACAGCTTATGGTTAAAATAGCCTGGAACCATCCATTGTAAGACCTTGATTTCAGTTGGGGGGGGTGGAAAGAAAACAAAAAACTTCAGCTGTTTTGACTGAAATGTTCCATGTTGGGTGACAGTCACAGACTGAGCACAGTGCAGGAGGAGGAGCAAACTGAGACTGGATGAAGAGCCTGGGGAGGGATCTTGGGTATGGTAATCAATAAGTGGGGACTAAGCATGATGGACATGAACTGGCAGAGAATCAGAGTTGTTAAGAAAAGTAGACTGTTGTCTGTAAGACCCTTGCCTCATTTGCTGCAGAAGGTGGAAAATGTGTGGTGCATGAGACAGGGGATTGCAGAGGGAGAAATAAAAGGTTCTCATAGTCAAGACAATTGAGTGCTGCACTGGAGAATTGGATTCTATCCCAGTGTCTGACAAAGAGTTAACACGTAATTCTGTGTAGGTCATTTAAAGCAAATTTTTCACAGGTGGTCATTAATTAAATGTTCCTTGTATACTGGATACCCAAAATGAAGCCTTGGTGCCTGATTTGCAGGAGTGTTGAACGCTCATAACTGTAAGTCAGTGGGAGCTGTGGTTGAATATATTAAGTGGTATATAATACTGGGTACTCTGAAACATCAGAGCCTAGGTGTCACAGATTGGACATTCAAAATTAGTAGAAAATTTTTCCCTAATAGTTCTGGGTATTTCAACACTGAAAATGAAAGTCTGATTGTAGCTTGGGCAGGCATCTAGCAAGCACAGCTAACAATAGCAATATAGATGTATGCGCAGACCAAGAACCATTGTATGTTCTCAAGTTCCCTGGAAGGTTTTTATTCAAGTTGCTAGCCTACGCTGAAGCTCATGCAACTATGTCTATAGTGCTATTTTTACCAGACTATCTAGATTAAAGCTAATATTGATACGACTATCAGGACTGCAATCACACTTTCATTTGCAGTATAGACATAATTCTTGTGCTTCAGTTCTCCTCTTATAAATTGGGGGTGGTACTTCCTCCTGACCTCACATGGTGCTTTGTGTAGATAATTTAGTTGATGTTTTTGAAATGTTCAGATACTACACTAATGAGCACCAAAGAAAATCCCAGGAGGACATGAATAATTCTGTCCTTTGAGCAAGGTTTGAATGATGTGTAGAAAATAAATCATAGGACCAGACACTGAAAAATGAAGATAAAACCAAATACTGAATAGGTGTTTGTTAACTGACCACCATTAATCGTCTGTACTGAATAAGGCATTTTTCCTGTGGAGGACATAACATGAGATCATTCATAATGAATATGCAGAAAGAAGCCTAATCAAGATTGATCAGACAACATTAATACTGCCATTTCGTAATTTTGGTTCTTGACATTGCAGCCTTAATTATGTAATTTTAGCACAGGATTTGTATATAATAAGAGAAAAAAATCTTCAAAAAAAGGAACTCTGAGGGCAAGGAACAAATGTTTACAAGTGGCTGCATGAATGACTAACTCCACACAGGAGAAAAGCCTGGCACCCAAAAAGATGTCATCCAAGGTTTTCACTTCCAACAAAGGCAGTATATTTTTTAAAATCATCCACTTGTGATTCAGGGTGAAAGAATGTGATTTCTTGCTCCCTGTTCCTGTTTATTCCACCCATCTGTCTTCCACACTGTTCTTATGGTTTGTAAAGATTGTTGCTGATTTAACCAGTCCGTGAATATTACATCTTTCGATCCACAACTTACCTGTGTCTTGCTTTGTTGTATCAGTATTTTGGGATTCCAATTCTGTGGTGCATCTAACTGTAACATCACACTGGGTATTTTGATGGAGTTGACACTGCACTTTTCAAGTGATAGAACATTTATGTAAAAAAAATCAAACTTCATTTACCTTCTATTTGTTTCATAGTGAGTCTACGATAGTGCTTTTTGCCAGACTTGTCACTTATTAAAGTATCTTAATATTCAAACAAAACTATGCTCTTTTCCAGTCCATCTTTATATAAGATAAAGTAATAGTATTCTATTTATGGAATCTAATTCATTTCCATATATATATGCAAATCATATGTCATTAATTCCGTGGAATTTGAACATTTACTCCTTATAGAAGAGATGTACAGATTTTATCGCAAATTAAATAAATATTGTGTGCCAAAAGGTAATACAGTCATATAGAAAACTTTGTCTTAATATGCAGCATTGCACAGAGTGATAGAGTTTGTATCCTTTCAATTGTTTAGAATTCTAAATTAAGTGTACAACTTGACTATATAATTTGTTCACTTAACAATATGTGATGTTTCTTATGACATTTACAAAATTTTCTAACAGAGTGTTTTAATATATTTATAATTATGCAGTAAGGTAGAATTCACATTTTGTCCTGTATAAAAGAATAAATTCTCTTTAAAACAATGTATAAGTTGTGTAGGTATATATCAGTAGCCCGTTTTGATACATAGCTCAATACACAGTTTTTGAGAAAAAAAAGTTCAATTCCATAACTTCCTGGTTACATTTTATTATATTTCTTAACAGGTATTTCTTTTTATATTAATTGGATTAAAACAATTCTGTTGTGCTAAAAATAGATATTCTTAAAATTGCCTTCAAATCATTAAAATAATGGGCCTAGTTCTGCTACATTAGTTCAGAGGAGAACAGCAGAATATGGACCTCAGGCTTCAAAAAAGCACAACTGGATCCCCTGGGTGGGTAGTATGAGGGATAAGAGAGTCCAGGAGAGCTGGATGTATTTTAAAGAAACATCATTAAGGGCACAGGAGCAAATAATCCTAAAGTGCAGAAAGAAGAGCAAGTGTGGCAGGCAACCAGAGTGGCTTAACAGAGAAATCTTCAGTGAGCTTAAACAGCAAAAGGAATCTTAAACAGATGACTGGCAGAAGAAGAAAAATATTGCTTGAGCATGCAGGAGTGAAATAGGGAAGGACTAAAGCATGGACAACAGTTATGCAAAAAAAAAAAAAACCTGATAGTTACAGTGGGCAAGAAGTTACAGTAGATATAAGTCAACAGTGTGCTCTTTTTATAAGCAAGGCAAACAACATTTGGGGATGTATTCATAGGAATACTGCCCGAAGATTGAGGGAAATGATTATTCCCCTTTATTACACACTGGTTAGGCCACATCTCAAATATTGTGTCCAGTTTTGGGCTCCCCACTGCACTAAGTATGTGGAAAAATTGGAGACAGTCTAGTGGAGTGCAACAAACATTATTAGGAAGCTGGGGCACATGACATATGAGATGAAGCTGATGGAACTGGACATACTTAATTTAAAGAAGAGAAGAATGAAGAGGGATTTGATAGCAGTTTTCAACTACCTGAAGGAAAGTTCCAAAGTGGATGGAGCTTGGCTGTTCTCAGTGGTGACAGATGACAGAAGAAGGAACAGTGGTGTCAAGTTGGAGCAAGGAGGTTCAGAATCATAGAATCATAGGGCTGGAAGCGACCTCATGAGGTTATGTAGTCCAACCCCTGCCAAAAAAAAAAGCAGGACCACTCCCACTAAATTATCCCTGCCAGAGTTTTGTCCAGCTGGGCCTTGAACATCTCTAAAGACAGAGATTCCACCACCTCCCTAGGTAGCCCATTCTAATGCTTTACCACTTACCAAGTAAGAAAGTTTCTCCTAATCTCCAGCCTCGACCTCCTCAGCTGCAACTTGAAACCATTGCTTCTTGCTCTATCCTCTGTTAATACTGAGAACAGCCGAGCTCCATCCTCCCTGGAGCATCCCTTCAGGTAGCTGAAGGTTGCTATCAAATCCCCCCTCAGTCTTCTTTTCTGCGGGCTAAATAAGCCTAGTTCTTTCAGTCTTTCTTCATAGGTCTTATGCTCCAGCCCTTTGATCATTTTTGTTGCCCTCCGCTGGACTCTTTCTAATTTGTCCATGTCCTTTTTATAGTGGGGAGCCCAAAACTGGACACAGTATTCCAGATGCGGCCTCACCAGTGCCGAATAGAGGGGAATGATCACATCCCTTGATCTGCTGGCAACACTTCTTCTGATGCAGCCCAGTGTGCCGTTGGCTTTTTGGGCAGCAAGAGCACATTGCTGACTCATATCCAGCTTACCATCCACTATGACCCACAGGTCCTTTACTACAGTGCTGCTACTTAGCTGATTGCTCCCCAGCCTATAGCAATGCATAGGCTATGTCTACACAGCACTTTTATTTCGAAATAACACTCGTTATTTCAAAATAAAAGAAATTTAGTCTACACGACATTTTCTTATTTCGAAAGGACAATTCTGTCCTTTTGAAATAAGAATTGTTGTTTCAAAACAGTTAAACCTGGATGTTTTCGAAATGGCTCTTATTTCGAAACGGTCATTTTGAAATAATGCCATTTGGGCATGTTGTTTCAGAACAAATGGATTCCAAAACAACATGATTTGAACTTCCTCCCAGGGTGCTTACTTAGCACCCTGGGAGGAAGAGCCACCCCCTCAGCACCCTGTCCAGGGTGCTGAGGGGATACAAGCCGCAGGGCATGGGGGGCTGCCCCCAAGACCAGCGGGGAGCCCTGCAGAGTGGTGCCGATGCCCCGCTCTCCCTGCCGCTGGGGCTGCTCAGAAGCCCTGCAGCAGGGTCCAGGGGCTCCCGGCTCTCCCTGCCGCCGGGGCTGGTGGCAAACCCCGTGGCAGGGTGCCAGGGCCCTGGTTTTTCCCCGCCGCAGCGGCTGCAGCCACGGGGAGCCGGGTCCCACTGGCCCCTCAGGGCCTGGGCTCAGCAGCGGCAGCAGCTGTGAGCCCCACGGCTCACCCTGCCACCAGCTCGGGGGCCTGCAGCTGCGGGCGGGGTGGCCGCAGCGCCCCCCAGCAGGGCGCGGCATGTGCCGCCCTGGTTGCGGCCACACAACTGGGGGCTGCAGCTCCCGCAACAGGGCGTGGGGTGAGCCGCCTGGGCTGCAGCCACCCCGCCCGCGGCTGCAGGCACCCAAGCTGGTGGCGGGGTGAGCCATGGGGCTCGCAGCCACTTCCACCGCTGAGCCCAGGGCCTGAGGGGCTGGTGGGACCCGGCTCCCCGTGGCTGCAGCCCCCGCGGCGGGGAAAAGCCAGGGCCCTGGCACCCTGCTGCGGGGTTTGCCACCAGCCCTGGCGGCAGGGAGAGCCGGGCGCCCCCGGACCCCACTGTGGGGTTTGGGAGCAGCCCAGGCAGTGGGCAGAGCAGGGAGCCCCCATCTTAAAAAAAGCATATTGATTTTTATGTCTAGACTTGACAATGCTCTGGCTGAAATGATTTAATTGGGATTCCTATGGCATCTTAAAAACTAACCAGTTTCTTCGGGCATAAGTTTTGTGGGCTGCAACCCACTTTGTGAAATGAATGAAGTGGGATTTTCTCATATGAAAGCTCATTCAGTAAATAAATCTGTTAGTCCTTAAGTGCCATAAGACTCTTTGCTTCTTTTGCTTTACTAGACTTACATGGCTGCACCTTTGGAACTACAGTTAGCAAGTATATATACATTTGCAAGGGTGAGAAACAATACAATAGGGGGAGGGTTAGTGCTAAAAAAGTCAATTCAATTAGGGTAGATGAGACCCATTCACAACAGTGGGTTAGAAGACGGGAATTTGTGAACAGGGACAATTACTTTTTGTGATGAGATAACCACCCCAAGTTACAATTCATATCCACTTTGATTGTGTCAAGATTTCATATGAGTTACAGCTCTGCAGTTTCATGCTGAAGTCTGTTTTTTAAAGTTCTTTAGCTGAAGTGTGGCAACTTTCAAGTCTGCTACGAAGTGTCCAAGAAGACTGAAGTGTTCTCCTACTGGTTTATGGATGTTACCATTTTTGATATCTGATATGTGTCCATTTATTCTTTTGTGTAGGGACAATCTGGTTTGGCCATTATAGAGGGCAGAGGGACATTGTTGGCACATGACTGGATATATCCCATTAGTAGATGTGCAGGTCAATGAGCTCCTGATGGTATAGATGATGTGGTTATGACCAATGATGGTGTCTTTGGAGTTGATACATAGGCAGAGTTGGCAACAGGGTATTGGTGCAGGGATAGGTTCCCAGGTTTCTGCTTTTATATGGTATACAGTTGCTGGCAAGTTTTTGCTTTAGGTTGGAGAAACTGTTGGTAAGCAAAGACTGGCCTGCCTCCCAAGATTTGAGAAAGTGAGGGATCATCTTTTAAGATAGGTCATAGATCTTAAATGACGTGTTGCAAAAATTTTAGCTGGGGTCTATAAGTGATTGCTGGTGGTGTTCTGTTGTTTTCTTTGTTGGATTTGTCCTGTAGTGGGTGACTTCTGGATGCCTGTCTGGCTCTGTCAATCTGTTCCTTCACTTCCCCAGGCGAGTCCTGTAGTTTTCAAAATGTTTAACAGAGATCCTCTGTATGTTTGTCTGCAGTTGTATCTTATGCTTTGGCATAGATGATGGATCATGTAATGTGCCCAAGGTGAAATTTGGAGGCATACAGGTATGTATTGCTGTCAGTTGGTTTTCAGAATAGGGTGGTATTATGTGATTATTCCTCATTTGAATTAGAGTGTTTCAGAAGTGTGTGTGTGCGCATTCCATGTGTGTGTAGATAGGTTCAGGATCAGGATATGTGTGATATATGCTGTCATGTGCCAGCAGCGCCCCTCTGCCATGTACAGTGGCCAAACCAAACTGTCCCTAAGCAAAATAATATATAGACATATATATCCATAAACCAGTAGGTGAACATTTCAATCTTCCTGGATGCTTTGAAGCAGGCTTGAAAGTTGTCATACTTAAATAAAAGAACTTCAAAAACAGACTTCAGCATGAAACTGCAGAGCTGGAGCTCATATGAAAAGTTGATACTGTCAAGGCTTTTTCCCCACTCTGGCACTCTGAGTGCAGAAGGTGAGGGCCTGCAACAGGCCTTAAAAGCCACTGGTCTTAAAGCCTGCTCTTAAAAGTCTCCAAGGCCTCCAATTCCTGGCCTTGGAGTGGTATCGTTGCCACCACCCACATGCAAAAAAAAAACCTCTTAAGACCCAGGAAGGCGCACTTGGGAATTCCTCCCTGTGAGGTACTTGCTATCCTCTGTATTCCTCTCTCAGGAAAGTGACTGGACCCCAGCTGCAATATGAGCTGGAACTGGAACAGGGTTCCCTCTAGTAGCTGCCTGTGCAGTCTAAGACATGTGCACACAAACCTCTTGTCTTTCCAGGAACAGAACCAGAACTTACTTCAAAGGTAAAATCTTTAATCAAAAAGAACAGATAATAAACACAGAGAGTTGCTTCTCTGGGAATTAACTTAGGCAGTTACAGGGTAGTGTGTGTATGTTGGGGGGGGGGTGTTACATGTGCTCAGCACAGAGAAATCCAAAAAACAAGCCAAAAACAAAGAAAATACCCTGACCGCATCTAAATAAACATTCCCTGTTCTACTCACGGCTGGTCAGTACCAAACTTAACTTATCTCTGGTAAGGATGTTGCTGGATTCTTCCTCAGGCCCCTCTGGCCTCCTCCTGATCCTCCTAGGAGCTCTGCTGCATCCAAACAGGCCCAGGCCAGGCTGCTGTTACAATTCAAAAACCTGTGCTTCATTCCTATTGGCTTTCCTGGGACTCACTGACCAGAGTGTTAACCCCTTCCTCCCCAAGGGTTATTACAGATACTATCGGACTGGATCTGAATAGGGACTTGGAATGGTTATCTCATTGCACAAAGTAATTGCCCTTGTTCACACGTTCACACCTTCAACTGTTGTGAGTAGGACACATCTATCCTGACATAACTGACTTAGGGTATGTCCACAAGAGGCTTTTATTTCGAAACAACACTGGTTGTTTCGAAATAAAAGCCCCTATGTCCACACAACATTTTCTTGTTTCGAAAGGAGAGAGCTCCTCGTTTCAAAACAAGAGCCCTCCTTTCAAAACAGCTTGAACGACTTTGGTTTCAAAAGGAGGGTTATTTCGAAACCAGTTGTTTTGAAACAATGCCATTTGGACATGTTATTTTGAAACAAGGATTGTTCTGAAATAACAATGACCTTAAGGTCCCACCCCCACCTCCAGCACCCTGGCCAGGGATCAGCACCCTGGCTAGGGTGCTAAGTTGAGTGCAGCGGGGCGGTGGGCGCCCCAGGCGGTTTCCCCCACTGCTTCCCCTTGCCAGGGGTAGAGGGAGCGGTGGGTGCACCAGCTGGCTTCCCCCCCTGCTTCCCCTTGCTGGGAGGGGGGGGCAGTGCCTCAGCCCCTTCACCCACCTTCCCCCAGCAAGGGAAAGCAGGGGAAGCTGGCAGCTCTGCCCTCCCCAGCTCCGGCAGTAAGCAGCGAGCCCGGGTGGGGGGGGCAGAGCCCCTTCCCCTGCTCCAGCCCCTGAGGCAGGTGGGCAGGGGGCAGGTAGGTCTGCAGCAGCCCCCTCCTGGGCTGGGGGGCAGACACCAAGCCCAGGCAGGGGCAGAGCAGGCTCCCTGCCTGGGGGCGTGGGTTGCTTAGCTCCCTGCTACCCCCTTTCCCCACCTTAGCCTCAGAGCAGGAGCAGGGGGCTAGGCTGTGAGCTGCTTGCCAGCAGACTGCAAACAGCTCCCAGACTGGTCAATTTCACTGTGAAATTGACCAGGCTGAGATCTACTTGCAGTCTGCTGCAAGCAGCTCCCAGCCCCATCAGGCTCCTAGCCCCCTGCTCCTGCTTTGAGGCAAGGGTGGGGAAAGGGGGTAGCAGGGGGCTAGGTGACCCATCATGCCCTTCCCCTAAAGTGAAATATCGAGTCCACTGTTTGGACATGCTATTTCACTTGAGGCTTGTCCTTGTTTCAAATTGACTTTTAGTTATTTCGAATTAAGTCATTTCAAAATAAGGGCTTTATTTCAAAATGACTTGTTTTGAAATAACTTATTTCAGAACAATGCCCTATGTGTGGACATACCCTTAGTTAGGTCTTGCCATCCCCACTGTCTTGTTTCTTACCTTTGCAAGCATATGTGTATCTCCTAACTATAGTTTCCATTTTATGTATCTGACAAAGTGGGCTGCAGCCCACAAAAGTTCATGCCCAAAGAAATTTGTTAATCTTTAAAGGACAATAGGACTTCCTTTTTTTCTTTTCTTTTTTTTATAGATAGAGACTAACACAGCTACCTGTCTGGAACTTAACTGGGATTGGTCCTGCTTTGAACAAGATATTGTATTAGATGTCCTTTACAGATGACTTCCAAACCTAATTCTCTAATTTTAATTTTTTCTGTGATTAAAGATATTTTATCTAGAATGAAATGAGGTTTTCTAGGGACTAAAGTACTGTCATCATGACTGAAAATTTCCAGAGGAGTAGCTGTGTTAGTCTGTGTTCCCAAACTGAATTGAGTTTGCTAACACTTGCTGTCCTTCATCCTTGCATATATCTATCCACCTCTCTACTGTAGTTTCTACTTCATGCATCCAGCCAACTGGGTTGCAGCCCATGAAAGCTTTTGCCTGAAGAATTTGTTAGTCTTTAAGGTGCTACAGGATTCTCGTTGATTTCATCATGACTGTATGTGGCAAAATCAGGCCCAGTATATTTCAGTCACTAAACTATATATATAGATAACTTTGGAGCAATGTTTAACTATATTTATTTGTATGTATTTGTACTTCACATGTATATAAAATTTTACTTTGTTACTGTTATTTAATCTGATTAAAAGAAAGATACTCAGCTGGTGTCAGACAGCATTTCTCTACTATTTACTGACATTAGAGGAGCTATGCTGATTGAGAAACAGTTGAGAATCTGACTCTTAAAATGACAGCATTTATTTAAAACACTTTTAAAAAAAGGAAGGATTTTTCATTAAAATAATTATTCTTTATTCTTGAGGAAATTATTGTTACTGCAAAAGTATTGAATCAGAGATTAAACTGTGAGCTACAGTAGGTAAGAGCTTATAAAAAGGCATTTCTGGAAATATTTCATAAATAAGATATCAAATAGTACACTGTAATAGCCCAAATTTGCTTTCCTCCCAACCTTGAAAAAACACATTTATTTTTATTTTAAAAGAACCTTGTAATATAATGATCCATAGTCCATTACATTGCTATACCAAGGGTGCTTGCAAGGGTAATGACATGTATCGGGACAGATGTTCAGCCCTGATTGAGTCTCTCTGGTGACATTCCAGTGGTGCAAAAGGAATTTAATTCTGCCTTGCTACTTTGGCCTGCTTTATCAGGGTTAATTAGCTTTCCTGAGTTTGCCTTCTGGGGTTAGTGATTGAACCTCAGCCTATTTCTTTTACCTCTCCCCTTCTTACATGAACTCTCCTTAATCAGCATTGTATGTTCCTGGCTCACACTCACACACACAAGCCTCCTTACTGTGTTGATCCAGGGGCAATGTTCGGAGTATTTATTTTCTTTGTTTTATAATTGGGCCACTGGCTATAGAGACTTATTAGTATCTTTACCATAGTAAACTACTTCAGGCTACTTTACTTACCATCAAGATGAAAATTTCCAAAGAGTAATTTAATGAAGTCTTCAATGCTTCTTCAAGGTTATTGCTTTGTGCTGCAGTGCCACATGGACTCATTATACATATTGCAACTGTAGGTATGTCCTTGTTCTGAGGATGGAAAGAGGGTAATTCTGGATTCAGCTCTAGAAATGTAATATTGTACCAGGAAATATCACTGTCTGAAAGTAGTCCCATCACAACAGACCATTCTTTCTCACATTTCAAGTTCATTTATAATGCTTATTTTTCTTTCTTTTTTTCCTACTTCTTCACCACCAAAGAAGACAAAAAGAATAAGGAAAGGAAGATGTGTACCCAAATGCCAAACAACTTTAGGGAGTTTGCCTTTTCTTAGTTCAATTTATTGTCCTTGAATGTCTTGTAATGTGAATTGATAAATAAACATAAATGACTAACTCTTTATTTGGCCTGTCAGCTCCTGCGGGGGGCGGGGGGGGGGAAGAACCTACAATGTACAAACTGCTATAGCAAGAGAGGTTTTCAAATTCACCTTGGGCATGTCCTCTTATGTTGAATAGCCAACAGTGCTTTACGTGGATGATGTACAGCTTCTATATAAAACCATGTCAACTACGTATCTCCTACCTACTATAAATGAAATATTGGGCAGACAGTCTTCAAGGTGCTACTATTTTCTATTCACTTGATCTTTCCTAACACTGTTTACTGACAGCCGGGAATAGAGTCAAACTCCAAATCTAAGCTTCCATTTATCACAGAACAGAGTCTATATCAACTCAAGGTCATATAATGAACTATACATTTTTCATGGGTTCTGTTTCAGATAACATATTTATGATGAATTATATTAGTTGAGAATTATATTTGGAATCAATGGCAATGATATATATTGTGTAATCTAATGTATTTCCCAAAATCTTTAGTATAATCTTGGCAGATTTTATCACAGGGATCTGAGCCTGAAATCTTTTTTACTTACAGCCAAAAACTGAGTTGGTCACATCACCCTTCTGCTTCTATTCAAGTTTTTGTCAGTGTGAAATTATGAGTGAAAACATTTCTGTGTTCCAGTGTTTTCTTACTCCAAAAAAACTCCACAAAATTAATAACCATTTTCCACTTTCATAGAAATGTGATATTTCAAGGATGAAAAATTACTAAAAAAGACAAGAATGACAATTTTTAAGCAAAAGTTGAGTGAAAACATTTTCACAGCTCTAATTATTTATAGATTCCAAGACAAGCAAGGATAATTATGATCATTCAGTGACTCTGAAAAAGATCTGGGGGCCATGATGGATATTTAGATGAAAAGGGAGACCCTGCAGCCAAAATAGCTAATGAGATTCCACTATGTTTAAACAAAAACAAAATACAAACAAAAAAACAACAACAACAACAACAACAACAAAACAAATCATATAGGACTAGGGAGGTTATTTTACCTCTACATTCAGCACCTGTGCAACCACTTCTGGAGCACTGTGTCCACAGTTTAGGAATGATATCAATAAATGGGAGATGCATCAGAGAAAAGACTCGACAATGAATGAAGGATCAGAAAACATGCCTATTACAACAAAATCAAAGAGTTAAAACTGTTTAAATTAACCAAGAGAAGGCTAAGGGGCAACTTGATTACTGTCTATACGTATCAGGAAGGTTAACAAACACAAGGACTGTGTTCACACAAGGCTTTTAAATCGAAACAACGACCATAAAAATAGTCATGTGTCTTATCATTAATATTCAGATCTACCATCAGTTGCTCTTTAGCACTTAATACAACATCTAATATAGAATTGCTCCATGCTGGCCATAACATTTTTTGAGTTATAGGTTATGAATTATCTTGATGGGGAAGAAATAGATTTCCTGCAGCATACAATTGTATATGAGTTTCTAAATTAATAAAATGTTGTGATTTTTAAAGCCAATTTCCTGTGTCTTCTCTTAAAACAGAGGAGTTTTTGGTTTGTTTATTTCTTTGTTTTTAACATGTTGACCACTTCACATTACAGCAATTGCCTCATAGGCTATATCTACACTGGGGGGCTATTTTAAGTTGGCTTAACAAGGGTGACTTTAAATCAACTTAAAGTCAGCCTTGTTAAGTTGACTTAGGGGTATGTCTACACTAGTAGATATACCCTGGGACAGGGCTCGTACCCTGCCCCCTACCACACCCTGGGGGCCCAGTCTGGCTCCTGCTGCTGCCGACAAGTAAGTGGGAGCCTGATCCAGCCCTGAGCTGCTTGCTGCAAGTGGCAAGAGGCTGAAAGTCCAATCTGGCCCCAAGGCACTTGCCACAAGCAGCTCAGTGTCTGAGCCGTCCCTGACCCATTTGTCACCACTGGAGGTGGCTGGGAGCAAACCTCACTTTGGTGAAGTCATGCTCTTCCTCATACCAGGAAATACCATTGAACCAGCCTGGTCAATTTCATGGCTCCTGGATTGGGCTCCCAGCTTCTTGCCAGTGGTCACTGGGAGCAGATTAGGCCCCAGGAGCCTGATTGGCCCCCAGAGACCAATCAGGACCAGAGATGGGGCAGGGGGTGAGACCCGGGCTTCCTACCCTGTATAGTCAACTTAAAGCTTAAGTCAACTTGCAGGGCAGGTTTTATTAAGTTGACTTAAGCCTGTGCTTAAGTCAACTCAATAAATTCTGAATTTGACCCTGCAGTTGCTTAAGTCAAGTTAAGCCCAGGTTGTCGACTTAAGCCTCCAGTGTAAACATAGCTATAGGCACTTTGCCTACTCAGGATTACTTGTTCCAACTTTTGTTTCAGTTCTGGATTACTTGCCAGCCCTGTGAATTCTGCAAAAGTTGATTGCATGGCAAAATAATATTAGGAAATCATTTTAACCATTTAGGAACTGGAAAGCAGCAGCAGCAGAGTCAGTACTATATGATTAGATGAGTCTTTGAAAATGAGCAGTAAATATCCCATGCAGGTGCCAAAGTTCAAGAAACAATCCTCTGGAAAATCTTCTTTTTTGATTAAACATTTCCACTATAAGTCCTAGCCTATGCTTAGTGCTCTTCTCAGTGGCAGTCGACTGGCAATTATGCAAGGCACGTAAAATGACATGTAAATGCCAGCAACTTCCTAAATCACCATGACACACTGGGGAAAGGTGACCACAAATGCCTTGCAGTCAGCTTTCCCCTACATCTCCTGCGACCCAGGACTTCTGGCTCTGACTTCTGGAAGTGCAGCAGCGAGTTCAGACTCACTGTTAAGCACTCCTGGAACACCAGGCTGACGGCAGTAATTTTGCCACAATCAGTATGGACATAGCCTAAGAATGACACTGACCTTCCTAAGCTACCACCAATGACAAAAAATCAACACCAAACCTCTACCCTCAGTCAACGTTTTGTTTTGGACAGGAAGAAGTGTCAGAGACTCCATAAATTCCATAAAGGATTTCACTACTGCTTCTGATCATGTATAGAAGGTGGTCATACGTTACACATACAGGTGCCAATATAAAACCCACAAGTAGATAAAATCAAAGACCACAGCTACAGAACCATTCCATGAACCATCAGTTTGAAAGTCTGTGTTCTAAATAAATAATAATAGTCAATACAATGTAATTTTCAAACCCGGGGAAACATGAGTGCAGACTGCCTAGGTCCAATAGTATTCAGAGCTGTACAGATACACACTGTATTATATTGTTATTGATGAAAAGACTGAATTAAATTTTGATAACATCCATTTTCCCAATCTGATAAAATATTTTCCAACTGCTCAAAAAATTGATTAGCCTTGGGATATAATAGCTTCCTAAAGGAAATATAAAGGACACATTTCTCTTTGAAATATACTGTACTTGAACTGAAAATTCTGTACCTTTCAAGTCAGGCTCTTAACTGAGCTGCAGGCGTTTAAAAAATGTTTTCTTTTATTCAAATGTAGCTGGGGGTATTTTTTTAACTTTCTTCATTCATTGTTTTGGTTTCAATTCTGCCTCAGGATTATTACAAACTATATAAAAGAATGTGGGTCCTAATTCAAAACAAGAAGAACCAAAAGCCCTTTGAAGTTCCTCTTTCTTACTTTTGTATTTCTTGAGCCTCCATTTCAATTTACTGGGGAAAGAATTATTTATTTGTTATTGCTCTATTTTATTTAACCATTTTTTCATAGATTAAGTTTAAAACAGGCTAGAAAGGAGCATGGCAATCCACGGAAAGTGTTCCAATCACAAACTGGAAAGGTCGTAGTGATTTAAAGGAATATTTGGCCCTCTTTCACTGGTTATATAAGACAGCTTTATCTAGTTACTATAAGAAACTAATGCCAAGACTGGTTTTGCAACCTCATTGTGTAGTTGTAATATATTCTTGATTGGTGTTTTGCTCTGTTCCCTTTTAGTGACACTGAGTCCTCACAGAGACTGATGAGTTTGCTATAGTCTTGGGAAAGTTTTTCACAACTTTTAGCTCAGGCACCATAAGCTCATACATCACTTCAGAAGTCCAAAGTTAATTCCCACCCTCCTATGACAAAAGGCTATTTGTGTTTCATAAAAAGCAAGGAGTCTTGTAGCACTTAAAGACTAACAGATTTATTTATCGCATGAGCTTTCATGGGAGAATATCCCACTTCATCAGATTCTTTGAAGAGGGAGAACTTACAGAATTGGATGACAATAAATGTAGGAGAATATATGACATGGGATCAGGCTGTTGCAGTATGACCTGATCTCATGTCTTACACTCCCCTGCATTTATTTCCATCCAATTCTGTAAGTTGTCCTTTTTCAAAGCATCTGACAAAGTGGGATATTCTCCCACGAAAGCTCATACAATAAATAAATCTGTTAGTCTTTAGGTGCCACAAAACTCCTTGCTTTTTTTGCTTTACTAGACTAACATGGCTGCACTTTTGGAACTTGTGTTTCATAGTGATTATCAATATTTTATTGAATGCATACGCACATGTGGTTAGTGGATGCATAACCATCTAGGGTTCAAAATTTAATGGAAGCTAGTAAATGACTACTACTAGAGCAAAACTGAATAAAACTACTAAAGAGTGCAAAGTCAATTGATGGAGGTGAATAAGATTGATGATGGCTTCTGTTGGAAACCCAGAGGTACCCACTGGTTTTCAGTTGTTACAGATAATGTAATATAAACTCCACTATGGAATAGCTGTGCTTGGCACAAGAACAAAAAGATACAATTATGACTTTAATCCACATTTACCTATCAATCATCTTGGGGGTTAAATGAAGCCTGAGCCAATTCATGGGATAAGGAGGAACATTTCTCATTATCTACTGGCTGCCCATGATGACAATTGTCAGGGTGCTGTCTGGACACAGAAACAGTCTAGCCACTACCATTTCCACTGATTATACATCTTGGGTCAGAAAGGGTGCAGAATTGCCACCATGAGGTCTAGATTTTAGCTCAATAATTTTACAGTAAGATATACTAATTAGAAAATTAGATAATGATTATTATTCTCTGATATGCTAATTGACCAACAACACATGAAAGGATTCTGAGCGCCTTGTCTTCCAAGGATGCTACCAAAGATATACACCTTGTTCTTTGTACCACTAACAAAGAAAACCCAAAATTATTTGGTCATGGAATGATAATATCAAGGCTACAAATCCAGATATGCCGGCATTAGTGTAAGTCTGAGATGGCCATCTAATATCAGTGAAATAATGCATTTGAAAAATATCATTATAGTTTTTGATGAATTAGTGAAGTCAGGGGGTGGAGGCATATGTTTAATTTTTTTTCCATTAAGGTCATTAGAAGCACTTGCACATATAAAAGTAGTCAGAGCTGGCTTTTTTCTTCTTTCCTTAGCAGATGAATCAACAGAGTTTATATCTCAGTTTTATTAAGTAAAATAAACTGCTAGTATAGCTATTTTGCAAAAAAAAAAAAAAAAAAAAAAATTAATTGAAAATGATTGTGAAGGTGTTCAATGTCTGACATCTGTTGACATATTTAATACTTTGTAATATAAACTACCACAAAATTTTTTGGAAAACATTATATTGTTCTGACACAATCTATAATTTTTTTGTAGTATAACTATTTGGGATAAAAAGGGCTTTAATTTTGAGTTATTTTCTTTTCTTTAGATTTTCCAGAATTACAATTTGTGCAGACAGGTTTCATCTACCAAGTCCCATAGTATCAAATGCGCATTTTGAAAACACCCTTTTGACTCTGTTCAAAGATGCTTGTGTCATGAGCCTATCCAATCACCAACTTTTATCAAACATATAGGCTGCATAACACCTGATATAGACCTTGATTTCCCAGGTGATATTTGAGACATTACAAGAGTTCCAATGAACAAAAAACATGCTGCAACAGCATGAGAATGAGGAAACTAGTTCCCTTGCCAAAGACTCATGAATACTTTAGAGAATAGAAAGTGAAGGTTATTGTTGTTATTTTTCACAAAGAATCTTGAGCATAATACCTTTAATAAAAGGTCAGTTAAGAAAAGGAATTCTCTTCATTACACCATGATATAGAGAAAATATAAACTGTATTTCTACTGGGGGCATAAGCTAGTCATAATGTGCTAAAGTATAATGAAGAAGCTTCATTTTTAATTCATCAGATATCTTCATACAAGCAAATCCCCTTTTAGCAAAACCAGTAAATATGCTGATTCTTATTTAGTGCAGAAGTAATTCATGATTTAATATTAATTTTTACAGTTTCTACTCATCAACAATGCCAGAATGCATTTAAAAAAGCTGCCTCTTAAAGGAGAAATAAGCATGTTGTATAATTTTGCAGGACTATGGATTATCCTCCAGGAGACTATGCTCTGTCTCTATGATTTATTTCTTTAAGAATTAGAAGAGAGCGGAAGAGGGGCACTTTTTTGAGGGACTTCATATAAAGGCCATCTTCATTGTTCACAGAGCACCTGCAGAATTTTGCTTTCTTAGTTCCATTCAGCTTTATAATCAAGCATTTTAAAGTGATGAATGGTTTCCCCTAAAGACATCTGGTGCTGGCTACGTCTGCACCTGCAGATAAACTGAAGCAGGTAGTTGGCACAGCAAGGTACATCAAGCACTTTCCTATTAAGAGTATCAGTGCTAATGCTGGAGTTTTCCACACTGATGGTAAGAGACTTTTTTCCCCACTTAAGTATCTATATTAAACTTAAAATTGTATACATTGCAGGTAATTCAGAAAGTAGGTTTTTTGTTTTGTTTTGTTTTTGTTTTTTTTTTTTTTTTGTTTTGTTTTGTTTTTTTCCCCACTGGCTGCATACCTTGCCAAACCAATTTTGTCAAATTCATCACTGAAGCACTCCCAGGACAAGCAAATTGAGGAGCTGTTTATAAGCATGTTAAATAATACTAGTCTAAGTTTCTTGGTGAATACCACTGCATATCTCTGTGTGAAAACTGACAATTGATTCTTACCTTTTGTTTCCTGTCTTTTAAATCAGTTACCAGTTCATGAGAGGATCTACCTTCTCATCCCAAAACTGCTTATTTTACCTTAGAGCCTTTGGTAAGGTTCTCAAAGTCTCAAAGACTTTCTGAAATTCTAAGTACACCCTTATCATCTTTGTCTGCATGGTTGTTGGCACGCTAAAAGAATCCTTATGCTTTGATGAGGCATGTTTTTGTTTTGCAAAAGCCATCTTGGTTCTTCTCCAAAAACAAACATCAATTTTTTGTCCTTGTAACATAACATGCCCATTGTCTAAGTTCCTCTATATACCTGATACTATTCTTTACTACAGTTTCAATTAATTTGTCTGTACTAAACTTATGGTTCCTTGTTTGTTATTGCCAGGATAGCTTCTTGAGACTCAAATAAATAAATAAATAAATACATTAAAGGCATTGCATTAGCTATCCTCAAGGCTTCTGACACAGAAGCTTATTTAACTAACAGGGTACATACCACACTTAGTAGTTCTGTAGCCTGAGATTTTTGCCATCTCCTTAGTATCACAGAAAATCTTGATTGGCTAAAGACACATAAGAGTAGAAAAATAGTGTAAGGCAATCTAGTAGAAATTTGTGTTAAAATAAAGCTAGAAATAGCATAATATGTAATAATTAGTGATAAAGTATCCATAAGGTATCATTTACAAGTGTTTAAAACAAAGTTAATATTCAAAATGCATTCAGCAAGTGAAATCTGATGGATTAGAGGGGAACAGACCCAATAGATATATCTCTTTAAGGAAAAGTAGGTCAAGATGGAGGAAGATTTTAAACCTTTGTAACTCCCTCATTCTCCCTCCCATCAAGTATTCTGAGGTCTCCTCCCACTGTCCAAGGACCCCTAAAACCCTTTGATCCCTATCATGCACTGTGCAGGTGCTAGGTGAAATCATCCACTTTGGGATTGGGTGAGGATGAAATCACATCTTTTGTGAGTAGTCAAGAGGAGATGAAAGTGATGATAGTGTATAAAAGAAGCTGCCCAGCAGCAGAGATTCGGAGATCTCTCCCACTCCTTACTGGGTTCCACTGGCCTCTGGCTATGTTCCTGCTGCACTAGTAGTCACACTATCACTTGACCCCAGAGAGTGACAACATCTCTGGTGGAATTGGACTTAGTCTATGAGCGGTGACTCAGGACTTAGTCTCTGAGCTGGGTCTCCGGACTTAGTCTCTGAAGGGCGAACCCGAATATTCATACTTGCACGCACTCCAGACAGGCAGATAACTAAGTCCTGTGGTTAAGTCTGTGAGCAACGAACAGCACTAAAGGCTCAAGGCTTTGACGCTCCAGCACTGTCAGAACTCTGGCAAGTGTCACAAGCCAGCAGCTGCACCTGCAAGCTCTCAAGAACCTTCCAAGCCACCGTCCTTTCAGTTGCCATGGAGACTGGAGCAGAGAAGGAAAAGGCAGCCAGTAAGTGCGAAGACATCAAAGACCAGACCGGGTATGGGGAATGAATCCTTTAAAATTGTGGTATGGAAAGGGTCCCAAGGAGGGTAGGACATCACTAGCTAAGGTTAAAGACCAACAAACTGTTTTACAGCATTAATTGATGACGGGGGGGGCAATCCTAACAAAGTAATTTGTGGTGGTAGGCAAACCGCTAACTCCGCTGGACTGCAGTAGGGAACACCTAAGTTAAAAACCCTTATTGTGCGGAGAAAGGGAAATAGATGTAAGACCTGAGATCTCCCCATCCCATAGGCAACCAGCCCTTGCTTGTGGGATGTAATAATTTAAGTGTTTTGTATTTGTCTCTAATGTTTTAATGTATTTTGTCTTGCTAGTTTGTGATTATGTGTCTGTAACTGTAACGAAGGGAAACCCAACAGAGAGTATTACATCCTAAAATGTCACTCTGTAATGCTCGCTGAGATATACAAGTATTAATTGATATTTTCAGTCTCTAAATCTCATTATAATTCTGTAAGATCTTGAAGTAAATGAAAATATGTTTAAGATCTTTTAAATAAATGTTAAATACTTGTTGTAAAAGAAATTCTTGATCTAAGTTTCTTCATTGCTCTGAATCTGTTCTTGATCAGCGGGCTGTAGCCGTGGTTTCTACTAGGGGCTTTACCCATTTAGGCTGCACTGATCCCACCCTCCATCTCAGAACTAATCTGGTTTGGAGGCAATTAAATAATATTTGTTGCTTTCAGGCGGCTTAAAAGCCGCATGTATGTTCTGGGGTAACAGTTCTGAAATTTCATATTTGAATTTCTTAGGAACACTTGGGTGAAGCTTATGGACCACAGGCCAGATGCAATCTGCCAAGAGCACTTATGCAGCCAATGAAGCTGCTGCCTGAGCTGTGTCCGGGAGCTATCTGCAGCAGTGAATAGCAAACACAGGCTGCTTGCAGGACAGAGCAGGGCCAGGCATGTACACAGCTCTGACTCACTGACATGATCCTTGTCACAGTGTTGGGGAACAAAGGAAGTACTCCAGTCAATCGCAACTCAGCTCTGCTGTGGTCTGCCAACCAATCAGAGTTACAGAAGGCTGAGGAGGACTTGCAGAAAGCCACAGCACCCATCCCTCCACACCACCTATTCACTGTCCATCAGCACGCTAAGCTGATTGACAGAACAATGCATGAATCACAAATAAGAAAATAAAGAAAGTGGGTGAGGCCCACGCAAGGAATAAACCAATCAAAGGCCATCCAGGACTAAACCCAACCAAAGGTTACTGACAGTGAGTGGGTTGGGGAGGAGGCAGAAACCCAGTCTGCCTGTGACTGAGACTGATTGTCTGTCCCCACAGGGTAAGGAAGTGAAAAAGGAAGGGGGTCTGGCACCTGCCCAGCAGGGGAAGGGGGTTTGGGAGCCTGTGTGGTGAAGGGGAGCCCACAGGGCAGGGAAAAAGGAAAGTGTTGGAGACCCTGTGGGGGTGAAGTAGGGAAAGGGAAACCCATGCCACTCTGAACATGGCAGGGGAAAGGGCTGGGGAGCACACGCAGACACATGGCCCGTGTCAGCTGTCCTGCCCTCCCGTGTGGCTCTCCACATTGAATGAGTTTGACACCTCTACTCTATAGTGAAGGCAAGTCCAAGAATTTATTTAGCTTCTTTGCTTTGGCCCTGTATTGTTTTCCTTGAAGGCTCCTTTAGCACCTTGATCATTCAGGGGCTCCACTGATTGTTTGGCACACTTATTGCTATTCAGGTGTTAAAGAAAATGCTGCTGACTTTTGTGTCTTTTGCTATTTGCTCTTTAAATCCTTTCTGTGATCTTTTTTTGGTCATTACAAAGACAACTATGTATATTTCTAATAATCAAATCCCCCTATCACTAGTCACTGCCTCATTCTAATAATTACAGTTTCCCCCCTGGAAAGATATCCTGACTGCAAGAGGATATTGTGACATAATCTGGAAGGAGAGTACCAACGATGGGTCTTTCCCTCTGCTCCATCTTGACAGGCTCCTTTTCCAGGACTTTCATCTTCTTCAACAGCACAGTGACTGTCAAGATGGGGATGGAGCCATTCTACTGTATCCTTGGCAGTCATATCTATGGACCTGTCTGTCTTCCTTAGTTCCTCCCATTCAGCCACTATGGGAGACAATACCCTTCCTCTGAGTGCCTGAGCTACTTACACCAACTGCATCCATATTGTCTATTCACAGCAGAGGTAATCATACATACTATAGCCCAACTGGATAGCCAAGACACTACTGCTGGACTTTTGCCTGTATTGATTATACTCTTTTATGGTCAGTTTGGTTGTTTGAATAGTTAGTTGGTCTGTTGTTTTGGGGAGGACAGGGATTTACAGGCCTAAATTTAGAGTGTGTTTGTTACATGTCTCTGGTTTTCATGCTCCCGCTTTGGCATGTTTCATGCAAAATAGTAGACTAGATGATCAAAAGATTGTTTCTAACCTTAAAATCCACTTTTGGCACTAGCCTAGAGTAGTCCTTACAGTCATTAGAGCACAAGGGCGATAGTAATGAACAACAGTGTTCTCATTCTGTTTCAGATGGGATTGTGCTTGAGTAGATAGTCCATCCAGCCATGGCCACAGTGGTATTGTTAGCAGTTATGTGTTTTTTTGTTTGTTTGTTTGTTTGTTTGTTTTTCTGAGAAGTCAATTACATCTCCAGTACTATCTGCAGGTTTAGATTTAGGAAAACACTGTTCTTGCAAAGGTTAATATCAGTCTGCAAATGAAGAATCAGAGAGTTTGTTCAAAAGTTTAATTAAAGATCTGAATGCAATCATACTCTTCATTGGGAACTCAGATGCTCAACAACCCACAAAAAACTTGTTTTTGAAGAACTCATTAATACAAAATATAAGCTTTAAGACCCTCCATCATTTTTTAAATTTAATTTGGAAATTGTAACAGTTGAGAAGTCTAATCAATCTATTATTTCCAAATGTGCAGTTTTAACTATCTTCTTAATTAGCACAAAACAAGTGTCTTCTGATTTAATTTAAAATACTAAGACTTTAAATAGGAAAACAGAGCAACTCAGAAATAAATAATTTAAGAGCAAGAGAGAGAAAATGAAGGACAGAGAATATGCAGGAAGCACATTCCAGATATGGAAATGACACATAGATTAAAACACATTTAATAAATTAATATTTGGAAACTAAATTTTACCCCTCACTAAACACTGAATGTATATCAATTACTTAAAAAAATCTATGTATCACAACGGGTGTGTCTACACTGGAGGGTTAAATTGACTTAAGCAAGATTAAGTCGACTTAAGTTACTCCCTGGCCACATCTGGAGTTCATTAAGTCGAATTAAGCACTTGCTTAAGTCGACTTAATAAAGTTTACTTAAGGCAGCAGAGGCATTTACGTCGACTTTATAGAGTCAACTTAAGCCAGGGGACCTGTTTGAAGATGACTTTATTAAGTCAATTTTAAATAGTTCCCCTGGCTTAAGTTGACTTTATAAAGCTGACTTAAACAAATGGGGGCTCTCTAAGTCACTTATAAAGGGTATGTCTATACTGATACCATCAGTTCGCCCCTCTGGGAGCGGATCGCGGTGAGTGTGAACACACCATGCTGCTCCTGGAAGCCAACCCCATAAGTCCTGGGAGTCAGGGGGCATAGGGGAAAGTTGACTGCAAGCAATTTGGAGTCAGCTTTTCCCTAATGTGTATCAGCAGCTTAGAAAGTCGTTGCCATTTAAGCAAGAAATTTTACATTCCTTGTTTAAACAGTGGCCAACTGCTGCCAAAAAAAGCCCTAAGTATAGACTATGGCAAAGTCAACTTATTAAGTTGACTTAACTGAGCCCTCTAGTGTATATATATAGACCATCTTTAATTTCCTCTGGCTATCTTGCAGTTATGATTGACCCTTCTATGAGTATGCAGACAAAATTAAAGGTGGATGGTGTTAGCATTCTTTACATTTTTGCTAAGGCAAAACACAGTCACAGGCTTTGCATTCTGGGGAAGCATAGATACTAGTCACTCTTGGCATCACAGGGACAAAATCCATCCCAAATGCAACAAGGAGGAGAAGTGGGTTCCTGAAGCTTGCATCAGTGGTGCTTGGCCTTGGCAAAGTATGAACAAGAAAGCGATGCTAACAATGAACGCCTTAGCTTTTACTTATCCTCTAAAACAATCTTTTTAAGATTCAAGCATTCTGTTTTTGTTGTTTTCATATTATTTTAGCTTGCTGCACACCTTTTTCCCCCCCATTAACACTTGATGTGGTAGTCTCAAGGACGATAACAAAGTCTCTTCCCATGGAATTCTTATTCCCAGTACTAACAGGAAATACTGTGAATGGGAAGATGCTGTGAGAATTCCAATCAGATTGCACATACTAAAGTTTTAATATATAAACATTCAAACCATTAGATTTTTGTTTGCAGAGCTAGAGTAATTATTTAAATCAAGTTTCTGACTGATTCAGGTATCACCAGCCTCTGCTTATTACACATGATTTTTTGTACCCTACAAAACGTAGGAGAGAAGAAACAGTAGTAAGGACACATAATTTAAATAAACTATTATACATGTAAGGAATTGCATTTCACCTGGCCTCAATGTAGCATGCTCATCTTTGCAAATGCTAATCACTTACTTGGCCAACTTATGGCTCACTAGCACTTGTGTATACAAAAGGCAAAGCACTCATTCAGTTCAGTGAAAGGGGTCCCACCAATTTCAAAAAGCACTGAATCATACCCAGAATGTACATATACAAGATGACCTCTCAGATTGCATAAGATATACTCTTTCAGTTTGCAATTGTGACTATGATCATCTTAAAGCTCAAGGGGTATGTCCACATGAAGGTTTTATTTTGAAACAATGACTGTTGTTTCGAAATAAAAGATGTCAGGTCCACATGACATTTCTTTATTTCGAAATGACGGAGCCTGTCATGTCGAAATAATAAAACCTTGGGTGGAATCGAAATAATCCTTGTTTCAAAAGGGTTGTTTCAAAACAACATGGTTGGGACACATTGTTCTGACACAACCCCTGTTTCGAAACAAGGGTTTGAAGGACCTCCCAGGGTGCCATGCACCCTGGGAGGAAGTCCCACCCCCCCAACACACCCTGGCCAGGGAGCCCATCAGCAACCTGGCTAGGATGCTGGGGAAGGTACAGGGGGCGCAGCAGGCAGGGGGGTGGAGGGCTGCAGCCCCCACAGGGTGGTGGGAGTGGGACCCGCTTGTCCCACTGCAGCCTCTGGGCTGCTCAAGCCCCTGCGGGGTGGCAGGGACGGGACCTGCTTCCCCCCCGCTGCAGCTCCCAGGCTGCTCCAGCCCTCGTGGGGTGGTGGTAGTGGGACCTGCTAGCCCCACTGCTGGAGCAGCCGGGGGGCTGCAGTGGGGAAAGCAAGGGGGAGCCGCGGGTCTCCCTGGCTGCCTTGCCCCCCGCCGTTAACAGGGTCCAGCTGGCTCCCACCCCCACTGCGGGGACAGCAGCTGGCAACCCCGGCAAGGGGGTCGAGCCTTCTGCTCCCCTGGCCGCCTGCAGGCATCCAGGGGTGATGCCTGATTCCCCAGCCCCTGCCAGGCTTCCCAGCCTCATCCATTTCACAGAAATGAAATGGACTAGGCTGCATAGTCAAGCGGCTCCACAGCCTGGTCAGTTTAACTGTGAAATGGACCAGGCTGGGGAGCCTGGCAGGGGCTGGGGGAGCAGTCATCACCCCCGGACACTTGCAGGCAGACAGGAGCTAGGGGACCGGGGTACGGGACGGCTCTGCTTCTGTGGCCCCGCCGCCCCCCAGACCAGACAGTGGGGCAAGTGGCTCTGCCACCCACTGCCTTGCTAGCTGCTGGGAGCCAGCTCCAGAACCGCCCCCCCAGGCTGGCTGTGGGCAAGCCCCACAAGCTGGATTGGGGACCACCCCCCCCCGGCTTGCTGGGGCAGCGGTGGAAAGCCAGCTGGGGACCTGTCACACCCCCCCCCACTGCCGACAAGGGAGAGCAGCAGGGCAAGCCAGCTTCCCGCCGGCTCTTGCCGAGCCTACGCAGTGGGGCCAGGGAGATCCGGAAGCTGGCTCCCCCCAGCAATCCAGGTGCTGCAGGCTCCAAGCCCCAGGGTGTGGGGAGCCTGGCTCTTACTCCCACTCCTGGGGCTGCAGCAGCCAAGCCCCCTGGGCAGCAGAGAACCAGCTCTTGCCTGCCCTGCTTGGGCTGCAGGCTCGGAGCCCCAGGGTTACGGGGAGCCGGCTCTCACCCATGCTCTTGGGGCTGCAGGCTGCCCCAGGGTCTGTCCCTGCTGGCCCACCAGAAGTGGGGGACGCAGGGCAGGGGGATCCCTACCCTTGGGGCTGTTTTCCTCTGCCTGGCTCTCCAGGGTGAGAGCCAGGCAGGGGATTGGGTGGCAACATGGCCCTGTCAGGGGGCCATGTTGCCACACCTCCCATGCTGCCACTCTGCTAAATCGAAATAGCATGTCCACACTCAGGGCATGCTATTTCGATTTGAATACTCCCCTTAATTTGTATTAACATTTTCTTAATTCGAATGAACTTATTTCAAAATAACTTATTTCAAAATAACATTTAACTTGTGGACATAGCCAAGGAATAGTGCATAAAAATTTTATGTGCAAAATTGTATGTGTTTACATGAGGACAAATTTGAAAATCTGAACTAAAGTATCTAACTAAAGTATCTATAAAATACTAAAGCGTAATCTTAAGTCTTGACGCTCAGTGCTTTTTTTCCTTAGTATTCTGTGTTATTAAAAAGAAGAATAACTGACTGAATTAAATTGATACTGCTAAACTTTATTTAAACAGACATAAAAGCGGGATTTATATGGGCCTGTATAATATTAAGAGAAATGCTGACATTTATGATGTAGCAGTGAGACAATGCTTGGTATTCCGATTGCTTCTGTCATTAAATAATCAACTTAATAGAAGACCTTAGCTGAAATAACAAAGTATATGTTTTTAATATTTACTAAGATTGATTATATTGTTACAGCTGAATCATATTATGGATATCACCAGTTAATCATGAAAAACAAAAACAAAAACATGCATTTGTCCAAGTACAGTTCAAGTCTAAAGTAAATGGTATTGTACCCATCTTAGAATAGTTATTTTTAAAGCCTTCTAGACAGTATGTGTTTCAGGAATTCTTATTCCAAATTAGCATTTATAAAAATAAAGAAAGAAACATAAAACTAGGAAATTTGTGCACAACATCAGTTATCTCTTTCTGTACTCTATGGATTAGCAATGGGCAATAACAGAAATGGCACTGGTATTGTCTAGGGAGAGAAAGTCTTGCTAGCACCCCATTAAACTGAAAGAATGCATGAAAGTGTAATAGTGTATACTTTGTAGTAGGATTAAAATACTGAGGAACATCTTCAGCAAAAGACCTGATCAAGAAATTAGAGTGCATATACATTGCAAACGCCATACTTTCCGTATTAATTAATTATTGGTCAAATTCACCTGGGGCATCTCAGGTCCATGCACCATTTAAATCAAGCTGTAGTTCTCAAAATAGGGAGAATCCAAAGGTAGAGCCCTGAAAAAAATATGCAGGACCAAAATACTGAAAATATTATGTGAAAAGCAGTGCTAAGATCTAGAATTTCTGCTTTACTACAGGCTTCAAGTCTCAACACCAGGCAAATTTTTGTTTCTGTTTCACCACGTGCAAACCATGGAATTAATGGGTTTTATTTAATTAATGTCTGTAAAAAAAAATGTTTTAAGCTCCTCAAGTGCTTTAAGACCCTTCAGTGGAAAACACTACTTAAGTGCTAATTGTTAAATACTAATTATATGAATAAGTATTGTCTTATTGTCATGATTATAAAATATATAGACAATGCAGGTGGAAAGTGGTGGTATAGAAGGTGTTTGGTGGGGGGGAGAAAATACATGAATCTGTATGAACAAGATTTCAGAGAGCTGGACTGAAACTCTACAGTTTAAAAAATCTTACATCCGATTTTTCTTAAGGGATTAGTTAAACCCCAGGTGGATATAAAGCACAATATAAAGCACCAATTCTTGTTGTGAGACAAGAATCTAAGAGAGAAACATCCAATCCACCCTATAAAGCACAGGCTATTACAAGGATTGCAAAATCAGCAGGCGAGAAAATCAATCTTCCCCAGAAGTCAAAACACTGCTTCTGATAGTGAGACTGACAATCATAACATAAAGTTTTGGTAAACTATGCTTTTTCTGCTCTACTCTAAAGGACCACTACACAATAATCACAAAACAACCATCAGTCCAGGAAACTTTCTTCAGAATCAAAGTGAAAATACCCTCTATGGGCCTTGTCCAACCAAGTGCTTCCACTGAAGTCAGGGGAACCACTCACCAATATGAAGTTAAGCACATATGTAACAGCAACACTGGGTCAGGCTATAGTGCTAAAGGTGAATTTATAAGATGAATTTATACCACTGAATTTCTTCAAATACAATTTTCTCCATAGAATATTCATTGATAAAAATTCTATGCTCATTCGTTCATTTGTAACTCCATATTTTAACCAAAATTGCACTTTGAATTGTTTACTTCATTTAGCATTGCTCAGCCTAAGTTTTGCTGAAACTTTGTTCTGATGTGTGAACTTAGTTTAGATGTGTGAATGAGGGGTGTGTGCGTGTGATGGAATCAGTCTCCAACTTCAGCCTGTCCTGATGAGGAACTCCTGGCCTCCCCTTATCGGCCGAAATATGATGCAGGCAAACTCTGCAAAAGCAAGAAGAATCCATTCTAGAAAGAAAGGGACAAAAAGCCTCATCATGAACAAGATCAAAGTCATGCCATGGTTACACAGTACCCTGAGGCAGTGTGGACACCACACGCATGGATTAAGAGGTATAAAAGATGACTGAGACTGCACAGCTTTGAGTGATATTTTGCAAGCATCTAAGGGTATGTTCACACACACTTCTTATTTCAAAACAACAGAGGCTGTTTCGAAATAAGAACTGCCATGGCCACACAACGCACGGCCATTTCCAAACAAGCAAACTGCTCATTTTGAAATGGCCGCCGTTCTTTCGGAACGGCTAAAACCTCGTTTGGTTTCAAAACAGCTCTGTGTGGACATGTTGTTTCGGAACAAAGTGTTCTGAAACAACATTTGACCTGTCTCCCAGGGTGCTAAGCACCCTGGGAGGAAGGGCTGCCCCCTCAGCACCCTGGCCAGGGAAACCTCAGCACCCTGGCCAGAGTGCTGAGGGGTGTCCCCT
>ML681989.1:19995832-20192394 GCA_007922195.1 Podocnemis expansa | reverse complement strand
GGCCCGGGATTCCCCGGTGCAGCTGGTCCTGCACGGGGTGGGGACGCCGGGGATTCCGGGGGCCGGTGCTCACTCCGGCCCCTGCAGCAGCAGGCTCCAGCCGCGTGCCCGGGACCCCGCCGCCAGGTTTGGGGGCAGCCCGGGCTTTAAAGCCCCCAGGGTGAGGCACCCCACTGTGCCTCATCTGGCGGGTGCCTGCAGCCCTGCAGGGACCCATGGGGTGCAGCGCCCCTCTGCGCTGCACCCTGCAGGTGCCTGCAATCCCCTCCCCAAGTGAAATAGCAGGTCCACATTGTGGACCTGCTATTTCGCTCCCTTATTTCGAGGACACTGTTTTTGTCCTTCGAAATAAGGTGTTTTGAAATAAAGAGTTATTTTGAAACAAGCCCTTCCTGTGTGAACACAGCTTAAGAGATTTGGTGCATAGCTGTGTGCCCAACAGAGACCCCACTCTTCCTCATGCCTGGCTTCCCTGTCCAGGTAGCCTCCATAAGCTGCAAATGCCAGCCACAAACCCAAGCTATGATCACAAGAAACAATCAGGACTGGTAACCATACATGACCAACTGCAGAACATCTCTGTGTGTATTTCTCACAATGAACATGGCATATTGCTTTTTCCCTCCCTGAAAAGATCCTGAGTACTCTTTTTTGCACAATAAGGGCTTATGAGTAACTCCCTTCTTTCACAGTTGTATTATGCAGTGTTTCTCCACTGGTGGGACACAGGAGTAGTCTAGGTGGGACACAGTGTTTTCATAAAAATTACTAAGAATTCATTGTCCCTCCCAGTGATCTGCCCTGCCCGCCTGACCCACTGTATATAAACTATAGCAATAAAAATTATACTCAACAGTATTATTACAATTTTCAACTACAGATGAAATTATTATATTTGTTTGTTTGTATTTTAAAACCATGGCAATAAAATTTACTCCCAACAATATTACTGCAATTTTTATATACTTAAAACTTACCATAAGGCTATGTCTACACTAAAGGGCTCGGTTAAGCCGGCTTAATAAAGTCTGCTTAAAGTCGACTTTATTAAACTGGCTTAGCATGTCCACACTCAAAATGCCAGGAGACTGCTCACATCCAAACTGGCAGCTTCTAGGTTGCCCTAGGAGTGGTGCATTGTGGGTATCTGGCCCACAGTGCACCACAGCAGAGGTGCCCCTCTTTTCCGGCCACTCCTTTACTACAAGAAGTGAGTGACCACACCACCCTCCATACTGTGTGTGGCAACAGGGAGCCCAAGGAGGCCAGGGAGCCTGACGTAGCCCAGCAATGTGCCAGTGCAGCCCTCCACACCCTCCCTGTGTTGCCCTGAGTCCTCTGGCTCTGAAACAGGTGCTGCAGGGAAACTGCCAGTGCAGGGCAGGGTGCAGCAGTAGTTAAGACTTAAACACCAAGAAACAGTATATAGAGGAAGGTGAAGTCAAATCACCTGTTATAATGGGGAAAAAAAATGCCACAGTCTGGATTTAATCCTGCTTTCATACAATCTAATCTAAAAGAAATAGCAACTTTCTTTCTTTCTTTCTTTCTTTCCATGTGCTATTTCCCAGTGTTTGAATCTTAACAACTGCTTTGATTTCCTGTTAGACTGTGACCTGATCCTATGTCTTACACTCCCCTGCATTTATTTCCTACCATTCTGTAAATTCCCCCATCTTCAAACTGTCTGATGAAGTGGGATTTTTCTCCCATGAAAGCTCACACAATAAATAAATTTGTTAGTTTTAAACAGTGCCTCTGGACTCCTTGTTTGTTTTACAACTATATCAGGGGGATCCTTTCAGAAGGGGAGACATACAGGGTTGGTCGGAGAAGGGGAGAGACAGGCAGGGTCAAGCTGAAAAGGGCAAGGGGGAGACAGGGGTTTGGGCAGAGAAGGGGGAGACCCTGAGGATTGGGCTGAGAAAAGCAAGGAGGAAGACCCACAAGTTTGGGCAGAGAAGGGGGAGACACCGAGGATTGGGCTGAGAAGAGCAAGGGGAGACACACAGGTTTGGCAGAGAAGGGGGAGACATGCAGGGCAGGCAAAGAACAGGGCAGACATGCGGGGTCGGGCTAAGAACAGGGGAGATGTGTGGCGCAGTCTGAGAATGGGAGAAATGCTGGGTCAGGCTGTGATGCCCAATCTGGCTCAGAATGGGGGAGAACAGTTAGGGAACATGGGGAGTTTGGCTGTGGTCCACACAGCTGGGAACGCTCCCAGCTGTGTTGTGCCTTCTAGCCAGCCTCCATCCCCATATTTTCTGTGGTTGAGAGGCCAATTAAGTCAAGTTAAGACAACTTCCCCTCCACACTGCCTTAAGTTGACTTAATAAAGTTGACTTAACTGTAAAGTCGACTTTATAAGTGGAAGTAATAAAGTCGACTTTACGGCTATGGATTTCAAAATGAGTTATTTCGAAATAAAATCCTTATTTCAAAATAAGTTAATTCGAATCAACAAAATGTTAATTCGAATTAAGGGAAAGTCTGCAATCCAAACGGCTGTTATTTCGGAAGGGATATTTCAAAATAAAGCCGTTTGGACCTGTTGTTTTGAAACAGCTCTTTTGAAACAACAGGTCTACACAGTGTTGTTTCGAAAGAACAGGTCTAAACAGCTTTATTTCAAAATATCCCTTCCGAAATAAAGGCCGTTTCGAGGGGGGGGCAGGTTTTACTTTTTCAAAACGACGATTCTTATTTTGAAAGGATGGGATCTGTCCTTTCAAAATAAGAACATGTCGTGTAGACCTAATTTCTTTTATTTCAAAATAACGAGTGTTATTTCAAAATAAAAGTGCCGTGTAGACATAGCCTACCTGATGCTAAAGTCGACTTTATTGCCCTGCAATGTAGACAGGGCTTTGCTTAAGTTGATTTAAGGACCCTCAAGTCAACTTAAACACACAGTGTAGACATTCCCTAAGAGCTAAATATAACAACAGAAAGCTGCCACCAGGATCTGGCCTCAGCTGGGGTTGTGGCATTGCCACAGGGGCATGGCTGTGGCTGGGGAGTGGCTCCACTGCAGTGATACAGACCTGACGGGGGCGCGGTGCTGCCACAGTGATCCAGCCCCAGCCAGGGACCACCCTCTGCCCCCATAGTTGGGCGCTCCTTAAACCCCCATGGGTATCCCCCACAGCGGTCCCCGCCATCCCTACAATCCCAATGCCTCTAACCCCCCCACATGCTTTTCATCCCCCTTCCCTCTGTCCACACTTACTTGCAGGACTGGCTTCACTTTTCCCACCCTACACAGCCCATGTGTTCCCAGCTGTATCCATGGACCCCTTGCAGTAACTTTGTGGAACCCCAGGAGTCTGTGGATCACAGGTTTGGAACCACTTACCTTGATTTTCTTCAGGTGTGCTAACTAACCTGGAGTAACACCTGCTCAAATGCCAGACAAAAGGGATTTGCTGAGCCTGAGGCAGATGTATTCTGCTTTTAGTGCTCTCCAGAAACTCTCCTCCAGTTTGACCCTGTCACGCTGTGTGTGTGCACGCGCGTGCACACATGCACGCGCATGTGTGTGAAATAAGGCTAGCATATTACAGCTGCTCATTGGATTTGTTTCTGAATTTCATCTTGAATTTACTAATGTGTCTTTATAGGATATTGCATTATGTGCAAAATCCTGAAACAACAGTCAAAAGATAAATAAAAAAATGTAAGAACAAGGAGTCCCAAGAAATAGCAGACTGGCTTTTGTACCTTATGTGAATCAGCAAACAGGAGCATTTGGAGGGATATTACATAATGTGTAAAATTACAAAAAGTAAATGCAAAGTGTAATCTTACAAAAAATCCTATATGCATTGTATGGAAAAACGACTCCATTTGTAGAGCCTGTTGTAATTCTGAAAATTTGGAAAATAAAGGATCATAACCTTGTATTTGCTGCTTAATCAAATTACCTACTGTTAAAGTTCAGAGAAGCTAAACCTGTATTGTCTCCCTCAGTGGTTCAGCAAGGGCATCCATTCTCAAGCTTCCAGCTTCCAAAGTTCCACCTCTCTTGGGCAGAGGCCCCTGTATCTCTCTCCCCCTTTACTGGAGTATTTCTAGGCTACATAGTCCCCTGCTTAATACTGTTATTTTCCAGCAAGCCAGACTTCCTAAACAGGCCTGTGTCTGTGCTTTATTTTCTTCTCAGATGCTATGAACAGTTGAAATTGCCCACAGTTATAAGTCTCCACACAACTCTTGCCATAACCAAGCATATTTATTCATTCCATAAGTAAACACAGACATAAACAAGAACATTCACTGTTAAGGTGAATGTGTTACGGAGAAAGCATGTTAAAAGCAACAAAAGACCCTACATCTATACTAATAAAGATCACTGCTCCAATACCACCATGCATTTTCTCTGTGGTTACACATTCATAAGCAACTCTACACAGAGCAAGCACATGCATAAATAAATCAGTATCTCCTTTATACAAGTTGTGCCTTTGATCTTCAGATTCCAGGAATGTTTAATCAGCAGATGGTGGTTCGCTCCCCAGAACTTAGCATCAAAAGATTCAGTTTAGAAGTGTTAATTTACATTCACCTCTCCCCAAGAATTTCCTAAGAAACCCACTTAAATTATTTTTTCCCGAAAGATTTCATTAGTCTGTCACATTGTTTAGCATAGTCCTTTGAAACTCATAACACTGCCAATCATTTTCATTGGTCCCATCTCCCTGCTAAACACAGTACAGTGAATCCTGCCATAATACATATATTTTCCATTCACTATAATGAACTCCAAAATGTCTGGACTTAATTCAATATGATTTTTCACAGATAATGCAGGAATCTGCCTTATCCGTCATACTTAAGTTACACCTCCCCCCAACCCCCACCCCAGTGTCTCATGAGTTTTGGGGCTTTTTTTTTTTCCTTTTTTTAAATTGTTGGGGATTCTTTAAAACTTCCAACGCCACCTACAGTAATGTTATGGAAATGGAGGTTGTTTGTAACTCTAAAACTGATTTAAACATTATGTTTGCTCTTTCAAAAGTGTACATTGACTTAATACAGTTTTGAAACACTACTATACAGAAGAAACATGTTGCTTCCCTTTTATTTCCTTTTTTTAGTAGATTATGTTTAACTTAATACTGTACTATACTAGCTTTTTGTTTTGTTTTGTTTTGTTTTGTTTTTTTGGTCTGCTGCTGGCTGATTGGGTACTTCCAGTTCCAAACAAAGTGTATGGTTGTCAGGTCAATTAGTAATGCTAGTGTTCATAACTCTGAAGTTCTACTGTGCAATACTATGTAAAAAGCTTACAGAATAGTAGTTTGTTTTTTTTTAAATACATTGCTGCCTTGCCTTCTATCCATCTTGTAACATATTTCTCAACAGTATTTAAGCCAAGTGTTTGGAACTATAACACAGTTAAGTTGTACTGCTCTCTATATTTCTTTTTGTTTCTGAAAGAGGATATGTGGTTACATTTTACATACCATATTATATCACATTATATTTAAAAAATGACTTTCACAAGTGTCAGGTGATAATTAGAAAGGGTGAGGGGACCAGTGTACATGACACAGTTACACAATTAGAATATTGTTATTAACAAAGTAATTCACTCAATCACCTGAAATGCCACTTGTGTGTACTAGTACCTGAATCATTAATGTACAATTGAAATCACTATGTCATTGATCAACTGACTACAGTTATGTGCATGTGTGGTAATTGCTGTATTTCCTATTTAAGGTCTTGACTGAACATTATTAGAAATTGTCATTTGAATTTAAATCATATAAAGGAGAAGAGAAGGTCTCAAAAATTTCCACTTAGACATTTCTGTAGTAATACAGAACAAAACTGGTCACATTTGAGTTACATTAACTTATTAAATATGGTTATTAAATAATTTTATCCTGAATATGTATCTAAATACCCAGATATTTTGCATCCACAAATCAGGGTATTTTCAAATGCATTCCACAGGGCCAAGTATTCAAAAACATTCTGGAAAATTTAACACATCATTTTACCTGTACGAATCCCTGACTACATGAAATCTTTATTCAAAATACCAAATATTGATGTATCTGCAAGACTCAACATGGATTTTTCACAGAGGCAGAGTCCGCTCTGAAATCTAGCCCTGGAAGCAAATTCTGCCATTTCTACCTGGCTCCTCATGCTTGTTTAGCAGCAGAATCAGCTCAGTTTCACTGCACAAGTGGATGAGCAGGATACTACATGCCATGTATATAAATCAGTGTGGTATAGACAGATTGTAGTGAGTGTGGAAAATACAACTTGATGGCTTCTCCCATTTTTCCCACCATGAGGGAGAAAGGAGAGTCAAGGGCTATGTCTACACTGGGGGGACCCTTGGAAGTTGACTTAACAAGGTCAACTTTAAGTCAACTATATTAAGTAGATTTCAGGATGTGTCTGCACTACACATAGTACAGACATACCTGGGATGTCCCCACCACCTACCTTGCCTCTGCCCTAGCCCTGGTCTTGATTGGGCTCCTGGAGCCCGAATCTGCTACAGGGACTGCAGGCAAGTGGCTGGGAGCTGGTTCTGACTCCCAGCCCCCTGCTGCAGGCTGTGGAGCTGGGAGCCAGCTGCTGCCACACCTGGCAGAGGGCTGGGAGACCAATCTGGTTCCCAGCAGATGGCAGGGGCTGGGAACTGGCAGTGGGGGATGGGAGCTTTCTCCCACAGCCCATGGAGAGTAGCTGGGAGCCCGATCAGGCTCCTAGCCCCTCTCTGAAAGCTGCGGGAACAAGCTGCAGGCCCTTGCCACCGTCAGAGAGGGGCTGGGAGCATGATCCGGCTCCCAGCCCCTCTCTATATGCTGAGAGGAATGGCAGCCAGTTCCTACTGCCTGCAGAGAGGCGCTGGGAGCCTGATGTGACCCCTAACCACTTGCTAAAGTGGGCAGATGGCTCAAAGTCTGGTCAATTTCACAGGCTCCTAGCCCCTGCAGCCTGTGGCAAGAGGCCAAATTGGACTCCCATCCCTTTGATCCAAGCCCTTTCCACTTGCTGCAATGGACTGGGAGCTGGATCTAGCTCCCAGCCCCTCTCTGCAAGCTGTAGGTGCTGGCTCCCAGCCCTGCTGCCAGCTGCAAGGGGATGGTAGCTGATTCTGGTTCCCAGCCACTTGTCAGCAGTGGCTGGGGTCAGATCAGGCTCCAGGATCCTGATCAGGACCAGAGTCACTGCAGGGGGCAGGGTCCAGGGCTTCCTGCCCTTTAAAGTTTACTTAAAACTTCAGTTGACTTACAGGGCAGGATTTATTAAGTCAACTTAAGCAAATGGCTTGTTTGTTTGATTCCTATGCAGTTTTGATTCCGTTCAGGTGCACCAGTCTTATCCCAAGTGGGCTGTTTCGTTCTCAACCTGCAAGCTTCCCGGCTTTTTGATTCATTGCCAGGGAGGGAACTTCAGCTGATCAGTCCAGAGTATGGCTGCCTCTGTAGACCTCTGGTTTAGATGGGCTTTTTGCAGTCTTCCACAACCCATTTTCAGTTTCAAAAAGTTTTTTATTACATTGCTCTTTCTTTTTTGGTATTCTGCGGAGACATTACACCACCATCCTATTTGGGTTTACCAATTACTGTTTTTAATATTGATACAATTATGTCAATTACAATTTTTTAGCCAATCAGAATTTGTAACTGGGTGGACATGGTTCTGCCACCCTGTTTGCAGCTAGATTGCTTTTGCAAGGTTTAACCTGCAAAGCACATCATTTGCAAAAGGAAACAATTTAGCATATGTGGTTATGTCTGCAAAACAAAGCTGTCAGCTAAGTTACTTTTGCAAAGTTTAACTCTTAATTCAGTTGTGACTCATTGTCATAAGCTATTTTCCTTACTGACACTGGGGAATTGCCAGAAACTGAAAAATCTATCACTCACCAGACTCTTCAACCAAACTGCTTGGCACATGAATGGGTTGGAGGAGTTGTGCCTTAAAGCACAGTCCCAAATACACAATACTTTTAATGAAATCACAGAATTTATAATTCTTGTCTGAAGTGTGACTTTGTGAATTGTTGATATACGTGTTTTTGCTATGTGAAATGTTTATGTCTAAATCTCCAGATTACCGTGTCTGTATTAGTACTAAAGTCCTGATCCAAAGCCTGTTGAAACCAATTATAGTCATTATAAACACTTCAATAAACTGGAACAGCCAATAGGAGGCCATAGACTATATTCACTTTAAGTTTAAATAGATTGCATAGTGCTATGCATCAATGCACATTTGCAGGAAGACAGCATGTGGATCCAAATGGGTAGAATGAATGAAATAAGGACTAAAACAAATTGGCTATGTCTACACTTGAAAGTTAGGTCAAATTAAGGAAGCTTAATTAGACCTAACTTACTCCCAGTTCACACTAGGCTTTTATTAGGTCGAATTAATGGTGTCCTTAGTCTGACCTGATAACTGCCATCTGTTAGGTTGGACTGGCAGTTACTTCGACCTTATTATTTGACCTAAAGCCAGTATAGATGTATTACTTTGAACTAATTGGTTAGGTTGAATTAACTGGCTTCCTGACCTCCCTCCCAGGGTTCTCTGCACAAGGAAGACCCTGCCCTGTACAAAGCCCTTCCCACCTAGCTCCTCAGACTTGGGCAGGACAGCCTTTTGGCACCATGTCCCAGGGCACCAGCAGCAGCCAGGCATGGAGGAGGGCTACATCCTGGACCAGGAGGAGCTCATTGACCTCCCTGCCATCTGGGGGGGATGAGGCAATGCTTTTCTGGTTGTGGGACAGCCACTGCGATTGTGAGATACATGCTGATATCTCCCAGGCCCTCGCGGGGGGGGGGGGGGGGCAAACATGCGACACTGAGAAGATCCTGCTAAAATAAAATACCTCTACCAGAGATACCACAAGGCCTGGGAGGGCAGGTTCCACCCCGGGGAAGGGTCCCCCACAGCAGCTGCCCCTATTTCCAGGAGCACCACAGCTTCCAGGGGGGTGAGAGCACTGGTATCTTGGCCCACACTGTGGACACCAGCAAGCCCCCCTCCCTGGATAATGACCAGGAGAAAGGCTTGGTGGACCAGGATGTGGTACTGGAGACAGCCAAGATCAGCCAGTTGAAGGGGTCCCCACCAGACCTAGACCCAAGAGCTAGCCCAGACCTAATCTCTGCCTTTGCAGTAGGCCAGACCTCAACAGAGCAGCAGGAGGAGAAGCAGATTCCCCTTGCCGAAGATGACATGGGTGAGGGGACAGCATGTTGGACACCTGCTGCATCTGCCAGTGAGTGCTCACTCCCTCTGTCCTTGCAGGAAGTGCTGGGCATGCCTGTGGGACAGGCACTACAGGGGGACATGATCCAGGGACAGGCAGAGACCTGAGGATGGGGGGTGCACAGAGGCCCTACCAGAGGGCAGAGGGGCTGGGGACCATGCACCAGGAGGGAGCCAGACCCAAGCAATGCAGGGGCATGTCAGAAGATGGGGTGGGGGGACCATAGTTGGGATCATCAAGGCCAGGTCTAATTCACCCAACACCGTTGGCACGTGGCCTCAGGAGACAACCTGAGAGTAGGCCTGCCTGTAGCTCGCCACTGTTGGCACTGCACCCAGCCTGGGCAGCACAGCACAGCGGCATGTCCCTGGGGGGCCCTGTCACAAAGGACAGGGATTGGGAAGCAGGAGGAAGGTTAGGAGAAAGCAACTTCTGTCAGTCTGCACACCACATTTGCAAGCTAGCTAATGGGTGCCAAAATGGTGGGCAATGGAGCAGTAGGAGTCCAGAGTTGCCATCTTCCAGACTGCAACAGCTACTCAATTCTCACTGGCAGGGCGGGTCTGAATCAAATGTCCCTGTGCTGCAGGACCTGGGTGA
Source organism: Podocnemis expansa (assembly GCA_007922195.1). Lineage (NCBI taxonomy): Eukaryota > Metazoa > Chordata > Testudines > Podocnemididae > Podocnemis > Podocnemis expansa. Next base: position 20,182,541 of record ML681989.1, on the reverse strand, counting down.
GCTTGTGTAACAGCTTGAAGAAGGTCTGCTTGCTCATCCAGAAGTTCAGAAGCCACTGCATTGTCTCAGATGGTGAGGACAATGCAGTGCCATCAGCCACTGCTGGTTTCCCATGCCCAGAAGCAACAGGGCACAGAGGGGACTGTCACCACCTCAGCTTGCAGGGTCAGCATGGTGGTGGTGCTGCAGTCTGCCTCTGTGTTGTTGGGGTCCAGGAAGAGCATGCTCCAGGTGAAGAGAGCACTGGGCACTGGATAGGAGGTGTCATACTAACCCCCTCTCCCTGGGCAAGTAGCAGGAACAGAGTGTGGTCCATAACCTCCTCATGCTGCATATTGTCAGGCACAATGGAAGGTGCTAAGCTCACTCTCTTTTAATAGGATGGGCTAGGGATTGAGCCCTTCTCAGGTACCATGTTGGCACACTTCCCATAATGCATCCTTCCTAATCTGACCTAGGAAGTGCCTTTATGGATGTGCTAAGTCGACTTAGGCTTCTGGTATGGACACTAATTCGAATTAAATCAACTTAGGTAGACTTTGATAGATAGAATTAACTACGTTGGCCTAGCATTTTTACGTGTAGGCATAGCCATTGTATTTGCTTTATTGAGTGAAACATCAGCATCTTTCCTCAAGCAACTTGCTTAGTGAAACAAAGAAATCACATGGCACCTAAAGACTAACAAATTTATTTATCTCATTGACAAAGTGGGATTTTCTCCCATGAAAACTCATGTGATAAATAAATTTGTTGGTCTTTAAGTGCTGCAGGACTCCTTGTTTGTTTTGCTGAACTAGACTAACATGGCTACCCCTTTGGAACTCCTAGTCAAGTCTGGATGCAATAATAGCTAAGGGCTACCAACTTCCCCATTGGTTTGGAGGATAAGAAATAGGTACAACTGTTACCAGCTTTGCCCATCAACTCGGGGTCTGCTCATTTATTAGGGTTACTTCCTCTGGGGGAGGGAGGTTGCAATTCTATTAGTATACTGCTTGTATCACTTGTCTCTTTGTGGAACTTACTTCTCCCCTTCTGCAAATCCCTCCCAATGGAGCCAGACTTGCAGGACCTAAATTTCCCAAGACTGGGATTTTAAGTGTGACTGAGTGGACCAGGTCTATCAGAACTCTCAGCTGACCCCTTATATGTCCCTGACTGCACCGGACTAGACTGGAGTATGCATCTCAGCAGGTTGGGTTAAAACAGCACTTTCGGCTGCCACCTTTATGTGCCCTGGACTCAGTCAGGCTGGGTCAAAGCAGCACTTTCATCTGTCACCCTCATATGCCCCAGGTTCAGCATGCTGGTAACCCCTTAATGAGCAAACCTTACAAGGAATTGAGCATCACAGGGATCTTTGGCTAGGTAAAGGAGCACTGCTGCAGAGCAATATAGGGAAGCCAAGAACTCAGAGGAACTCTGGCAACCAGCTTGATTAGGAAAGTTACTTTATTGTCAGGTGCATAAAACTTATGAATAATTATAAAAGGAAAGAAAAAATGCCCAAACACTTACAATATTAATAACCACAGAAAAAGAGGCAAATGATCAAACAGTTACAATATTGCCCTATATTCAATTCAGTTATAGTGTTGGGGACAGCTAGCCCAAGTGGATTACAAAAGATCAGGTTTAGAAAGTCAGAGTTGGACTAAGAGGGGAAAAAAAGAAAAAAAGAAAAGAGAGAAGCAAATGGGTGGGGGGAGTTATCTCACCACTCAGTGCAGCTTAATGGTACCCAGGAATCAGGCTGTTCAGCATAGGGTCTGGAGTGCTGGAGACAGGCAGAACCTCCACCATGATCAGCAAGGAGAAGATGAAGTCCCAGTGGACCTGATGCAGCTTGTAGGTCCATGCAACAGATCAGGCATCAGAACAGATTCAGAACTAACTAACTTTCTAACTCACACTCATGTGGAACTTGGCTAGGGATTTTTGTAGGGAAGAAACAATGGTTCAAGGCAGAACACTGGGGTTGTTTTGGGGTAAATAATGACTTAAGGGAGTATACCAGAGGTGTTTTGTTTAGGTGGACAATCAGAGCTGATCATTCCTGGTGATGAGTGGCATTCTTCTGAGGGAGCGTACAATGCAATCAGGCAGATTCACTATGTTGCATATCAATTGAAGATATATTGACTAGAATTGGTCTGATAACTGCTGAGCTGGGTGTGTGCAGACATGAGTTCCTTTGTCTCAGGAGCAGGGATCCCCCATCATGCAGTGCTTCTCTGCTTTGCCCGTCCCAGATTTCGGTGCAACTCCTGCCTTGGAAATTGGTTCTCCATTCAGTATGCTAATTCTAGTTCCATCCTTGATGCAAAGGAAGTTTGTGCTGCCCATTTAGTGTGCTAATGGCTCACATCTTCCATGTGGATGAGGCTAGAGGAGTTGCCCTAATTCCAGCACCCTTGTTCAAAGGGGTTTTAGGTGTGTCTCCCACTGCCTTCTATTGTTTTTGGTTTCTGGTTCAAGCAGAGGCTGAAGGTGATGTGGGGATGAGTCTCAGTGGCTGGATGCTATGCCCTGATTCTCCAAGAACACAGAGCTACCAAGTAGCACAGCTGTCTAATGATAACCTCACAAAATATCTTGTCCAATATAACTTTTTAGCTGATATTGTTTGCAACTACACAAACAGAAATCTATACTTGTATTCTTCTGTTACTTCCAGCCCATACACTCTGCAGTGGTCAGAAAGCAGGACCAGAACAGAGGGTGTTGGCACACTTCTTAGATTATGACACCTTCGGGGTAGATACTATCTGGTGTTCTGTGGCTACACAGCACTAGCACAGTGTGCTCCTGGTCCATGACTGGGAAATCTCTTGTGCTACTGAAAAAGAGTCTGCTCAGATTCTTGCTCACTGTGTGTTACTGGAGACATTGCCCTTGCACAGGCTTTCCTCTTCAGCCATGTCTAGCTAAATGGAGGCTTAAGGCTGAAATTCTCTTCTATCTATCTATCTATCTATCTATCTATCTATCTATCTATCTATCTATCTATTTTTAAAAAAAAATTCTTGTCATTAAGAGAAAAAAGAATGAAAAGTACAAAAAGGTGAATGAGATACAGCCTTCCAAATAGCTGTGCTTCATGGGATCTCCAGTAGAATAATATGTAACATGTTGTGTCCAGTTGCCCGCATTGTCAATTTCCCCTAAACCCAGGTGTTTGTTTCTGCTCCTGTCTCCTTCCAGAGCTGTTGCTTTTCTAGAACTAAAGCAACGTTATGACCTGTTATCCTCAGGACTTTGGTAGAACTCACAACTAAAGCATTTGCTAATGTATGAATTTGGTCTGATGCCCTAAGGATGCCAGAGACCCCAGAATATTACTAGTGAAAACTTAAAAAAAGTATAAGATTTAGGCATCAACTCTACTGAAGTTCTTAGATAGCTTTGAAAATTCTTGCTCTAAACCATAATGTTGCCATATATTTCACTTTATGAACCAGCCATATTATTTCCCTAAAATATAGGGATTCAGGACAGTATTATGGTGATTTTTTGCAAAATATCAGTCAGGGCTTATCTACATTTTAGATTTATTGCAGATCAGTAAAGTATTGCACTCAAATGCACTGAATCCACACACAAAAATATCTTGCAGCAAATCATCTATGGTTTTAAGATGCTTCATCACACCCACTTTGGAAATGGTTTTGGTTATATGTGGTATGAATAGATAATGGATGCAGATGTGTGCCATAGCAAGTGTTTCACTTTTGCCAAGTACTCATACAGATATCCCACACTGTTTTCCTGGAACAGAGAACCATACTGTGGATGGCATCTGTATTTATTAACTGATACTTTGAAATACAACTTAATAGCTGAGGAGGATTGCCAGGGTCCTGCCTTGTTGGCCTAAGTTTTCTCTGCTTTACAGGCTTCTAAACACCTTCCCCCTCATACTCAACATAATGGCCATGCCATAGACCACAAACTCCAAATTCTATTTTATATTACTAGTGAAGCACAAAAGCCTTGTGTAACCTTTCTGTATTCCACCTAATGGCCTCCTATCACGGTACTTACCATCTTTCCCTTGGCACCCATCTGATGTCTTCCCCTGCTACAAAATGATGGCTTTGGATGATTTAACATTGAAAGACATTGTTTTAAATAAAGACACACTTGCTGTAAGTTACCTTTACAAAATACAGCAAGTAAGTAAATATCTATTATAATAGGAAGATGTTTTACATCAGCATCCAGCCTTCATTTTAGGATCCTCCAACAGTCTTCCAAATACACACTTGACATTCATTGTGAAGATACTCAGCATATAAACACTTTATTTCTTCTATAAAATTGCGCACTGAAACTTACACAGCAAAGCTGGATCTCCCAGAGTAACCAGAAGGATAACAATACTATTAATATTCATATTGACCATGGGTGCAAAAATTCCATTTAAGGTCCAGGTCTTCAAAAGATCCTGGTGCAATGGACCATTTGAGACCATCCAGAAATTGTTGGTGAACCTTGCATGATGATCAGCCAAGACCTGCAGGATGATCAGAAAATACCCCTTTCTGATGATGAACTCTCAAGCCTGGTATGGAGAGTGAGGCAAAGAATAGGCCGGAGTCCTATGAATTATATACAGGTAAGGAACCCCAACCATAAAAGTAATTAAGAGTTTCCTGTACGCTGCCTATTATTATGATCTAAGGGAACAGTGCCTTCTTGATATCAGTGATGACATGCATTACAATAGCCCTGATGTTTAGCCTATCAAATTGTCTACCAAACAACCTACCAAACTGTTTAGCAATTGAATGATAGGAGTCAGAGGTAATGAGCTTACATATTACATTGTTCACATGATTCTCTTTGATGAGTGGAACACTTATATGGTTGTTGCCTTTGCAGCTTTCTAGCAAGGTCTCCACAGATTTCTAAGAAAGTGGCTTTTGACATCTTGAAGTTCTGCTGCAACTGCTAGTTCTTTCACGATTGTACTACTCTTGTCAGTAATAGTTGGATCAGTCCAAAAGAAGCATTCCACTAAGTAAATCTGCCCTAAAAAAAAAAAGATGTAGAAGAGTCTGACTGTCTCTTCTTCTTCAGCTGCTTTTCTCATCCTGGTGCTAAAGTCACTGCATGACTGAATATTCTACCAGCACTCTATTTATAATCATGACTGTGCGAATTGTTGTGATCATTAAAGCTTCTTCTGTGCTGCCTGCAGCACTGCGAAAATGACACTGGATCAATAAAGGCAAGGAAGTTGATGGATGAAATGAGAGGAGTTATGAGAATTATTCTATTTGACCACAAACCCCAGAATTCTGCTGCCTTTCAGTAGACATCCCAGAATGCTGGGTTTGAGAAATGCTGGAAAATATACAGCACAGTGACAAAAAATGCACCATGGCATTTTTGACCAAAATAATGAGTGCTACTTCTCAGATATTTCTGTGCTGTGCTCCTGTGAAGATATAAGGCAATAGTGTCTTGATCACAGAACACAATTCTACATATACATGCCACTTATGAAACAGTTGCCGAGGAACAGTATGTATATACCCAAAACCCCACAGTGAATTGAAAGTGTAGATGTGCTATTATGGTGCCTGAAAGTGTTATCTGCTGAGAACATGGTATATAAAGACATTCATATTGCCTAGATTATTCAGTGATTTAAAGAGAATTACTCATATATGTAGATACAAAAACACATGTTTCTTTTATTAATTTATAAATTCTGAATTTGTATCTTCTTTTTATGGCTATGACTGTATTCATTTGTCTAATATTTCATTTATACATTGTGAAATACCTTTTTTGTTGTACATAATTAACTCTGCTTTTAAGGCTAATAGGAGAAAATGTCTACCCTGACTAAATGTATTCTCTGAAATACTATAATTGTTCTAGGTACAATGTTGGACTGAGTAGACAGTATTTAGCAGAAGCTCTTATTTACATAGAAGGGAAATGAGGATATAAAAAGGCATTAGGAAAAGGGTGTTAATTAGTTTAAGAACTCATTATAGGTTATTTAAGGAGCCAGTAATGAATGTTGGTGTAATGCTATGGAAATTGCCTTAGACATTAATTACAAAGTGAAAAAATATAAAGTATCAGTAATAAAGAGACATTTGAATCAAAATACATGCTGTCTGCTGGTAACACAGATATACAAAATAAATAACTATGCAGGTTGCCTCCAGCTGGCCAATTAAATGAAAAAAATCTCCTTAGATTGTGCCTACATTAATTGATGTAATGTATCTACATGGAAGTTTTGGAGTTAAAGTGAGGGCTTGGTGGATAGTTTTGAGTAAAATAGTAACATCTCTCTTAAACCTATTAGCAGTTCAAAATTTCATTTGACAATAGGTGGTCATTTATACATTATATTTTAGATTTATGACTGAAAGATACTTCTAACCTAATTTATAGAAATTATATTGCTGGTGTGTTGAAAAAAAGTAGGTGAATCTGATACATACTCTGCAACACAAAAGGAAATATCTATCCTGGACCTGTTAAACACATTCGTTAAGACACAACGGATATGTCTGCACTGCCAAATTAGTCCAGGCTAAGGAAGATAAGTCCAGATGAATTTGGCCCATGACTACATTAGGCTTTGCTTAGTCTGAACTAAGAAATTTCTTAGCTGGGACTACCCAAAGTTTAGTCTGAATTAGCACAACCCCTTGGCTAGTCTGAACCAGCCGGCTTCAACTTTAGTTTGAACTAAGAACATGCAAAATGTGAAATAATGGCTAGTTCAAACTTGAAAAAGTTCAAATTAAGCCATTAGTTCAAACTAGAATGTGTGGCTAGTTAGGACTAAAAAGCCACAGTTACTACGAACTAGCCCGAGGTTAATTCAGACTAAGCTCGCACTTCTTTAGTTTGGACCAGCAAGTCTGAACTAAATTTTTAGCTGAAGACATAGCCAAAGACCCAACCATCTGTGTTGAAATGGGGGTTTTTCCCATGAAAACACATGTGATAAATAAATTTATTAGTCTTTAAAAGTACGAAAGGACTCCTTGTATATTCCACATAATGAAGTAGCCATCATTGGGGTCATTCCATTGGTAGCTCAAACTGTTTTCCCCCCAGAGCTGGCTGAGCAGATTGGCCAATTATTGCTTTTATTATCCATCAGCAAATCCCTACAGTCCACACACACACATAAGCACAAAGGCTATGTCTACACTAGGAGGTTAAGACAATTTAAGCAGGCTTAAGCAAGTCCGGGGCTATATTTAGAATTTATTAAGTTGACTTAATAACACCTGTCCTCTAAGCTGACTAAGCTTTTAAGTTGACTTTACAGGGCAGAAAGCACTGGGCCCTACCCATGCCCTGCTCCAGGTCTCCGTTGGGCTCCCATTCCCTCTCTCCAGGCAGCAGGGGCTGGCAGACAGTTCCTGCAGCCTGCAGAGAGAGGCTGGGAAACCCATCGGCTCCCAGCCCCTCTCTGTCGGTGGTAGCAGGCAGCTCTCAGCCCCTGCTGCCTGCCACAAGGATCTGGGAGCCAGATAGGGCTCCCAGCCCTTCTCCATGGATGTCAGGAGGTGGGTCCCAGCCCCCACAGCCGGTGGCAGGGGGCTGGGAGCTGAATCTGGCTCTCAGCTGCTTGTCAGCAGTGACTGGGGCCAGGTTGGGCCCTCTGGGAGCCTTATCGGGACTGGGAGCAGGGCAGGGGGTGGTGCAGCCCCACCTATGTCTACAATGTGTCCAGTGCAGAAGTACCCTGAAGTTGACTTAGCAGACTTCCAATATTTACCTCTTATTGCATCCCTAAAGACATGATCCAAATCCAACTGAAGTCAATTAAAAGACTTTTAGGCTATGTCTACACACAAGGCTTTATTTTGAAATAAGTCATTCCAAAATGACTTATTTCAAAATAAAACCTATATTTCAAAACAACTTATTTCATAGAATCATAGGGTTGGAAGGGACCTCATAGGTCATCTAGTCCATCCCCCTGCCAGAGGCAGGACCACTCCCACTAAACAATCCCAGTCATGGTTTTGTCCAGCCAAAAAGTTAGTTCGAAGTAAGGGAGACCCTGAAAGCAAAATAGCAGGTCCTATGTGTGGACCTGCTATTTCACTTCAGGAGATGGGCACCCTGCGAGGTGTGGCAACATGAACCCCTGTGGGCCATGTTGCCATCAAACAGGGCGGGGGGGGGGAGAGGGCTTGCCAGGAGCCTGGGGGTGCCCCTCTGGGCAAGCAGCCTGGGGATCTGCGACACCCCTAGGTTCCCCCAACCAGGTCTGGTGAGCTGCAAGGTGCACGGGGTGGCTGCAGCAGTGGTGGCTCACCCTGCGCCCAGGTCCCTGGGGTGCAGCCCTGGCGAGGTGAGCTGCAGCTGCCGTGGCTCACCCCACCATGGTCTATGACCGGGGGCAGGGTGCCGGAGTGTCCGGGTCTCCCCACTGCCAGGGTCTGGGAGAAGCCCTGCTGCAGGGATCCCCGGGTGCCCCACTTTTCCCCCCACAGGGATTGGGGGAAGCCCCGTGGTGAGGGTGCCAGGGCAACTCCCAAGCCCGGCAGGAAGGTGCCAGGGCACCTCGCTCCCCCTGCTGCTGGAACTTCTCCCAAGCCCCGCGGTAGGGGTGCGAAGGCGCCGCGCTCTCCCTGCCTCCAGGGCTGGTGGTAAACCCCGCGGCGAGGTGCTGGGGCCCTGGCTTTTCCCCGCCACCGGGGTTGCAGTCACAGGGAGCTGGGTCCCCAGGTGCCTGGGCTTAGCGGCGGCAGCAGCTGGGAGCCCTGAGGCTCGCCCCACCACCAGCTCGGGGACCTACAGGCCCCGGTGGGGTGACCGCAGCCCAGGCGCATCACCCTGCACCCTGCCCAGGGTGCTGCGGCCCCGGGATGGGCTGCCCAGGTAGCAGCCTCCCTGCCGGGTGCTGCAGCCCCCCAAGCAGGGCATGGGGTGAGCTGTGGGGCTCCCAGCCACTGCCTCCACTGATCCTAGGGGCCTGGGTAGCTGGTGGGACCTGGCTCCCCATGGCTGCATGCCCGTTGGTGGGGAAAAGCCAGGGCCCCGGCACCCCATGATGGGGGTTGCCACCAGGCCTGGCGGTGGGGAGAGCTGGGTGCCCCCAAACCCTGCCACGGGGCTTGGGAGCAGCCCTGGTGGCGGTGAGAGCCAAGTGCCCAGCAGCCCACTGTGTGGCTCCCCACTGGGCTTGGGGGCAGGCCCCCATACCCTGCGGCCGGTTTCCCCTTAGCACCCTGGCCAGGGTGCTGAGGGCTCCCTGGCAAGGGTGTTGAGGGGGTGGCCCTTCCTCCCAGGCTGCTTAGCACCCTGGGAAAAAGGTGTTTCAGAACCCGTTTGTTCTGAAACAACATGTCCAAATGGCCTTATTTCAAAACAACCTTTTGAAATAAGCACCATTTCGATAACAAACCAGATTTAAGGTGTTCTGAAAGAACACCTCTTATTTCAAAATTACGGAGTCCATCATTTTGAAATAAGAATATGTCATCTGGACATAATCTTTTTATTTTGAAATAACCTGTGTTATTTTGAAATAAAAAAAGACGCGTGGACACAGCCTTAGTGTATGTCCACGCTCGCTCTTTACATTAAAGTAATCCTGATTATTTCAATTTAAAAGATTACATGTGCACACTATGTGTCCTTATTTCAAAATAAGGAGCTCCCTCATTTCAAAATAAGGAAAGTCATTTTGATACAATTAAACATGGTATTATATCAAAATGATGGTTAAATCAAAATTGTTATTTTGAAATAATGTAGTGTGGACATTGATTTAACTGTTATTTCAATTTCACTCTTTTTGCCTTTCTCCTTCCCAGGGTGATCTCCTATTTCTATATGTTAGGTAGGGTTTCTAGGGGATCATGGTGCCACACCTCCCATGGTGCCCATCTCCTAAATCAAACTAGCAAGTCCTGTCCATGGATATGCTAGCTAGATTTGAGTTTCTAGTGAGGACATGTTAAATTGATTTAACTTAAATTGATTTAAGGATTTTTATATTGATTTTATTAAATCAATGTAACTTAAATCAATTTAACTGCCTAAGTGTGGACATAGCCTTAGGGTATGTCAACAATTGCAAGTTAATTCAAATTAAGGAGGCTTAATTTGAACTAATTTTGTACACTAGGCTTTCATTACTTCTGGTTAAAGAATTCCTTAATCCAAACTAATGAAAGCTTAGTTCGAACTAGTAAGACCTGATGCTTAGTTCAAACTAAGCCCTTAGTCTGATCCTTAATTCTAACTGAGAACGGTGTAGACTAAGATTAACCTTTAGTTCAAATTTAATAAAGTTGAATTAAGGACAGTTAGTTTGAATTAACAAAGTGGACTAATTTGACTTAATAAGTTTAAATTTAGTTTAAAGAAAACTCAAACTTATTATTATGAATTAACAAATTCAAACTAACTTTTCCTAGTGCAGACATTGCTTTATTGACCTCAATGGGTTGCTTCAGTCCCTCAAGTCTTCATTAGGAAAAAGATTAAATTTGGTTAAAATAAATACAAGATAATATGAAGTGCACATGGAAAACCCCCATTGTTTACCCCGGGTCTTGGAAGAGGCTTAAATACTACATATACCATCCCACTTTTGAGCTTGATAATAATCCCACATTACTTTATACTGTTAGTGTAATTTACCTGTGATGCAAAGTTGTTTTTCTATTTGATTTTAATATATCACTTTCCCTTAAGATTTTATGATCATTAATTGTTTCAATTTACGTGAATTAGTCATACTGCTTAGCAAAACAAATAAATAAAATAAAGTAGATTATTTTATTTTTCTAGTTAGGCAGTCCCTATTAGTTTGAAACATATTCATTACAAAACTTGTTGAAAATAAAAAAGAACAAGAAAATCTATAAAAGAATGACTCTGTTGTCCTCTGATATGTATAACGACACTCAACCCTAGTCTATACTTGATGAACTTTTCTGCAGCAGTCGATGGGAGATAAGCAAGGCTCATAAAATGCCTTGCTTATGCGCTGATGACTTACTAAAACACTACAACATGCTAGGGTAAGCTGACCAGAAATGCCTTGTGGGCAACTTACAGCAATTCCAGTTCCAGGGCTGGAGTTGCCACGGTGATTTACGGAGAAATTCAGCGGGTTTACACTTACGGCTCTGTCACACCCAGAAGGCCATGCTGATGGAAGTGATTTTGCCACTGTCAGGAGAGACTTACTCTCAGTAAAAGAACCAAAGAAAACTTGACAGTATCTCTTTTTCTAGCCTGTCAATCAGCTATATGGACCAGAGAAATTAATAATTATTAATTATTTACATCAAATAAAGCCAGAAAACAAAACACCTGAAATACCATGATACAAATTCTGTTGTTGGTTACATCAGTGCAAATTAACAAAACGTCAATGAAGTCAAAAGAGCTGCAGCAGATTTACCAAGCTAAAGAATTTGAATTTAGTTCAATATAGATAAAAGACACTTAAAAATCTATTTTTACCCTAAGGTTAAGGATATTGGTGATTTTTTGAGGCAAATTAAATAGTTAAAAGATAGAGTTCACAGTGAGAGCTGAAAAACGGTAATTTCCAGTTTCAAAATATTGAAAACTTAAAAAATCTCTCACTCTCTTTTTCTCTTCCACCCCCTCCCCCCTTCCAGCCTTTCTGAATGAAATGTAAGGCTACTGCTTTAATGAAAAAAAAAAAACAAAAAAAACCAAGGCTTCCTGATCAGATGTACTAGTTAGCTGGCAGCCAGTTTGGTCAAGCTGCATTAAAGAACACAGACAAGAGAGTCACATTAGATTTCAACCACAGAATGAAGATAAATGACTGGGTACATTTCATGGGGGAGATGGTGTGAATGTGAAATGTACTGGTGGTAAGCATAGATATAGCAGGTGGTCAATATCAGAAATGAAGGAAAATAAATCTTAATGTTCATTTTCTTGAGGATATGAAACTGTGATTTCACACCAGCTGAGTCATGTCAATGTTAAGATAAGCAGGTTACTGAGAGTTTTCTTACTGTAGGGAAGATATTTAATCTCATACATGCCATGGTGATGAATCAGAATATAGCTGAAAAAATTATATTTTGGAAGAAGCATGATGCCACAAATTGCAGAACTGAGATTAGTTTGCAAAACAAACATACATAGAATCTTTTCACTTTCATTTTCCAGAAGTTTCATGTACAAGGCAGATAACACAACAGGCAGTTAAACAGCTGACATATGCCTTAGACAAAAGGTCTTTATTACATAGCAACAAGGTGGCTATTTTTGAAATTTTCAGTTCATAGGTCTTGGACAAATACTGTTTGCACTCTGCTATAAATTGCAGAGGTGGAAGAGGGGCATAATGTGTTTCCTGTTCCATTAAAGCCTTTCTACAGTACTCTCTTAAGGATGTGACTTGCAATTAAAGATAGTGAGCAGACATTCCACGCAATGTGAAGTACAGTAGTCTAGTTAATGCTGCAGCTTAAGGCCCATAATTGCAAGAGTGTATAGCTGCTGCAAATGTGCTTAGGATTTCATAGTTGTGTAACTACACATTTATAACCATGAATAATGGGAGCCTTCCTGACATTTCTAGATAATTGCCTGTTTTATTAAAAGGTGTTATTCTTTGTTATGCAGTCCACAGCATGGTTTCATCAAGTTAACCCATGTTATAGCACAAAAGCTAATGCAGTACAGCTCAGCAAGATGCATCATTTGAGAAAGGTCCCAGTTTTAAACAGACTATTTAAAATACATATAAAATAGGGCAGCAACCCTAGGAACAGAATTTCTCCCTGCCCAGTTAGTAAGCAGACATCTATGCTCACAAATCCTTAACTAAATTACCCTGGTGAATCCCAGAATGATTTTTCTCACTAAGGAATTTTTCACTGGCTATATATGAAAATTATTAGTTGCAATAACAACATAGGGAGCTGTTCTATTCTTAATAAATAATGTAAACCAAATTCAATTTTATTTGTTTACTTGGTTTTAATTTTTCTCATATTCAGATTAATATATCACGTGCTTTCTTAGGACAAAATCTCACTTTCTCAGACACTTGAAGATGGGAAACTTACAGAATGGGAGCAAAATAAATGTAGGGAGTGTAAGATCAGGTCAGACTGTTATAGTAAATCAAATCAGTTGTTTAGATTCAAACAATGGACAACAGCATATAGGAGAGAGGTGGGGGGAAAAAAGAAAAAAGAAGAAAAAAGAAAGCAAAATTGCCTGTTGTAAAAGTTGCAGAAGTGCCACGAAACTCAGCTACCCCTTTGGAACTTGCCATCATATCTAAATGTTTCACTATTTTCTTTTACTAATTATTCATTTTCAGAGTGAATTAAATCAGTGGCTGTCAAACTTTTTTCCCTGGGACCCAGCTCTGGACCCCTCTACCATGTGACGACCCTCCACTGAAAAAAAGCAGCCACCACCAGAAAATTGAACAGTGACCATGGCTGCGAGGGGTGTAGGAATCCCTCACGGCTCCCATCGCTTCTCTTGAGGCTTCTATTGCATCTCTGAAATCTACACATCTAATCTGAGATCACCCACATGGAACATGTGGAGCTTCGTCCCACATGCTATGCTCCTGTCTCAAACCAGGAAGTATGACAAGTCTCTAAAATGGCATATAGGAGCCTGGAGTGTGTGTGTGGGAGCTCCTTTCAAATGGTGGGGAGGGGTGTGTGACTGGGTGGAGAAATGAGATGGAAGGGCTGGGACAGGAGAGGAGAAGAGAGCCAATGCCAGGCTGGAAAGAAAGGTCCTGAAAGATCCTGTCTGCTGCTGAGCCTGTCCAAGTCCATCCAGGTCCTACTCGCTCCTGCACTGCCAAATCCCTGGAACTGAAGCAGCCCCTCTGGGTTCTACTTTAACCTCTGCTCTCCATACTCTCCCTGAGTCTGCATGAGTTTCCATGAACACACAACTGTCCACAATATTGTGCTTGAAGGGGTGCTATCTCTCTCTGCTTGGTCTGGTGACCCCTGTCGCTGTCAGTGTGCATAAGGCAGCAACACAACGGGGCTATCCACTCCCCTACAGATTGGGACCTTGTTATAACTTCTCCTTCCAGCAGATACATCCCTGAGTTGGATTTTATTCTGTTACTTAAGCTTTCTAATTGTAGCAGAAAGTACCATACTTTCTAACACAGGCTCTTAGTAGAGCAGTTTGCTTTTCCTCTTCTCTTTTGAATTATCAGTCAGAAAGTACTAGAGTTTTTATTAAAATCTACAAGTTATCACTTTTGTTGCAAGTAAGGGAATTTTTAACCCACTGGAAAAAGAGGCAAGTCTTGATTTGCAAAAGTAACCGCAATTCCCATATCCCAGAAATGGTGAAGTAAGGGGGTGTTCAAAGCTTTTCTTTTCTTTTCTTTTCTTTTCTTTTCTTTATTGGGTCTATTGCTAAAAAACACAAGGTTGCTTGCCAGCAACCTCAGTCCTTTTCATATGAATGAGACAAGTGCAAAGAGATCCTGACTCTGAGAGGAGGCATAGAGATTGTTTGAACAACAACTAGCACATCATTGTTAATTCTTAACAACTCAGGTTTGTCTAAATGCTCTCTGTTGAAGGCTGATACTATGTTACAGCAGGCTGTATGCAGTTCAACAAAAGACTGCCACATCCCTCCCACCCCCTTCCACCACACCTCCCCTGCTGGTGACCCAACGTCTGTGAGTCTGTGACCCAATACTGGCTCACAACCTGAACTTTGAAGAACACTGAACTAGATCATCTGAAAATAAATGTTAGAAAATCCTACACCTTTGCACATTTCCTCATACTTCAAAGTTTCTTCAGGAAGATAAATATGTCTACGCAAACATATCAAAATAAAAGCTGTAGGTTATGGGTCATAAACATCTGATACTTCAGAATGAGAGTTGGACTTCCATGCTTATTTCAGAAGAAAAATTATTAAACCTTTTACTAGAGATGAATAGATTTATTATGACAAACAAACAAGGAATCCTGTGGCACTTAAAGACTAACAGTATATTTATTTATTGCATGAGCTTTTGTGGGAGAAAATCCCACTGATGAAATGGGATTTTCTCCCACAAAAGCTCATGCAATACATAAATATATCTGTAAGTCTTTAAGTGCCACAGGACTCCTTGTTTGTTTGTTTTACTGAACTAGACTATCATGGCTGCCCCTTTAGATTTATTATGGAGTCACAGTGGTCCCTGTTGTAGCATGGACAGTTTCTAAGACTATGTAATATCATCATTCTCTTATAATCACATATTATCTTGTATTCCCTCACTGTATTTCAACAGCCAGTTTCTACTTCTCTTCTTTGCTTTGTCTTTTAAAAGTTTTGGACCCCCACCCCATTCTATCACCCCGTTAAAATATTCGTCAGAGAAAAGAAAATGGAATTTGTTCTATTTAGGAAAGTGATTATACCCCTTTAAAAACAGGTAACAATGGGAAGTTTCTGTAGTGTGTTAAGTCATCCTGTGTTTGTAAAAAATGGTAAGGACCAGATTTTTAAAGGTATTTATGTGTTTCTCCGCTCAACTTTGCAAGACCTAAATGCTTTAGTATCATATGTCTGATTTTCAAAATCAATGTAGTCATTTAGGAGCCTAAATGAGCATACATGAAAAGCAATGCATAAGACTATTTTTACCAGGCTCAATTACATTGTTTTCTATTAGTAGTGAATATAGACCCAAACAGAGACCTTGGCTATTAACACATGTTTTCTTCTAAGTTAGAAGTGGACTCATATTTTGTAATCTTTATTATTTGTCCAAACAAAATTCTGGTTTCGGACAAGTCAGAACCATGGGGGAAAGCCTGTAGCTCAGATATCTACTATTAGGGCCTAATCTAAAGCCATGGAAGTCACTTGAGATATTTTTATTGACCGTCAGAAGCTTTGGCTCAGACCCTCACTTGCTAGAGCTGCCTGCTGCAGCTGGTTTGTGTCGGCCCTGTATAGGTAGTCCTGCAAAATTTTCCAGACAGTTGATGCCTCTGGCGAAGCAATGGATCCTCTAAAAACAAATGAGGACATTGAAGGCAATCTACGCTGACTTACACAAACTGCAGATCTGACTGAGATTCAGAGGGTCCATAAACTCATCTGTAATCTGATCTGTACTTGAATGAAGAACTCTTCCTCATTGTTTAGTGTTTTTACACAGATTTCCATCTTGATATTATTTAGACTTATTGAGCCAAACTTATTTTGGCTTACCAACACTGAATTCGCCCCTCTGACATACTCTGCTGCAAACAATACTCTTTATCACATCCTAGTTTTTGCAATGCAACAATGCAATAAGAATAACATTGTAAACATACTGTCTTCCAACCACATACAGAAGCTTTGACTTTCATCTTAAACCACAATTAATTTACGCAGTGTCTGTCTTATCTCAAATTTGGCAGCAAATTTGCACCCGTTAAGTTCAATAACTGACCGAACATTTCTGGTTTGCTGATGTTCAAATTACCAGTTGGAATCATTCCCGGCATAGTAATAAGTGCAATTACACATGTCAGTGTTACTTTTGCAAGCTGCAGCTGACATACTGTAACTGAAAACTGATATTTTCCTTAATGATTGCATGCATACAGACACCAAGACAAGGATTTCATTTCCCAATGAAACACTTTTCCTTTTATTGTTTCAACCAGCCCATTTATATAGTTTCAGCAAAACCCACAGGTCACAAATGTGGGCTAGAAATGGGAGTTATCCCACTCCACCCTTCACATGGCAGCCTGCTGATAATGGCATAACTGGGACCTGCAAAACTGAGCCCCAGTGTGAGACTGCACCCTGAAGTCCAACTGAAAGAGTCCTAGGGTCACTGACTGGCCCACTGGCTCTTCTTAAGCTATTCACATGAACAGGAAACTGGCTGAATAAATGGACTTCCTTCTCCTCCTTTGGCTTGATTTTCTGGCATGCAGACCCCACTCAGATCCTGTCATGCAGTTTGTACTCTGCTTCTGACCCTTTGGTACCCTGACCCATCGTGATTCTGGGTCCTGACTTGTGATTCTAATCTTCAGTTTGTTACAGGCTTCTGACCTCTCACTGTCCTGACCCAGCTAACTCTTGACTCTTGTCCCATGACTGTGGACTGTGGTCTACAGGGTCTGGCTGCCCATAACCCATCAGTAACAGGTTGGTTGGAAATTACTAGTAAGATACTCATTTTCATTAACTCTCATATTACAGTTACCACAACAACTGACATGCTATCTCCATGGAGCCCAAAGGAAATGTAAAGACCAAGTGATCACTGTTGGTAGATATTAGAAATGCCCCCAAATGATCCATATGTAATCATAAAATGATAATATAATAATTGGCAGTAGCGTGGGATTGTCAGTCAGAAGATCTGAATCTGCTTTACGAATATTAGATGGTATTCACTGCAGGTCCTCCAGTATTTGAAAGGTCACCAAAAGGAGCTGTGGTAATATTAAGTGCTGACAATGTCCTCTTTGGTAGGTATCACAGTTACCCATTAGGACCTAGAGAATTCACTTTGTTGGCCTTGTCAAAGGTCAGCACCACTCATTCAGACATTTAACATGCTGTTTTATGGAACAGTGTATATTGTAGTTACCTATCAACTCCATGACTACTTAATCTGTACAAGGACTTAGAGCCTCTGATAACACTATACCACATGATTTGTGTTCCTGAGCCTGCAACCAGGGAGGCAGAGTTCATGTGTATGTCCAGCATTCTAGATAAAGGGATGCCTTTGTGTTTACTACATTTGAGCTTCGGAGAGGTAGTCGTGTATGTCTATTTCAAAAAAAAAAAAAAAAAAAAACGAAAAAGGAGTCCTGTAAAACAAAACAGGAGTAATGTGGCACTTAAAGACTAACTAATTTGTTTATTTCATGAGCTTTTGTGTGAGAAAATCCCACTTCATCAGACAGTTTGAAGATGGGGAAACTTCTAGAATGGGAGGAAATAAATGCAGGGGAGTGTAAGTCATGGCAACCTGTTGCACTGTAACAGCAAATCAAAAGAGTTGTAAAGATTCAAACACTGGGGAACAGCATACACAGGAAGATGAGGTCAAATCACCTGTTGTAATGAGAGACAAATCAAATGTCCCCATTAAGTCCTGAGGCAATGCAACCAAATCTGCAAATAAATTTAATCTCAGCAGTTTCCCTTTGAAGCCTTGATCTAGTACTTATCTGTTTGAGCACAGCAATTAGCAAATCATTAATGGAGTGATCACAAAGATTGAAATGCTGACACACTGGTTTTAGAATGTTCTGATTTCAGTTTGTGTCCATTTATTCTTTTGTGTAGAGACTGTCCTGTTTGTCCAATATTTAAGGCAGAGTGGTATTTCTTGCATATGTTGGCATAAATCACCTTAGCTGGTGAGCCAGTGAATGAGCCTTTGATGGAGTAGCAACTACACATCTAACAACAGAACCATGAAAGCAGGCACATATCCCTGCAACAAACCATGCTGCCCACATATCTGCACAAAAGACTATTGCAGGACCTAATAAAACCAGCTACTCTGTCAAAGAGTCATTCACCTGCTTGTCCACCAATGTGATTTATGCCATCATGTGCAAGAAATGCCCCCTCTGCCTTATATATTGGACAACAGGACAGTCTCTGCATAAAAGAAGAAATGGATAGAAATCCAACATCAGAAATCACCACATACCTATTCTATTATAGTTTTTTTATGTGCCCATCACCCAGCCTAGTCCTCTTTGTCTATGCTTGCTCAATCCCTCCCAAGCTACTAGCTATCTACCTCCTTCTTAACTTTCCCTAATTTGTGGTTTATTTTGGAAGGAAAAGTAGTTGGTCAACTATTTCCGAAGGTACTAGTGAAAACAAATCTATTGATATGCAAAGTTCAAGCAACTCAGAAGCAAAATTTGGGGCCTGTAATGATGCACAGTTAATCATATTCCAAAAGTAATCACTGCCTTGCTGTAGAATGAAAGCCAGAGAATCTCTTTGTATTGAAACCTGGCATGTGAGAATTCAAATTTGAGCCCAAAGAAATCTACACATAGACAAACATATAATCCTAACTATTATGTGTCCCCAGTGGCTCCTACAGTCATAATTTTAGAAGAGAAAGGCAATGGGAACTTCAGGATATCTTTGAATCATTTTAAAGGCTTCATTTCCTGTTGCTTTTGTCAATCTTGCCCTAGCCTGTCCAGATTGTGTGATTTCTCTCTTACCTGGGAAAAAGGCCTTGAAGTACGCTTAATAACTAACTACACCAAATATGGAGTCATGTATGAAGAGTGTATTACCTATACTTGAACCATGCTAATAAAATGTAAAAAGTGTAAGCAATTCTTGTTCATCTTATTCTTGCAAGTAGCCACACTGGCCAAGATTTTCAAAAGTAAAGAATGATTTTGGGTGCTCAACTTGATACACCTAGTAAAAAGCCTATTTTCAGAATGAACACTCAGCACTTTTTGAAAATCAGACTCTTTAAAATAGTTTCATTTTGGTCACCCCAAAACTGAAGTGCCCCCAAATGCCTTACCATTATGAAAACTTTAATCAGGAACTTCTGTGACTAGCTGTGTTACAGTGTCAACATGAGCAAGATTTGCCCCTTGGTCTCACTTTACATTGCCAAAAATAAGGATCAAATTTAGAATTAATTTAATTTATATTAATTAAATGTGTTCATATTGACATTTAGCTATTATCTAGTTTAATCTGTCTACATATAACCCCATATATTCTTGTTTACTTAACTAATAAACTATTTCAATGCATTATATGTTTAATTTTTTTAAATATGTTAATTTAACACTACAAACTCCATCTATATTTAGTATGTCTGACCTTTTCCAATATTCTTTAAATGTTTTTAGAAAATGCTTTCATACCTCTAATTGTTTTCAACATGTCTTTGATGTTCAGCTGAACAAATGCTCAGGCTGCACAAGTACACCTCCTGTACCACCTATTGTCCTATTAAATTCTGTTTAGTTTGACTGATATAAACAAAACTGTTGAAAATCAGCCTTTCCCTCAAAACATTAACTAAACATCATACAAACATCCAAAGATTGGGCTCACAGCATCCATAAAGGAATAACAAACACACTCATTGAGACCATCCGGAAGCTGCTGAAGCAGCTATGAAAGATGAGAAAAGAGCTGAGTGGGCTGAACTCCTCAAGAACTGGCACATGCCTACAATGGCCATCTCCCCATTCTAGAGGGCCACATAGGACAGTAGTTCTTCAGTTTCCTTGGTGGGGTAGCACTAGAGTGTCCATGACTCATTGTGTTGATTTTGTGGCTGCCCCTCCCAGGCCATCACTTAAGTATGAAGGGAATGTTGGGGGGAGCAGATGGCCCCCTTGGACTTGACTGGATGGTCCCCTTGAGCTTGACTGAATGGCCGTTGCCACCCTGGGTGCCCATTGCTCTCATGGGGCTTGGTGTGGGTGGGCTCTGCCTGGCTCCGGGGTTCTGCGGGGTATGACTCTTGCCACCATTGTTCTCTGTGTTCCCTATGATCAGGGAAAGGCAGGAAAACCAGCTTAGGGGCTCTGGTCCTGGGGGAATCGGGCGAGAAGGTCCCCAAGACACCTTGCCTGGCCTGATCAACCAGAAACTGACCTCCTCCTCTCAACGAGTTCTTCCCCGAGCGTACCCCACGTTTAAACTGCCGGCCCGAGTATGAGTCTCTCCTGTCTGTAATGCTGCTGCTGCTGCTACTGCTGCTGCTGCTGCTGCTGCTGCTGCTAGGGATGGTAAGACCCTGCCCTGCAGTTTTTCTTTAAAGATTAAAATTACTTTGTTTTTCTAGCTGCTGCTTTGAAACTGTTTTTCCCAGCTTCACAGGCTCATGTGTATCTTTTGCCTTCACCTTTCCTTTCCATGTCTGTAATTACCTGCCACTACTCTGTATTACTTAGTGTATCTCTTCCTTGAACTGTTTGAACTGGTGTTAAAAGTTTCATTATGTGTTGCAACATTGTATAAAGTTAATTGGTAGCCTTAGTAGTACTAAGTTAGATGGTAAGATTGTTTCCTTTAGTTTGTAGCCTTTAGAGTTGTTTGTTAAGTTGCTTTTGCCCTCCCCTCTGTAACTTCCCCAACTTGAATAAAACTTTCTTCTTAAACTTTACTTTTCCCCTCTTTATTTCTTGAACGCCCCCCATGTGCCCCAAGTTCACCGCTGCACTCAGTTCCCTTTCCCACAGTTCCTCCTTCCCCTGTTACCCCCTTTTCACCGCTTCTCCCACTCATCTTCCCCCTGACCCACCGCTTACCCACCTCTCTGCCGTTGCCTCCCTACCCCTTTCCTTTTGCCTCTCTGCCTGCAGCCACCGGCACCCTGCGGCACCATCCGGCTCCCTCCAGCCTCCCGTGACTACCCCGTGGTTCCAGCCTGCTGCCTCCATTTCCCTCCAGCCTGCCCCTTCCCATGACTCCACCCGCTGCCACCAGTTCCCACATGGCTCCTGCTGTGTCCCATGTCCCCCCTTTTTTCCCTTTCTTTCCCTCCTTGCCGCTGCTGCCAGCTTCTCTGCGGCACCAGCCCACTGCTGCCGGTTCCCACACAGCTCCCATCACTTCCCATGCCCCCCTTCACCTCCCGCTGCTTCCGCAACCTCTTTCCCTGCCCCAGGATTCCCCCCACTGCCTGAGCCCCTCGTTGCAGCCGCTCGCCTCCACTGCCGGCTTCCCGCTCGCTGCTATGCACCCCACCTTCCGCCTCCCTCTCAACTGTCCAGCCCCCCCTGCTTCCCCTGTCGCCCCAACCCCCCATGTGCCTTCCCATCTGGCTGCCTCTAACCCCCTCCCACTTGCCTTCCTTCTTCTTAGATCTCTGCTTCCCCATTGCTTTCCTCTCCTCTTGGTCACTGCCATCTGCTAAGTTTATATTGCACCCCCCCACCTCCTTTTTTCTTGTATGGTATGAAAAGCATCTTTTAGGTTACCGTGAGTAAGTTTATATCTGTAAGTTAGATTAGTTGAGAAGTCTCATTGTCCCCTAGCCTGCCCCCACTCCCCAAAGTTAAGCGCCCCCCAACACTTCACAAAAAACCACTGTGACAAGCACTACGTACACACCTCACCACTCAACCCACTCCCATATCTGTTTTAATAAAGATTACCCCGTACCCCCCGGTGCAGTGATTGCCCCCCAAGGTCCTCAAATTTCTGAACCTGCTGGCAGGGTCACAGAGCACTTCCTCAACTAATTGTTCGCATCCCCCAGGATAACAGTCTTCTTCTGCTATCATCATCTAGTAGTTCTATGTAAACAATGTAAGCGGTCATTGCTAAAGAGGAGCATTCTCGACCCTACTGACAGTGTATGATAGGTTGGTTTGTTTGTTTTACAGTGGCACATAATGAAATTTGTTTTTTAACTTTCTACTTAAAAAGAAAAAAATAGAAAATTATATTTAATGGCATGTCATTTTTTTTTTCTTCTTATTGAGGACACATTGATTTCTTGTAATCCCTGGTCACTACTGCATCATTGTAATCAAACCCCGAGTGAAAATTGACTATTATATAAACTATGGAATCTATGTCAAATACCATTTTGATGTGGTAGATTTAGCATTTATCATCTCTTTTATTAATTTCTATGTAGTTTTGTTGAATAAGGACTTCAAAGCTGTTGGTGAAAGATTAACAAGATTTCTTTGAAAATTTCATGAGAACATTTCAATAATGGATTGTAACTTTATGCAATTAATCATCACAGTCAACAATTATTTGGTTTTAAATTGCTGAACAGCCAAAATATGTTATCTGGGAAGGTTAATTAAGATGATTTACCACTGATTAGCTCAGTTTCATGAAAATGAATTAGGAAGCATAAATTGTTATGGGAGTAGGTATGCCTAAATATATATATCACAAACTCATGACAAATGAAGATACACCAGGATATATAAAAATAGGTTTCTTAAGTAATTTATGAGGCAAAGGTTAAAAGAGGCATAGATTTATTTTTTCTTTACTAATTTGTAATTAATATGGAAAAATATTCAGTACTTAATTTTAATATTCATACTCATCATCTGACATGCCAGTATATGTGCATATATGTTACGCTGAAAGGTCAGAGAGCACAGTGGAGAAGACTTGCTACTGGAGTCAGGAAACAAGTTTTCTAATCCATTCTCTGCCCTAGTTATGTTGTGAGACATTGGAAAAGTCACTTAGGTCTGGATACACATAAGAAGTTACACTTTGTGGCACAGCCCTTCCCATTGCGTGTTGCCCATCCCTGAGCCAAGCCTGTCATGTCACCTTATATGACTCATTCACAAGCCTCCATCCACTTTAAAGAGGGTCCCTCAGTCTCAGCATGCCTCCTTAAAATGGCCCCACTCTGAGGTGGAGTGTCCAAATTATGAAAAGATAGCCATCAACAGTTTTGGATTCTTCAGCTATTCCATTAAGAAAATGTAGTTGACAGAAATGTTGAGTGTTCCACTATTTTTTTCTTTCACAATGAGAGTTCACTTCTTGCAGCACTACCCCTTCATAGCCTCCCCCACTGTTTCTAGAATTCCTTTAAAAAACATTCATAATAGTAAGGATGCTTCCCCTTGGAGTTTCCAAGGGGAGCATTTGTGCATGATCATTCTACAATCCTTGACTGGAAGGGGAGTTGTAAGAAGGAATTTCTAGAGCCCAGAACTCAGTGTCAGGAGAAGAGGAATATGTTCTTATGCCATATGTGCATATGCCATGAAATCTGTTTTCTCTAAAAGGAAACATGTATCTGCTGTGGTCTAGCACAGACTCGTGTAGAAGATGGTCATGGATAAGGCTGTGTGTTCTCATGAGAGACACTTATCTCTGTGCACCTGCCCTTGTGTGATATGGCTGTTGACCCCTCTTTAGGACACGATTTCACTTCAGATTATCACTCTGTTTAACAAGCAACAGGTAGATATGTTTGTAGTGAAAACAAGAAAAAGTTTATTAAACAAAGAGATTCAAATGACAGTATAACAAGCAAGGAGTCCTGTGTCACTTAATGACTAACAAATGTATTTATCGCATGAGATTTCATGAGAGAAAATCTTTTCTTTTTTTTTGCTGAACTTGACTAACATAGCTACCCCTTAGGAAAATGACAGCAAGTAGAAGCAATGAAATCATATTTTTGCATATAAATGAAAATCATTACTAACATTCTTAAAATTAGATTTATTGAACTAGGTACTGTTTGTCTGACAAAACAAAGCTCACCCAAAATCCATCTCACAACTTCCAGCCAACTTTAGTTGTGATCTTCCAGTTGTGAGATAAAGCTGTGAGTCTTCCACCTATATGAAAAAAAGGTGGGTCCCTCTTTGTACCTTTGCTTAAACCGAAGCAGTTTTTTTTCCCCTTCATCTCTCCATTTTTCCATAAACAGGACACCGCACTGATTGCTTTTGGCCTCCTTTTCTTATCAGCCTCGCGGTCTTGTAATTCACATATGACTTATGTCCAGATAGGCTTATACAGTGAAGCCAAAGGATACACAAGGACTGCACTGGGAGATAAGTGTCAGCTAACTCCAAAGCTTTGAAAAAGTAATTACCAGTATAAATATGTGTACATACATTTTGAATGGATTATGACAACAGTGGGCTACTGGCTCTTGATAAACACTTTACATGCCAACCTTTGGTGAAATTAATAGTCAGATATATATAAGCAAGAAGATTCTATAAAATCCTAGTTCAAGAAAACCCATTTGGAACTATGAAAATGTAGGTAACCCCTGTGCTAACTTCCAAATGACTTCAGGAGGTCCCTGGGTCATAATAATTTTTATCCACGACCCTTAGCACACATTGGAAGGCTCCCATCTAGTAGAATTCAACCTTTGGTTGAAGTTATGCTACATCACAACTGATTCTCATAATTCTCAGAAGTGCTACTGCCAAGCCAATTATCCCCTATTCTTTATTTGTGCATTTGGTTTTGTCTTTTTTTCCCCTAGTTGTAGTGACTTACGTTTTCATTGTTGAGGTGCTTTATATTTCTATAGCTCATTTCTCCTATTTATCAAGATTCCTCTGAATTCTAGTTTTGTCCTTCAAAGTGTTGGCAACTTTCCTAGCTTCATGTCATTTGCAGATTTGATCAGTAGGCTCTCTATTCCTGTGTCCAGGTTATTAATAAAGATATTAAAGAACAATGGACCCAGAACAGGTCCCTGTGAAACACTACTGTGACCTCCTTCCAATGTGACATCAATCCCAATTATCTGTATGCTTCCACCAAAATGTACAAATAGCAGAGAGCCAAAGCCTCATCCCAGTTGGTCCAACTAGAACCACATCCTCTCAATGATTATTAGGCATTTACAATACACTTTGAGACCTATCAGTTAGGGTGCAAATTTTTAATTCAGCTAATGTGTTCCATATTAATTTTGTGTCATTCTAGGTTTTTAATCAACATGTGTTTTGCAAAGACAAACACTGTACAGAATTCAACATACATTATTTCAACATGACTACATTTATCAACAAAACTTTTAATACCATAAATAAAATTATATGAAGTTAGTTCAACAAGACTCATTTTCCATAAACCTATGCTGATAGGCATTGATTATATTATTCTTCTTGAATTCTGTATAATGGAGTCCCATATTAGACAGTACATTATTATTTCAGATAGCTAAAGGTATGACTGTCCTTTTATAAATGTGGTACCAAGCTCTCTAGCACTACTGACACTTTTACTGAGCATAATGTTTCAGGACAGCATTATTCTTTCTGTACTCCTCCAGTGCATCTTAAAAGGATGAAGATTATGCTGTGTTCTGCACCCATGAAAACATACTGACACATGAAGGAGCATAGGAATGAATCAAGGTGATACTTCCTTACACTTTTTCTTGGCAGGAAGACAAACAAGAAAGAAATTATAATATGATGAAACAAAGAGTCTGAGTACTAAAGGGATAGCCAAAGGAGTCTTGTGGCACTTAAAGACTGACAAATTTACTTATTGCATGAGCTTTTGTGGCAGAAAGTCCAACTTCAGAGACTGGACAGAGCTATGGATGATATCTGTTTCCTTACCTACTAATTTTCTTTTTAGTATTTACTGTTTGTTCAGTTACATATTGATTCTTTATTAGTGTCACTTTGCAAGTAGGTGCAGCACTCGACCCACCTGTAGGGTGCCTCCTGGTGGTGTTTCTGGAGAATTCTGCTCAATTGGCCTCCTACAGGTGGTCTGTGCTCCACTTTCTCACACACCAACTCCTGCTCCCAAGTCCAGCTCTGGGACCTTAGGCCTCTGACTAAGCCTACTAGTTCACCCCTTCCGGGGTACCAACCACTAAAATAGTCTATGACCCATGAGCCTGTGCCAACCCTGGCACCGGTGCCACTCCTGGCATTCTGAGGGAACAAGGAGGGGCCTGGGCCCACCCACTTCTCTAGACTCTGGCCCAGGGACCCTAAGTGCTTCCACCACCCTCCAGTCACTCCACACAAAACTATCTTGACTCCTCAGGCCACTTGCTCACAGCCCCCGCCACACACAGTCTCACCACTAGAGTCCAGCTGTTGTCCAGTCTTTGGCTTCCTTGCCCCAGATCTCTGCTCCTTCTGCTTCCACAGTCTGTTCCCCTAGGTTCCCCAGCTCTGGTCAGCTCCAAGGCCTGCTCCCAGTCAGAGCAACTCCCACTGCAGACTGACCTTGCCAGCTCTGCAGTGCTCCTTTTCGTACCAGTATCCACCCCTGACTGGCTGTTGCGCGTCAGCGCGCGCACACACACACACACACGTGCATACACATACACCCCTTTTAACACCTGGTGTGCCTTAGCAGAGCCACTGCACTGCTACACACATAGTAAGAGCAGGGCAATTGGATAGCCCGCTTACTGATCCTTTTGAAGTGTTAGCAGGAAAGCCTGAGTTTCAGCAATTTTGTTTTGTTACAAACCAGAATGAAGCATCAAACTTGGTAAGGCCTTGCTATTTTGACCTCAGAACTTCCTGCAGTTTGGCAATGTATTTCCACTGCCATTAGTTGTATAGGACTCCATGTCCCACAGGTGTCTTGGCAGATTCTCACTATTTCTTCTTTCCTCTTATGTCTTGCCTTGATGATATGTAAATGAGCTGAAGATAGAGGTGGGGGACCAGGCAGAAACCAAGCACAGTGTTGAATCAGAAAGGGGGAATGACAATTATCAATAGCGGAGTTTGTAGGGAACAGATAAGAAGTGTACATGTCACTGAATCAGCATTTTCTGAGGGGGAAAAAAAAAATCTATTGGAAAATTTTGACCAGGTCTAGTTAGCACTGCTATGAATAGTCATCTTCACAATGAGTAAAAGGGGATATAATAAGTTTCCTCTTCGGCTATGTCTACTCTACAACAGTTAGTTCAAATTAACAAAGTTGAACTAATAAATTTGACCTTAATTAGAACAAAACCCGACCTTAGTAAGTTGAATTAATGTAGTGCACTAATTTGACTTAAAAGTTAAGTCAAATTAGTGCACTTTGTTAAGTCAAACTAGCTGCCCTAATTTGAATTTATTTAGTTTGAATTAAGGCTTAATCCTGGTCTACACTGTCCTTAGTTCAAACAAAGAATCAAACTAAACACTTAGTTTGAACAAAATGCAGATGTTACTAACTCGAGCTATGCTTTCATTAGTTTGAATTAAGGAATTCCTTAATTTGAACTAGTAAAAGTCTATGGTGGATGGGGACTAAGTTAGTTCAGATTAAAGCTCCTTAATTTTAACTAACCTGCCAGTATAGGCACACCCTTTCTGCTTTAGGATCCTTATTGTAGCACATGACAATCTGCCTTAATTGATACTTCCCTCCTTCACTAGATCCCTGCATTGATTCTACTAATCTTTTGTGAGATGAGACTTTCAAATTAGTGCCATTATTTTGATTTACCTAGATATCGTTGATTAGCAAAAATTTAATGGTAGTTTTACAAGAACTGACCTTCTTATGCAATGTCATTGACACTTCTATCCCATGTCCAGAAGGTAAAGAGGATACTGTGTAAATGAAGAACTATAGCAGGTGTGGCCAAACTGTGGCTCAGGAGCCACATGAGGGTCTTGAATGAAAAATTGTGGCTCCTAGAAGAACATCAGCAAATCGATTTAGGAAAGCAGCTCCAAAATAGGAGTTCAAGAGAGGGTTGGGACAGTGGGGAGAAACATGGCATGGTCAAGGATGATGGGGAGAAGTGCAGCATGCTCCAAATTTAAAAACAAACAAACAAACAAAAAAAAAAGACCACTTGCCACTAGCCTGTAGTCTTCTACATTGAGCAGCAGCTAAGTTTTTACTGTATAGGGCTAATTTTCATGGTAACTGTAAGTAATTATTAGAATCTGACATTAGTACAATCAATATTTGTCCTCTTTTTATGATAAAATTAAAGTTTGCAATGAATTTTAAACAGTAATTATGGGGTAGGTAGAAGAATATGACTATACACCTCAGTGCGGCTCTTGAAGGTTTAATAATCAACTTGTGTGGCTCTTGAGTTCCATAAGTTTGGCCACCCCTGAACTATAGAGCTAAAAACTCAATCAGACTGTTCCAAACCTCTGAAGGGGTAAAAGTTTTAATATTATTTTCTGCAGACCAATGTGTTTCTCCCTATGAAATGGGAAACATTGAACCAGTTTCTAAATATAAAAGAGTTTCAAAGATGACTCAGCAGTCTTCATTTAAGTGGCAAGCCTAACTTGTAAAGAAAGCTTCATACTTGTACTTGACATGCCTATTTTTCGAGGACTAAACCTACCACTAAGATGCTTTGTAATCAAATCTTTCTCAACATTGTACTGAAATCTACTTTCAGAAATGGAACGAACCACTTGAGAAAGCACTGAAGTGACTTACTTAACTACATAAAGTCTTGAAGTGGAAGCAGGTGTATTTCCTAATGAAAAGAAAGTAATTTTAGTGAGCTTGAACTTGGACACTTCCTTTTTAATTAAATTTTATTCATGCCCAACTCCTCTAAAGAATTTAAACTCTAAATAAATTCATACTGTCTTATTAGTTTTCTTTACCTATCTTTTTGAGTTTGAAAACAAAATTAATATTAGAAATATATTATGTCCTCTTAGAGAAAATGCCTCTTTCAATCTGAGAAATATTAAATATTTTGTTCTTGACTTGTAATGTTATCAACAACTGAATCAAAGTTCCATTTGACATTAATAAATTAATCTTCTCATTATGTATTACTTATTTTGTTTCAGTAGTTTCATAGTACTGAGCTGAGACCTGGGAAATACCAGCTCAGTTCTTGACTCCAGTAAGAATTTCCTGTGTCACTACAGACAAATCATTTAGTCTTCCCGTGTCACAGGTTTCACATCTGTAAAATGGGAATGATAATACTTCCTGTGCTCATAGGAATGTTGGAAGATAAAATGGATTACTATATATGATACGCTTAGATACTACAGTGAGAAAAATCAAGTAAGAACCTAGAAAGAGAGAGAACATAGACTTTTTCAAACTTTATAAACTATTATTGGGGTTATATTAAACATTTAGAAAAATATTAATTCACTGAGTACTTTTAATCT
This sequence comes from Podocnemis expansa, assembly GCA_007922195.1. Classification (NCBI taxonomy): domain Eukaryota; kingdom Metazoa; phylum Chordata; order Testudines; family Podocnemididae; genus Podocnemis; species Podocnemis expansa. Next base: position 20,152,947 of record ML681989.1, on the reverse strand, counting down.
CCTGATACAGAATAAATGACATATACTATTCATCATTATTTGGGTAGCCCAAGTGAGGTCCCAGCTCTATTTCTCTCTACTTTCTTCCTTTAAGGTCCAATAGTGAAGTTTGTGGTTGATCACATTTGCAAGTCCCGTTGCCCGTGGGCACTCAGGCAGGTTGAATGGAGAGTTCATCCAAGTGGTTAGAACTGGGATCATTGGGGGTAAAATCTAGGGAAAAATGTCAGTAATGGAGGCATGGAAGATAAAGGCCAGAGCTTGCGGGGGAAACCAGAGACATAGGCTAGAGGTGGAGCAGGGGATTGAAGCCAAATGCTGGGGTGGAACAATGGCTAGAAGGGCAGAAGCAGAATCACGTAGCTGGCAAGAGGAGGGTTAGAACTAGGATAAGTGCAGCTGCAAGGGTGGTTAGTGTGACCAGATGCCCCAATTTTATATGGGCAGTCTCAATATTTGGGGCTTGTCTTATGTAGGTGTTTATTACCCCCTACACTATCCCAATTTTTCACATTAACTCTATGGTCACCTTAAGTGTAGCACATGTTAATCTGCTGTGTGGGGGGGTCAGGTTTATAAACTGGGCTCCTAAAGCAGCAGACAATCAGGTTTTGTGGCTACTCTGTCAGTTCCAAGGCTGTGCAGCTGGGCTTGCTGGTTGCCTAGCAGTAAATTAGAGAGCAGGCCAGCACCTGGTCCAAGTTAATCTGTGAGAATGTGTTGTTTGTTTTTTGTTCTTAACATCCGTGAATAGACTAATTCAGATACAGATAAAGAGAGTATTTATTTTACCAAAAGCATTTTCCTTTCCTTTCCTGTTTTTCTTTTCCTTTCAGATCATTATTTTATTGATCTTCAAGAACAGATACATGTGAAGATCTTACAAAGTAGACTAAACAGAAACCAGTCTCAAATGCCAATCAGCTCTCAAACCAAAGTCAATCTGAAGTTTGTTTTAATTCCAGTAGATTAGGACACAACCATTCCCAGGTGGGCTCCCAACTCTATTTCTCTTACCTTTAAGGTCCAATAGTGAAATGTATGGTTTATCATATTTGTAAATCCCTCCTGCTGACCTTCTTAATCCTGCTCATTTTTTAATAATAAAATATAGTGTTTCAGAGAAGGTCTGCATTTGAGTGTTATCCAGAGTTTATGGCATATTCCAAACTGCAGAATCAAATACAGCAATTCTGATGTGCCCTGGTGTTTCCCAGGTATGCTGTCTTCTAGGCACTTGGAACAGGAAAACAAAAAAACAAAAAAACCCTAATTAACAGAATAAACCATCAAAGAAATGTCAAGATCGGTCAACCACCCCTGGAGAAAGAGGGAAGGGTGAATGGCAATGGTCTGTCATAAAGAAACTGGATATCTGTACAACTGTCAGGAAAGCAAGGCAAAGGCCTATGTAATCATTCAGCTCTCTGCAGTAAAAGAACAAGTGTTGAAGAGTCATTTTCTCTCGTTACAACAGGTGATTTGACCTCATCTTCCTCTACATGCTGTTCTCCAGTGTCTGAATCTTTGCAACTGCTTTGATTTGCTGTTGAAGTGTGACCTGATCCTATGACTTACTGTTCCCTGCATTTATTTATTTTAACTCCCATTTTGTAAGTTCCCCCATCCTCAAAGCATCTGACAAAGTGAGGTTTTCTCCCATGAAAGCTCATGAAATAAACACATTTTAGTCTTTAAGTGCCATAGGACTCCTTGGGTATGTCTACACTGGAGGCTTAAGTCAACTTAAGTAGGCTTCAGTCAGCTTAAGCAATTCCATGGCCATATTTGGAGTTCCTAAAGTCAGCTTAAGCACTTGCTAAAGTCAGCTCAATAACTCTCACCCTTAAAGTCAACTTTAAGGGTTAAGTCAGCCATATTAAATCAACAACAAAATGGGGCCATTATAGTCAACTTAATACAGTCAACTTAAGTCAGGATAGCCTCTTAAGTCATCTTTTTAAGTTGACTTAAGCCAGGGGACCCATTTAAAGATGACTTAATAAAGTCAACATTAAATGGGTCCCCTGGCTTAAGTCAACTTTATGAAGTCAACATAAACAAATGGAGACCCTCTAAATTGACTTAATAAGGTCAACTTTAAGTCAACCTTATTAAGTCGACTTACCTGAGCCCTCTAGTATAGACAGAGTCCTTGCTTGTTTTACTGAACTAGAGTAATATAGCTACCCCTTTGGAACGTGGGAACATGATAGAAGAAATTCAATGTTAATAAATGCAAAATAATGCATACTGGAAAACATAATCCCAAATATACATATAAAATAATTGGGTCTAAATTAGCTTTTCCCAGTCAAGAAAGAGATCTTGAAGTCATTATGGATAGTTGTCTGAGAACATCTACCCACTGTGCAGAAACAGTCGATAAAGATGACGGAACATTGGAAATAATTAGGAATGTGATCAATAGTAAGACAAAAATATTATTGTGTTGCCTTTTTTATAAATACCTGATGTGACCACACCTTGAATATGTGTGCAGATCTGATTGTTCCATCAAAAAGATATTTAAAAGGGTATGGAAGGCTATCTCCATATAGTGAAGGATTAATAAGACTGAGATTTTTCATCTTGGAAAACAGATGACTAAACATACAGTATGATAGAGGCTTATAAAATCATGACCCATAGAAAAGGTTAATAAGGGTTATTTTCTCTTTATAACACAAAAATCTATGGTTCACCAAATGAAATTAATAATCAGTAGGTTTAAAAGGTATGAAAGGAAGTATTTCTTCATACAAGGATTGGTCAAGCTTTGGAACTCTGATGGAGGATGTAGTGAAGGACAAAACTATAGCAGGGTTCAAAAATTTCTAGATGAGTTCATGAAGGATAGGTCCTTCAATGGCTATTAGCCAGGATAATCATAGATTGATGTTTGCCAAAGACTGGGAATGGCTGACAGGACAGATAACTTGATTACCTACTGTATTCAGTCCCACTGAATCACTTGTTATTGGCTACTGCCAGGAGACAGGATACAAGGCTATGTGGATCATTGGCTTAACCTAGTACAGCTATTCATGTGCTTTTAGGTCCTAACTGTCAAAAATGTAATGGCAAACCTGAATTATAACTGGGAATTAATTTCCTGAAGTTACTAGATTCTGAAAGAAATGTGTTTGTTGCTTTGTTTTTGTTTTAAATTTCCAACAAAAATACTTTATATTAGGATTTTTTTCCATTGTTGCCAGCAAAGTTCACCTTGTGCTCATGAACTTCAGAAATGTTTTATATGCTTTTGAAATATATGTAATAATATTCAGATAAACAAAGTTTGTGGTAATTCAATTTTTCATTGCAATTTTTTTTTCTTTTCTTTTCTTTGCTGTGGAAAATTCTAGCAAGAGTTACAAGAGTTTAATCCTATCTGGCAAAATCACAAGTTTTCACCATGTACTGGCAGCTGATGTAGTTAGCATATGTGCCTACTTACTGCAGCAGAAGAGGCAAATCTTATCCTGTCCAGCCCATTTACAGCAGATGGCAAGAAAGCACCAGTATGCTTATAAAACAGAGTTGGCATTTAGTTTTAAAGGCACCTCTCCACCTCTACATATATTTGGATCCAAAGCAAGTATGAGTAATCATTTGTTAAAGATTTATTATCTTGTCCAACATCTATCCTGCAGAAAGTTGAAACTGCTTGATGTGATTATCGCCACTTGATCTCCTGTAGAAATTAAATGAAAAATGAAAAAAAGAAAAGCTGGTCAAGTTTCAACTGAAAAGCTAGCAGCACAAACTATATTAACAGAGGTTTATGTTTCAGTGGAATAAGACATATAGTGTTTTCAGTGACTCCAAAACTAACCTAGAAAGGATCAGTAAACATTCTAGTGATAAGATTTATCTTACCTTGCTCCTGGAACAAGCCGATTTATCATGTGAATATATCTGCAGTTCCAAGCTTAGAGGAAGAATTCAGTTAAATATCTGGAACACACACCTTTCACACTTTAATATGACAGAAAATATTACCCACAATATATACTTTCCTGTCACAAATCAACCAGGACAGGTAAACCAATGAAAGGCTCCTGCAACTAAAGAACAAAATAATAGTATTTAATTGGCACTTAATTACTATAGACCTAAAAGTGCTTTACAAAAGTAGGCAAGTATCATTTGTCTTGTTTAAAATACAGGAAAATACAGTGGTTATGAAAATTTTAAGATACTTGCTTCTACTTCCAATGCAAATCAATTGCAGATTCATTAATAGTATGCAGATAGTCTGGTTTGGAGTTTTAGTCTGTAACCCATTTTACCAGGATGCCTATAACTCTAAAGTCAGGGGCACCGCTGGCGCCTGACACATGGGGCCTGTGCCCTGAATCCTGATGCCAGTGCCCTGGGTCCTGGCAAGGCCTCTGCCTCTCCCGGTCTCTGGCCAGATTCAGCCAGAGATCCAGGGCCCAGCTGCCCGCGGTGGCCGCTACCGGCCCCTTCCTAAGCCGGGCGACCCTGTGGCTGAGGCTGCAGTTCTCTCCTCTGTCCCCGGCCAGGGGTGTGGCCTGAGGTCAGGGAGTGGGGCCTGGGCCGGTGCCCCGTATCCTTCCCTGGGGCAGCGATGCTCCTGAGTCTAGTTACAAAAAATCAACATAATCTTTATACTCATCTCTGTCCTTCATTCTATTTAGACATGAAGAAAATAAGGCTATCCCTCTTGCGTTTATCATATCCAGCAATATTACAAGGCTAGTGACCCTTCTTTAGCATCTTTTAGTCCTCCCCCCTCAGGTTTTAGTTCTCTTGTTTTACCTACTCTGGCATGGAATCTCATGATTTTCCCACGCGCATACATGGTCCAAAAAATATAGTTCCCTCTCTACCTCCTCACTCCTGTGTTCCAACTGTGGCTCTACAGAATTCTTATTGCTTATGGGGAGCTTTACACATCTTTTTGGAAGCAGTGACCAGTGTGTGAATGCCATGATCCAAAACATTATTTACAAAACAAAGTATACTTTAATCTTAGCAGTAAGAACAAAAAATGATAAAAGAGTTCTTAACATATGATAAGACTTGAACATTTAACTGTCTTTCCTAAAGGTTAAGTAGGCTAAGCTTGTTCCAGACACACTATCTCTGGAACTGAGTTCCCTTTTCAGTAATCTCTACTTCTCTTACCCAGTTCTTTAGGGGCTGCCTTTTTAACAGTCTCAAAGGTCCTTTATTCAGTTTCCTGCCTGGAGCAATCCACTCATTAGCCCCAGTCTACACTGGCTGCACATTTTGGGTATGTCTGCGCAATGGCTATGTCTACATTGCCCAGCATTGTTTAAAAAACTTTTTTCAGGATAAGCAATTACAGGAAACAATGACCTCAAAGAACAACTTTTTTTTTCAAAAATGTTATTTCAGGATGACAGTTGGTGGATTGGATCTGTCAGCATTCTCAGCTGACCCCTTATATGTCCCTGAACTCAGCAGGCTGGGCTACACAGCACTTCTCTGCTATCACCCTTATGAGCCTCTGTATCACACCAGACTAGACTTGAGTATGCATCTGAGCAGGCTGGGTTAAAACTGCACTTTCAGCTGCCACCTTTATATGACACAGTACGTTGGTAAACCCCTTAATGAGCAAATATTACAAGGAATTGGGCATCACAGGGCTCTTTGGCTAGTTAAAAGGAGCTTTGCTGCAGAGCAATATAGGGAAGCCAAGAACAGAAAGGAAGTCTGGCAACCAGCTTGATTAGAATAGTTACTTTATTGCCACGTACATAAAACTTGTGAGTAATTATAAAAGGAAAGAAAAATACCCAAAGTTACAATATTAATAACTATACAAAGAGAGAGAAATGATCAAACATTTACGAGATTATCCAGTTTCAATTAGAGTATTGGGGAAAGCTAGCCCATGTGGAGTACAAAAGATCAGGTTAGAGAATTATAGAATTAGTTGTATTGAGACGTTGGGGGGTTGTCTCACCACTCAGTGCAGCTTGAAGGTACCTAGGAACCAGGCTGTTCAGCTTAGCATCTGGATTGCTGGAGACAGGCAGAACACCCCCACCATCAGCAAGGAGAGGGTGAAGTCCCAGTAAATGTGATGCAGTTTTTGGATCCAGGCATCAGAACAGATTCAGAACTAACTCCCATGTAGAACTTGGGCAGGGATTTTTGTAGGGAAGAAACAATGGTTCAAGGCAGAACACTAGGGTTCTTTGGCAGTAAATAATGACTTAAGGGAGTATACCAGAGATGTTTTGTTTAGGTGGACAATAGGAGCTGATCATTCCTGGTGATGGGTGGCATTCCTCTGAGGGAGCATACAATGCAGTCAGGCAGATTCACTATGTTAGATATCAGTTGAAGATCTATTGATTAGAATTGGTCTGATAACTGCTGGGTTGGGTGTGTGCAGACTTGAGTTTATTTGTCTCAGGAGTATGGATCCCCCATCATGCAGTGCTCCCCTGCTTTGCCAGTCCCAGAGTTCAGTGCGACTCCTGCCATGGAGTATGGTTCTCCATTCAGTATGTTAACTCTGGTTCCACCCTTGATGCAAATGAAGTTTCTGCTGCCCATTCAGTGTGCTAGTAGTTTACATCTTCCATGTAGAAGAGGCTAGAGGAGTTGCCCTAATTTGAGCATGCTTGTTCAAAAGGGTTTTAGGTGTGCCTCCCATTCCCTTTCATTGTTTCTGGTTTCTGGTTCAAGCAGAGGCTGGAGGTGATGGGGGTGGGGATGAGTCTCAGTGGCTGGATACTATGCCTTGATTTTCCAAGAACAGAGAGCTACCAAGTAACATCCTCATGGGTGGAGGTAAAACTTCAGAGAATGACATATGCATTGTCCTGTTAAGTACCGGTTAACCGACACATCAAAAGTTTTAGTCTGCTGTCCTAAATATTGCAGTTAACTTTAGCTAAAATTCATGTCTTGTCACCATAGGGAAAAAAAGGTTACAATATTAATAAAATATTACAAGAAGCTCCTATGACTTTATGACTACAAGCATTAATCAGCAATAACATGGATTACTGAGAGTGCAATTTGTCAATAATATATGTAGATGACACAAAAGTGATCAAAGAATGTGATAAAAAGAGGTGGCTCCCAGATAAATTTACAAAGAACACTATTTCTGCATTGTAAGACCAGCATTAATAGACACAACATTTCTACTCAACTTAAATTTTGATGTCTTTTTACAGTTTATTTTAAGGACAAATATATTTTATACTTTACAGAAATAAGCACACAACTATAAAGAGCATATTTACCTCTGAGACTTAAAAAAAAGTTACCATCTGAGTTTCTGAATGCTATACTGCAATAGTGTCATAATCGATTTTTGTTGCAGCTGCAGATTGTCTGTCCCTAGCACCTGATAAATTAGATCAAGTTATTAGCAGTATACACTCAGGAGTTAATCTTCCATTTCAACAAAGATTAGTTATGACAGAATGGCAGAACAACATTCAAAAACTATAGAGGTAAAATATTTTTGTAATTCTCAGACGTACATGTGTTGTTTTTTGTTGTTTGTTCATTCTGATAAAGTATGTTTGTTCCTAAAACCAGAAACTGCTTCTAGTCATGCCAATTGGACGTAGTCACTATTAACAGATTAGACTTATAGGTTTCTATGTTGGTATTAAAATGTTATTTTGTTTTCTTTTTTTTTTTTTTCAGATTATATGCTTAATACTGAGGCTATTTATATGAGTGATTTAAAAAAAACAATAGTCTCGGAGGTAATGGTTCCTTACATTTTCCTCCCTCGGTAAACAACTGGCATGTTTTTCTGTTCTAATAAGTGCTTTCTTTACATTGTTCCATATTTTTTTCCTATACCTGTCATTCCAAAAGAGTATGCAGAAAATCCTTTCCCTGAAGAAAGTTACTCTTTTTTCAGAGCATTTTGTGCCTTCCTCTGAAACCTCTAAGACTTGCTACAGTCAGAGATAGGATGCTGCACTAGATGGGTGACAGGTCCAGTCTTGTATGGCAATTCCTGTGTTCCGAAACATTTGAAAGCAAAAATGCTTCTGATCTAATGGAGTGAGATGGAAGATGGAATGGAGAAAAGCGGGACCTGAAAAGACAGTGATGAGAGAGGCCTGCAATTGCACAGAGAAATTCCTGTTTGACTCTTCCTCATGATGCTCCCTGCCAATTCATGACCTCAACTACAGAACTAGTAGTCATGTTGCCACTGGCTGCAAGTCCAAACTTTTTGCCATGCCTCTGGAAATTTTGCAGCTATGGTATGGAAGTTGCTGCCTAAGGGAATATTTCACCTTCCACAGTTATATACCATAACTTGGGTTATGAGTGTGTTCCTTAATGCAACAATTTCCTATTTTTTCCTTCAGATTTCTTCCCTGAGGTACTTGCAATTCTTCCTTATGATTGCTACATAACAACAGGATTTTTGTGATCTGTGCTAATGCCACTTTTCCTTGTTGTCATGATCTTTATTTAGTGCATGTGGAACTCCATTGTTTTCCAGTTGGTGTGACATAAAATCTGATGGGTAGAACATATCTTAATAATTACCCTAAAAGATTCTCCAGTTGAAACAAACAAACTAACCAACCATGGAATGGGCATATAGTAATTACTTTGTGGAAAAGACTAGGGAATTCAGATGGGACTGGGGGGCATGATCAAAATCATTTTAATCTGTACAGACCAGAGGAACAGTTTGTCCTATCCTCTGAAACAAATTATATTGCATGGAGGGCATGGGACCTTATGGATTCATGTTCTCATTGGTGGTTATCGTCTGTACTTATGGTTATCCAACAGAAGTCCCCAAAAGGCTGTGAGAGCTAATGCTGGTTTTAAAAATATTAACTACCATATATTTTCATGTATAAGCACAGAGATTTCTTCCTTGTAATCCCCTTTGAAAATGGCACTCAGCTTATGTGCAGGTATATACAGCAATCGGATCCTTCCCCTTTCCAAGTATTAAGGGATCTTAATGCTCGGGGCAGGAGCGCTTGTGTGTGGCATAGCCACTGGAGCAGCAAGGTAAGGGGGCCCTGGGTAAGGAGAGTTGGCCTGAGGGAGCCAGCAGCAGGTTGGGGGGCTAGGGAGGGCATTGTGGCACCTTGGGGCAGCATAGGGAGCTGATGGCAGGTTAGGGAAGGGGTCGGGGACTCAGGGGAAGCCAGCAGCAGGGTAGGAGGTTTAGGGAGGATATTGGGGCAGCACGGGAATCCAGCAGCAGGGTGGGTGGGTTAGGGAAGGCCCCGGAGGAGTGTGGGTATCTGGCTGCAGGTCGGGGGGGGCGGGGTTGGGTAGGGCCCAGGACAGCACAGGGAGTTGGCGGCAGAGCGGGGTGGTGGTGGTTAGGGAAGGGCTGGGAGGAGCGCAGGGTGAGTCAGCCCTGATTTTGAACCTTCTCTTGCATATAAGTCATGAGGTTTTTTGGGTTTCTGGGGTTAATATATGAGGGTCTGCTTATACATGGATTGGCTTATAGGTGAGTATATATGGTACTATACAGATATTCACTGTATTCCAGACACAGTAAACCCAAAAGAATGGAGCTGTTTCCTCGTCCTGAATCTTCCACCACTTTGATATATGAAGCATCTGTCAATTAGTAATAGAGGTTTTTGTTTGTTTGTTTGTTTGTTTGTTTTGTTTTGTTTTGTTTTTTTCCCTATAAAATAATAGTAGACATTGTTTTATTACTTCCTGAGTTGGGAAAAAGAAATATCAGATGTGGGGATTTACCCATTTCATATATGCATCTTAAAGCCTAAAGACAGTATTTGGGGGGGGGGGAGATAATGCTATTTTTTATGTGAACTAGATCCATATTTTACATATAAAATAGACAATGTGAAAAACTTCTAATGGGAGTCTCCTGATAATCTTAGTTTCTTACAGCATTTGATCTGAAAGGTGTCTTTCAAGCCTTGCTTTCTGTTGCCACAAGTTTAAAGAGATGATTCAAGAAAGTAATAGTTTGATATAAAATTCCTAGACTTTCAAGACAAAGTGATCATCATGATGATCTAGTCTGACCTCCTGCACATTGAAGGCCAGAAAACCTTATCCACTTATAGGAAATAAATCCATAATTTCTGGCTGAATTACTGAAGTCCTCTAATTATTAATTAAAGCAGAGAATTCACAATTCATAGTATTTTAAATTTGGACGTGACATATGTTCCACATTGCAGAAGAAGCCCTGGGGGAGAAAAACAAAAACAGGTTTCTGCCTATCTAACTCAGGGAAAAAGTCTTTCCCAACTCCATACATGGCAGTCAGACAGACACTGAACATTTTGTCAAAACTACAGCAAGACACCTGAAAAAGAATTCTCTATAACATCTCAGAGCCTTCCCTATCTAGTTTCCAATCACCAGACATTGGGAATATTTGCATATAGCAGTCTCACGTTGTCACAGGATGTTCATCCTAGGTATGATCTGTGTAAATTTCCTGTTCACTTTTGCAATTTAATTGTATGACTTGATGCCAAAAAAAATCATGTAAGAAGGTCTTTTATGAATGCACATAACATGTTCTGAATTATTGTTGTGTTTCCTGCAGCATCTTGTATTTGCACAGACATGAAATGTGTCAATGGTGATAAATTCCAGAAGGGTAGCTGTGATAGTATGTATATGACAAAACAATGAAAATCCTGTGGCACCATAAATACTAACAAATTTATTTGGGCATAAGTTCTCATGCACTCCAACCCTCTTTGTCAGATGCATGGAGTGAAAACTACAATTAAGAGGTATAGGGCAAGTGCTAACAAAGTTAATCCAGTTAGGGTAGATGAGGCCCATTCACTACAGTTGATTAGAAGGTAAAAATGATTGAACAGGGACAAGTACTTTTTGTAATGAGATAACCAGTGTGGCTGGATAGGGACTGGGAACGGTTATCTTTTTAATCTCCACCCCATTCTCAGTGTTAAGTGTCTTTCTTTAGTCCAGTCTATTTCACTAACTAATTCCCTTATTCTTTAAGAGTTTGTTTTCTTTAATTTAAAGACCTTAGTTGCTGATATATTTTGGTTTATCCTTCAACTTAATGGCTATGTTCACGCATAAACTCTTATTTTGAAATAAGTTATTTTGAAATGATTTATTTTGAAATAAAATCTTTATTTTGAAATAACTGAAACTGAAATAAGGAAATATTCAATCAAAATAAGGGAAACCCTCAAAGTGAAATAGTATGTCCAGACACAAGACTTGCTATTTCGCTTCAGGAGAGGGGCAGCATGGGAGGTGTGGCAACAAGGCCCACTGGCAGGGCCATGTTGCCAGCCAATAGCATAAAAGCAAGAACTGACCTCACCTCCCTGTCCATTGTGACTCCCAAGAACTTGCAAGAGAGATGGCTGTGGATGGTCCCCGGCTCCCATACCATCCTCAAGCGCTTTGTAGACTCACTTCTAGCCTGCAGGGTGCTGCCCTCCTGTGGGACACACTCTTCTCTAAGCCCAATGAGCGCGGAGCTGAGCCCCAGACCATTGTTTCAGTGGCCCTTACAGCATCAATAGCTTCCTGTCCCCTTCTGTGCCACAGCGCATCTGGGCACTGGACACCAGCACAGACTGGTGGAAGCAAGTTGTCCTGTGAACCTGGAGCAATGAACAGTGGAGAAGGAACCTCTGGGTTAGCAGGGAGACCTTCACCCACCTGGTCGCTGAGCTCACTCCAGTCCTGTGCCGAAGGGACACAGTGATGAAGGCAGCCATCCCAGTGGACAAGAAAGTGGCCATTGCTCTCTGGAAGATGGCCAATCCCAAGTCCCACAGGTCTGTTGCCCATCTCTTCAGCATCAGGAGGTCCATCATTGGTGAAGTGCTGCTGCAGGTCACCCACACCATCATCATCATCCTGCTGCCGTGCTTTGTCACCCAGGAAGTGCTGCAGGACACCATTGCCGACCTTGCTGCCCTGGGCTTTCCAAACTGAGGGGGGATACTCGATGCCACCCACATCCCTGTGCGAGTCCCACAGCACTGGGAAGCCGCATACCAGAACAGGAAGGGATGCTGCTTGGTCATCCTGCAGGCCCGTGTGGACCACTGGGGCATCTTTCAGAACTGTTACGTCGGATGACCAGCGAAGGTGCACGATGCCAGTGTTCTGTGCAACTCGTCCCTGTACTGGAGCATGGCGGGCACCTTCTTCCCCCCCATAATATCACCATTGGGGAGTTGAGGGGCCTGTCCTCATTGTCCCTGATGCAGCCTACCCCCTCCTGCCCCAGCTCATGCACCCCTACACAGGACCCCTCAATGCCAGACAGCAGCTTTTTAATGCTGTGTCAGTCGCTGCCGCCAGGTGGTTGAGCAGACTTTCAGCAGACTGAAGGCCTGCTAAAGGTGCCTCCTCCCGTTCCTGCACCTCACTGAGGCAGAATCACGGAGGTCATCAGTGCCTGCTTGGCACTGCATAACCTCTGTGAATTCCGGAGGGAGCCAGTACCTGCCACGTGGGAGGCCAAGGCAGAGCTCGTTGGTCCCTGGTTCCAGCAGCCAGAGGTGTTGGCCCTGAGGAAGCAATGGCTGCACAGAGCAAGTGCTGTGTGGGAGGCAATGAGAGACCTGTTTGTCCAGGAGGACATTCAAGGGCCAGGCCTGTTCAACTACACCACCCGCTCCCCCATTCTGCCACAGCCAGCCCTCACCCAACCCACCCACACCCTGAACCCAACCCAGTGAAACAGCCAACTTGAACTGTTACATGTGTGAACTTTTATTTATAAAAATGGGGGGGGGGTCAGAGAAGGAGAGGCTTGGGAGGCAGTAAAGTTTGGGTGGGGACAGAACTGGAGGGGGAGACTTAACTGGGAGCAGGGATGGGGGATGGGGGTTTGGGGACAGCAAGATGGGGTCCTATTATGGGGGAGCCACCCCTGGGCCATAGCCTGCTGCTCCACTCCCTTCCCTGCATCTACCCCAGGTCCAGGGGCACCGGCGGCGATGGACAGTGGGGTGCCGTGGTGGAGGCCATTCTGGGTCCTGGGGCACAAGGTGGTCCGCGATGCACCGCAGGCTGGAGGCAATGTCTGGCATGGCTACAGTCAGGGCTTCCTGGGCTGTAGCCTGCTGCTCCATTATCACTGCCTGCTGCTCCATCGCCACCACGACGCACTCATCTGCATCTGTGACGTGCTGGAGCTGCCGGATGGTGGTGTCCTGGTGCCTCCCCTGCTCCACTTGCCAGGCCCGGGAAGAGTTTTCTGCTCTCTGACTGACCTTGAGCAGGCTGGCGAGGATCTTGTCCCGGGTCTGGTTGGCTCTCATCCTTGGCCTCATGGTGGTGGGCAGGCACGCAGGAGTGAGCCAGTGGGTGGGCACATGAGCTGCAGGGCAGAAGTGAGAAGAGTTACTTTCAGCCTACTGGCCATGGCTGTGTGCAGCATGTGAGTTGCAAACACCTCTGCCCTGACTACCAGCAGGATTCCCACTCTGTGTGCTGTGTACACTGCACTCAGGGGGCATGTGGCCTTGTGGCCCACAGGAATAACCTGTACTCGGCAGCATGTGGCCTGGGAAGTCTCCCAAGGCCATGTGACAGCAGTGCTGGCTGCAGGCTCTCTGCCCTGCATGCTGCCACATCTGCCTATTGCCACCCCTTTGTTGAAGGACCCCCATCCTGCTTGGACCTGGGACCGTGCCTTTACGTGCCTCCCTGCCGCCTGCATCCATGGGAGAGCATGTCTTGCACTCCTGAGCCTGCCTGCCTGGAGGGGGATGGGAACGCTCACAGACTGGCAATACTGAAGTCCGGCTCGATGTCCCCTCCCAGGCAGCTGCCTCCTCCATCTCCCCCTCGGGCTCCTCTTTGGGGCTGCTGGCCCTCTCTCAGGGGGGGATCAGCTCCAGTCTGGCAGGTGGTGCAGACCCGGGCCGGCTGGTGTCTCCTATGTCCAAGGAAGCCTCAGGGTCTGAGGGAGTTCCCTCAGGCAATGTGGCCAGTGTGCAGGGCTCGCCACTGTCCACTGGCTGGGAAGGAAAGCCGCTAGGTTCCTGGCCCAAAAAAGCATGCAGCTCCTCAAAGAAGGGGTAGCTGGTGGCAGCAGCTGGCCCCTGGAGCTGCCTGACCTCCCTGGCCTGGGTGTAGTTCTGCCAGAGGCTCTTGACTTTGGAGTGCACTTGCTCCAGGGTGCTCTCATAGCTCTTGGCAGATGAGGCCTCAGAAATGTCCCGGTTCACATCATGGTTGTGGTGACGTGCCTGGAACCTTGCACGGATATCTTCTGTGCCCCAGATCCTCAGGAGGCACAGAGTGTCCTCCTGGGACCACACAGTTGCCTGGCGTTGCCCCTGTGCTCCAGCACCCTGAGCCTGGGCCACACTGCTCACAGTGTGCAGGCACGAGGCACCAGGGTGGCAAGGCACTTCCTGGTTCCTGAGCATCCTGGGTGGAAGAAGGTCAAGTCATGCTGGATTCAAAATAGCCGTTATTTCAAAACAACACGTCAGAACGGCATTTTTTCGAAACAACCATTTCGAAACAACAACTATTTCAATTTCAGGTGAGGTTTTATTGTTCCAAAATGATGGGCATTATTTCAAAATGACAGGGTCCCATCATTTCGAAATAAAGAAGCATCATTTGGACACCCCAAATTTACTTTGAAACAACAGTTGTTATTTCAAAATAAAAGCCTTGTGTGGACATAGCCAAAGTGAATTAGCGCATGACCATTCAAACCAAGTGTGTCCCTACAGCTAATTCTTATTCTGTGAAGTCCACAATAATTCCAAATTAAAAAAGGGCATTATTTCTTGTAGTTAAAATAACTCCTATTATTAATACCAAAAGGGTATCTGTGTTAGTCTAGTTCAGCAACAACAAACAAGAAGTCCAGTAACACTTTTAAAGATTAACAAATTTATTTAACACATGAGCTTTTGTGGGAGAAAATCGCACTTTGTCAGATGCTTTGAAGATGGGGAACTTGCTAAATAGGATGAAAATAAATACAAGGAAGTGTAATTCATAGAATCAGGTGAAGACCGTTACAGCAAATCAAAGCAGTAGTTAAGAGTCAAACACTGGGAAACATATAGAAGAAGATGAAATCAAAGCATCAGTAGTGATGAGAAAAAAATCCATAGTCCTTATTTAGCCCTGAAGCAACCATGTCAAATTTGCATATAAATTGCAATTCTGCAGATTTGCTTTGAAGCTTTGATTCTTTTATTCATTCATTTGATTACAGTTATTAGCAAATCATCAGTGGGGTGGTTGGGAATACTGAAATGTTCTACTATTTTTTTAATGTTTTGATTTTTAATGTCATGGAATCATAGAATCACAAAATCATAGGGTTGAAAGGGACATCATGAGGTCATCTAGTCCAACCCCCTGCCAAAAAAAGCAGGACCACTCCCACTAAATTATCCCAACCAGAGTTTTGTTTAGCCAGGCCTTAAATATCTTAAAAGACAGAGATTCCACCAACTCCCTAGGTACCCCGTTCCAATGCTTTACCACTCATCCAGTAAGAAATTTTTTCCTAATATCCAGCCTTGAACTCCCCAGCTGCAACTTGAAACCATTGCTCCTTCTTCTGTCCTCTGTTACTACTGAGAACAGCCAAGCTCCAGCCTCCCTGGAGTATCCCTTCAGGTAGTTGATTGTTGTTATGAAATCCCACCTCAGTCTTCTTTTCTTCAAGCTAAATAAGCCTAGTTCCTTCGGTCTTTCTTCATAGGTCTTGTGCTCCAGCCCCTTGATTATTTTTGTTTCCCTTATAATTTGCCCACGTCCTTTTTGTAGTGGGGAGCCCAAAACTAGACACAGTATTCCAGATGCAGCCTCACCAGTGCAGAATAGAGGGGGATGATCACATCCCTCGATCTTCTGGCAACACTTCTTCTGATGCAGCCCAGTATGCCATTGTCTTTTTTGGCAGCAAGAGCACACTGCTGACTCATATCCAGCTTCCCATCCACCAGGATCCCCAGGTCCTTTTCTACAGTGCTGCTACTTAGCTGATCCCTCCCCAGACTTTAGCAGTGCATGGGGTTTTTCCATCCCAACTGCAGGACTTTGAACTTGTCCTTGTTGAACCTCATAAGATTTTTATTGGCCCACTGCTCCAATTTGTCAAGGTCTTCCTGAATCCTGTCTTTGCTCTCCAGCATGTCTACCATTTCCCCCAGCCTGGTGTCATCCGCAAATTTACTGAGTGTGCAATCAATCCCATCATCCAGATCATTAATGAAAATGTTGAACAGAAATGGCCCCAGAACCGACACTTGGGACACACCACTCATTACTGGTTGCCAACTAGATATGGAGCCATTGATTCCTACATGCTGAAACTGTTGATTTAGCCAGTTCTCTATCCACCTTACAGTCCATACATCCAACCCATACTTCCTTAACTTGCTGATGAGAATGTTCTGGGAAACCATATCAAAAACCTTGCAAAAGTTGAGGCATATCACATCAACAGCTGTTCCCTCATACACAAAACCAGCCACCTGATCATAGAAGGCAATGAATTTGGTCAGGCATGATTTACTCTTGGTGAATCCATGCTGACTGTTCCTGATCACTCTAATTTCCTCCAAGTGTTTCAGGATGGATTCTTTGAGAACCTGCTCCATGATTTTTCCAGGGATTGAGGTGAGGCTGACAGGTCTGCAATTCCTTGGATCTTCCTTTTTCCCTTTCTTGAAGATAGGCGCTATAGTTGCTTTTTTCAGTCCTCCAGCACCTCCCCTGTTCACCATGGGTATGTCCACGTCTCTTTAGCTATGTCCATACATACATCGTTATTTTGAAATAAGTTATTTTGAAATGTGTTATTTCAAAATAAAGTCCTTGTTTTGAAATAAGTTAATTCAAATTAAGAAAGTGTTAATTTGAATTAAGGGAAAGCCTGCTATCGAAGTGGCTGTTATTTTGAAATCGTTATTTCTAAATAAGTCCGTTTGGATATGTTGTTTCAAAATAACAGACGTTTCTAAATGAACTGGGTTTAAGGTTTTCAAAATGACAGTTCTTATTTTGAAATGACAGATTGCATCATTTTGAAATAAGAAAACGTCGTGTGGACCTAATCTTTTTTTATTTTGAATTAAAAGAGACGCGTGGACATACTTTTATTTCAATATAACACTGATTATTTTGAAATAAAAATATTAGGTCCACACAACATATTCTTATTTTCAAATGACGGGTTCCATCATTTTGAAATAGCTTAAACCTTCTTTAAATGGAAATGGCTGTTATTTCAAAAGGGTTATTTTGAAATAACGCCATTCGGATGCGTCATTTTGAAATAAGCATTATATCAAAATAACAGTTTTGCCCTTCTCCTTCCCAAAGTGTTTCCCTTTTAGCCTGTTTGAGTGGGGGCATGGTCCAGGGAGGGGGCCCTGTTACCACACCTCCCATGGTGCCTCTCTCCTAAAATGAAATATCAAGTCCTGTGTCTAGACGTGCTATTTTGCTTTGAGCTTTCCCCTTAATTCGAATTAACTTGTTCTTAATTAGAATTAACTGATTTTGAAATAAGGAGTTTATTTTGAAATAACTCATTTTGAAATAACTTATTTCAAAATAGCAATGTACGTGTGGACATAGCCCATGAGTTTTCAAAGATGATAGCCAGCGGTATTGCAATCTCATCGGCCAATTCCCTCAGCACACTCGGGTGCAGGTGGTTCAGCCCCATGGACTTGTGCACATCCAGCTTCTTTAGGTAGTCCCTAACCTGACCTTCCGTCACCAATGGTGTCTCTTCTTCTCTTCAATCTGCCATATCCAGTGTAGTGAGCTGGGAGCTGGCCCTGCCTATGAAAACTGAAGTAAAAAAAAAACATTGAGCACTTCAGCTTTTTCCTCATCCTCCATCACGAGGCTGCCTGCCCTATTCAGTAAGGGACTTACACCATCCCTGATACTCTTCTTGTTGTTGACAGACTTGTAGAACCCCTTCCTGTTATCCTTCACATCCCTTGCTCACTGCAACTCCAATTATCCTTTGGCCTTTCTGATTTTATCCCTGCAGTCCTGAGCAATATCTTTATATGCCTCCTTAGTCATCTGTCCAAGCTTCCACTTCCTGTAAGCTTCCTTTTTACGCATTAGCTCAGTGCAGAGTTCTCTGTTAAGCCATACTGGGCGCCTTCCACGTTTGTTTTTCTTTCTCCTCATCGGAGTGGTATCTGTCTGTGCCCTTAGCAGGGTTTCTTTAAAATGCAGCCAGCTCTCTTGGACACCTTTCCCCTTCAGATCAGCCTCGCAAGGGATCTTGCCCATCAGTTCCCTGAGGGAGCCAAAATCTGCTTTTTTAAAGTCCAGAATCTGTGTTTTGCTTCTTTCCTTTTTTCCATTAATCAGCAACTTGAACTCTATCATCTCATGTTCACTGCTGCCCAGGTTGCCATTCACTTTTATGTCCCCAATCAATTCTTCTCTGTTTGTAAGCAGTAGGTCAAGAGGTGCAAGGCCCCTAGTTGGTTCCTCCAGCATTTGTACCAGGAAGTCGTCCTCAATGCTCTCCAAAAACTTCCTAGATTGCCTGTGCACTGCTGTATTGGCCTCCCAGCAGATATCAGGATAATTGAAGTCCCCCATGAGAACCAGAGCCTATGATCTGGAAACTTCTGCCAGTTGTCCATAGAATGCCTCATCCACCTCCTCCTTCTAGTCTGGAGGTCTATAGCGGACACCCACCACAACATCCCCCTTGTTGCCCTCTCTTCTGAACTTAACTCACAGACTTTCAACTGGCTCAATTCCATCTCCATAATGGAGCTCTGAGCAGTCATAGAGCTCTTTTACATATAGTGCTACTCCTCCCCCTCTCCTTCTCTGCCTTTCCTTCCTGAACAATTTATATCCATTCATGGCAGAGCTCCAGTCATGCAAGCTATCCCACCATGACTCTGTTATTCCAATGATATCATAGTTCCTTTTCTGTGCCAGTACTACCAATGCTTCCTGCTTGTTTCACAGGCTCCTTGCATTCGTGTACAGGTACCTGAGATACCAGGCTGATCGCCCTATTTTCCCATGTCAATTTTCAATTTATTGCATCTACCTCCTTGCATTTTCTCCCGACATTGTACTCTCACACTTGCCTCAGGTATTAAAGCTTCATTAGAACATCTAACATAATTATTTGATTCCCCCCCATGTTCCAACCACCCTCTCTTTTATCACTGGTATTACAGTCCCAGCAGCCCTCAAGTTCCACCCCTTCCCCCAGGTCTCACACACTGTCAGTTACCTGTTGGCTTTGGTCTCCTTCTCCCTTCAAACCTAGTTTAAAGCCCTTCTCACTAGGTCAGCCAGTCGATGTACAAATATGCGCTTCCCCTTCCTCGACAGATGCTGTCCATCTCTGCCTAGCAGTCCTTCTTTCTGGAACAGCACTCCATGATCAAGGAAGCCAAAGCCCTCCTGACGACACCATCTTCGCAGCCACGCATTCACCTCCAGGATACCTCTGTCTCTGCTCAGGCCCCTACCCTTGACCAGAAGGATCAAGGAGAACACCACCTGTGCTCCGAACTCCTTCACCTGTGCTCCCAGAGCCCTATAGTCACCTTTGGTCTGCAGAGGATCACCTCTCGCAGTATCATGTGTTCCCACATGGATGAGTAGCATGGGGTAGTAGTCAGAGGGGCGGAGGATTCTCGGCAATCCCTCCATAACATCTCAGATGGGGGCACCCAGCAGGCAGCACACCTCCCGAGAGGCCTCATCAGGGTGACAGATGGGTGCCTCCATCCCCCTCAGAAGTGACTCCCCAACCACCACAACCCTACAATTCCTCCTAGCTATGGTGGCTGTGATCCTCCTGGCTTCAGGGGTGCATGGCATCTCCTCTTCCACCTCATCCATTGTCTCTAGTGCCGTGTAACGGTTCTTCACCACAGGGGAGGGTGGGATATGAGCAGGGGTGGAGCACTGTCTGCTGCCACAGGTAACCAGCTGCCAGTGTCCTCCCTCTGCAATAGGCATCTCATCCATCTCCAGTGGGGCGGCAGTAGTCTTTGGGACCTGGATAGTATCCTCCTCTTTGCATGTCTCCTTGTGGATGCTATCGAGGAACTTCTCCAGGACATGGATATTCTTTAGCCTAGACACCTCCTCCTGTAACTCTCCCATCTGTCTCCTGAGAGATTCCACCAGAAGACACCTGTCACATTGATTCATCTCCCCAGCCTGATCATCAGAGACAGGGATCTGCAGGCTGCAGTCCCTGCAAGTCCACGCCAGGATCTGGGTAGAGATATCCATGCTCAGGATGTCTGTCTGGCTACAGGAACAGGTGGAGGAGACAGAACGGGTGCTGGTGCAAGCAGTGCAGCTCCTCTTCACCATTGTGACCTCACCAATCTCGTCCTCAAACTCCCCTGTTTTCAGTCCCCGTGGTCACTCAGCCACTGGCTTTTAAGTGTTTCTCTGCCTACATCAGCCCTTGCCCCTCGTTAAACACACAGGGGAAGGATGATCACAAGGCTAATTGAAGCTGATGATCAAAGATGAACAGGGAACAATGATCCAAGCAGCCCCCAGACAATCACACAATCATAGTCCCAATTCCCACAGTAGCTAACAACTAACAGAAATCACATGTAGGGAAAGACACAAACAAACTGTTAGTAATTTGCTCACCCAATGTTCTCTCTCTCCCTTGCTTCTTCAGCTAGGGGATTGCCTTTGCCTTCTTCTCAGGGCTTCACCAACTCCTTCCCTCTCAAACTCCTGTGTTTTCAGTCCCCCTGGTCGCAAGCTCCCTCTGGTTGCTCAGTCACTGGCTTTTAGAGACTTGTCTGCCTATCTCAGCCCTTGCCCCTCCTTAAACCCACAGGGGAAGGATGGTCACAAGGCTGATTGAAGTTGGTGATCAAAGGTGAGCAGGGAACAATGATCCAAACAGCCCCCAGACAATCACAGTCCCAATTCCCACAGTAGCTAACAACTAACACAAAGCACTCAGGCTTTGCTCTCTCTGTCTTCTTCAGCTAGGTGACTGCCTTCACCTCCTTCTCAGGGCTTCATAAACCCCTTCCCTCTCAAACGCCTCTGTTATCTGTCCCCTTCTTCCCCCATGTCAGATTTGTGTGCATTCTTTTGTGCAGAGACTGTCCTGCTTATGCAATATATAAGGAAGATGGGGCATTTCTGGTGCATAATGGCATAAATCACATTGGTGGATCAGCAGATGAATGAGCTCTTGATGGAGTAGCTGGTTTGCTTAGGTCCCGTGGCGGTGTCTTGTGTGAAGATATGTGAGCAAATTTGGCAATGTGGTTTGTTGCAGCGGTATGTGCCTGCTTTAATGATTCAATTGTTTGGTCTGTAGTTGCTGGTGAGTATCTGTTTAAGGTTGGGGGCTGTCTGGAAGTGAGAAAAGGTCTGTCTCCCAAGGCTTGAGAGAGTGAAGGATCATCTTGCAGAATAGGCTGTTGATCCGTGATGATGTGCTGTAGGGGTCTGATGTGGGGATAGTAACATTTGTTCACCAATCAACATCAGAGATCTTAAAAAGTACACAATTCCCTGTAGTATTTATTTTATTTAAAATATTAAAGAGCTTTCTATCCATATCCAAAGTGTATCCTGGATTTCTACAGAATATCACAAGCACTATCCTAGGAGAACCTGTGATAGGTCTCTTCTCAAAGTGATTTTAACCCAAACAGACTCTCTTTTAGTCATTCCTTGATTTCAAATTTCTTGATAATCTACCACATCATCAATATATAATGCAAATCCATCAGTTTTTGCATTTATTTGTGTATTTTCTGAATGGCATATATCAGTCAGTCATAGAATCAGAGAAACTGGAAGGGACAATGAGACATCATCAAGTCCAGTCCTCTGTAGCCATGGAAGGACCAACTACCCTCTTAAACTATCCCTGACAGGTGCTTGTCTAACCTGCTTTTAAACACTTCCAAGATGGAGATTCCACAATCTGCCCAGCAATTTATTCCAGTAGATAATCACTCTGAGAGTTAGGATTTTTTTCCTAATGTCCAACCTAAACCTCCCTTGATGTAATTTAAGTCCATCACTTCTTCTCCTTTCATTCGTAGTTAAGCAGAACAGTTTTTCTCCTCCTCCTGACAACCTCTTCACTTGAAAACTGTTATCATGTCCCCTCTCAGTCTCCTCTTTCCAAGACCAAACAAACCCAGTTCTTTCAATATTCCCTCATAAATCGTGTTCCAGACTTCTAATCCTTCATGTTGCTCTTCTGTGTACTTTCTTCAATTTGTCCACATTGCCAATATTTGTTATGCGATCATGAATACCATTTCAACATGTTTCTGTAATCCCTGTGGGTATGTCTACACCTAGAATTGAATTTGAACTGATGACAATCAATTCAAATTCAATTAAGTTCATGGCCACACTTGCTTTCTTCGATTCAAACTGAGGAACTCCTCAGTTCGAACTGATGAAAGCTGACATTGAATAGGTCAAACATCATTTGACTTTGAAGTCTGGGTCAATTCAAAGTCAGTCATTCAAATTCACCCAGTGTGGCCATTTCAATTCAAACTAACTGTGAGTTTGAATTGACATGGGTTGACCTTCCTCCCAGGGTGCATAGCACACTGGTAGGAAGACCAACCCTTCAGCACCTGGGGCCAGCAGCCACAAAGGTTCCTCCACCTTCCCCCAGCCAGATTGGGTAGGAGGGGAATGGGGTTCCTGTCCCCTGACTGGGGACAGGAACCCCAGCCAGTACTCCCGCCCCACTTGCTGGCTGGGGAAGGGATCTCCTCCCAGGGCTGAAGCCACGCTACTGGTGCTGGGGAAGGAAAGCCTGCATGTGGCTGCATCCCTGCTGGCCACATGAAGGGGAAGAAACCCCCATGTGTGGCTGCTGCCCTGCTGGCTGCACATAGGGAAGAAACCCCGCTGTCTTCACGCAGGGGAGACCCCTGCGCGCAGCTTGGCTCATCCTGTCCACACATGGGGGATGGACCCCGCATGCAGCTGGGCACCCACTGGCCACATGTGGGGGAAGGACCCCCACACATGGCAGGAGCCCTGCTGGCCAGGGGGAAGAAAGGGACCCCTGCACGTGGCAGGAGCCCCACTGGCCATTGGTGAGGGGGAGACACCCCCTGCATGCAGCCAGTGGGGCTCCTGCCATGTGCGGGGATCCCTGTCCCCATGTGCAGCCAGCTAAGCTTCAGCATGCATCGGGGTTCCTTCTCCCCTGCCTCGCTGTGCTATCAGCACGGGGAGGGGAAATTCCCCTGGCTGGGCGCTGACAGTGCAGTGGGGTCGGGGGAATCCTCTCTCCTCAACCCCCACTGTGCTGTGTGTGTGGCATGCCTAGGGAAAACATACCCTGCCAGGCTCTTGCCTTCCGAGCCTGGCATGGGCAAAAGCACCCCCTGCCCAGCTCTAGCCACATTGAGGCTAAAGCTGGGCAGGAGATGCTTTTCCTTGTGTGGGGCTCAGAGTGCTGGAGCCCAGCAGAGGATTGCATGGTAGCATGGCCCATTTTGGGGGCCATGTTGCCACACTTCCCATGGTGCACCTCCTCTAATTCGAATTAGCAAGTCCAGTTCCTGGACATGCTAGTTTGAATTGGAGTTTGAAGTGTCACTATGTCAATTCAAATTGACTGAATCTGAACTAAAAATTATTAGTTTGAACTGCCTAGTTCAAATTCAGTCAATTCAAAGTAACACTGTAAGTGTAGACATAGCCTATAATATCTGTCTTCACTTCCTGTACCAATAGTTCTAGTTTCTCCATTTTTTATCAGCGTAGTGAAGGGGCATGGCCTCCCTCGGAGGCCAAGAAGGAAAAACAAGGTCCCTTCCAGGTGGGTGAAGCCAGATTCTGCTTGTCTATGAGGCTGGAAGTCAGAGGGTGGGACAGAAAGTATAAAAGGAGGACCTCAGAGGTCAGCATGTCCCATGGTCTCAGAGGGGAAGAATGTCTTTCCCCTCTTGCAGGAGCTTCCCTGGCCTTGGGACCTGCCAAATCCTCCTGAGCTGCTTGCCCTGGAGGACCCAGTGATTCTGCCCAAGGCCAGTGGCCCATAGGAGTTAACAGATGTTGACAGCAGCGAGGGAGATCCCAATGGTCTGTGATCTGGAGGAACTGCAGGATGCTGAGCACATGGATGAGCTGCCAGACCTGCCACCTCTTGATGACATTGAGGTGTTTTTCAACCTACTCCTGAAGAATTACCCTGATGAGGCCAAGTGGGACATGGCTGATCAGATACCACCAGGAAAGGTGACAGGAAGTTGCCGAGTGGAGGGAAGTAACAGCTCCACAGCAATAGTTAGAAGCAGAGGCAATGTGTTGCAACTGGAACCCTGCTGACTCCTTGACAGATACCTTTGCCATGGATAGGGACCTGGGCTGTTACACAGTGGAGTCAGGTGGGCCTGCCTCTCCCTTTCCTTTTCCCACACCAACCTGAGAGTGCTACCCTGATCCCACCCAGTAAAGTTAGTATAAGCGAGACCTGGTTTCCCCACCCCACCTGATGCTTGAGACTGTTTACCTGTCATACCTGGAAGCCTGATACCGGATATCCACCCCACCCATGTCTTGAGACTGTTTACCTGGGGGCTCAAAACTGTGTACCCACCCAGCTTGGGGGCTGAAGACTGCTTGTTCGCCCCACCAGGTGTAGTCCATCCCATGTGACCAGTCCTTTGTCCATGAATGTCTCCCATGTCAAACACCCAAAATTCCCTTTATAGTACTATTGCCTGAGCCCTGTGTTGATCATCATAATCTTGTTTTTCTTCATTCTCCCTGTCATGGGGCAGCCTCTCCCTTGTGCCCCCTGGTGGGGAAAGTGCCAGGGGGTGTGTGCAGTGAGAGGGTCCTCGCAACCCCTCTAGCACGCAATATTCTCACAAACACTCTGTCCTTTAGTTAAGGCAATATGGCCTAGCAGCCTTATAGTCTATATCTAGAACCTAAACACAGTTCTCAGATCAGACTAGCACAGCCTAATAGCCACCAAATCCCTATTCAGAGTCCAAACACAGCCCTCAGTCCAGGGCAGTATAGCCTAGTGGCCGCAGTCTCTACTCAGAGTACAAACACATCCCTCGGCTCAGGGCAGCACGGCCTAATAGCCACAGAGTCAACACAAAAACATCTCCTGTGGGGCACAGTGCCTACGTAGGGGAGCTCAGGCCCTCTGGCTCCACTGAGCCCTGGCCCAGGGCCCTATGGGTGCTGTGGTTTTGGCAAAAAATCAGGGGGATCCAGACCAAAATGCACTGAATGGTCTTCCACTCTACCCATGGCTCACCCCTTCAGGCCCCTTGGGCTACTTCCTACCTGAGATAGCCATCAGTGGTTCCCTGCAGGTCCTCAGGGTTAACTAGCTGCAGCAGATGCCTGGACAATTCCCTCAGGATACTAGACGTGGGGCAGATCTTCCTCTGGGCTCCCTCTGGAGTCAGAGTATCCCACAGGTTGTGGCTGATGCAACTTCAGGTCTGGAGCTTCCAGAACACATCTTCCCTCTTCACTGGTCAGCCCAGACTGAGCTGAGCTTCAGCCTTTTTTCCCAGGATAGCAGCTTGACCATGCCCAGCAGGGCCTAGAGGGCAGGGCTTCCTCCTTCCACAGGCTATAAGGGGCTGGATTATTGCAGGGTATATTCACCCCATCACACTGCCTCTTCAGGGACAGGTAAAGGCCCACTGAAGATCACCTAAGAATCCTTTTCTTTAAGCATCTTCCCCATTCTGCTATAATCTTCATTGATGCATGTCAGTGAAATCTAGTAGTATCATTTGTATGACATGAAGAACAATCTGTGTATTCCATCCTGTTCCCATTAGGATCCTCTGCAGTGTTCAGATCCCTAAAAATAGAACGTGGACCTGAAACACAGCATTCCGGGGCCTGCTATTTTTAAATGCTGGGGCCCCAAACGCAGTGTTCTGGCTTCACATTCTATTTTTATGGGCCTCGAAACACTGAGCTCCAAAAAATACTGAGCCCCAGAATGGCGTTCCAGTGCTTTTCCCCTTACTTTAACCCTTGGTTGGGCATCAAAAGTTTGCTTGCACAACAGTTATTTGTTTTTGTGTGTTCGAAGCCTAATTAAATGATAATTGAATACCATCAGTATGGGCAAATTCCCTTGTACACAGGTTTCTGAAATGCAAAGTGTAGCTATATCTGGTGGCATCATAACAAGTTTCAAATATTAAAACTAATCTCCCTCCAGCATTTATTCACAATACAGATTACAAAATAAATAAATAAACAAATAAATAAATAAAAATAAAAAAAAGCCCTAGAATATACCGCTGTTCCTCTTGTGATGTACAATGCATTCATTTCTGGCACTGAAAATGATGAGTGGTTTATAATATAAGTTAAAGATGAAAGGGTACAAAGTCAAGTGGAAACCTGAGAACATGAATTTTCTGACACCATGGCAACACTTAGAAGTCTGGTCTCTCTTGAATCCTGACAGCAAGATTAATGATTAAAAACCCACTCATGGCATTAATGTATTACAAATAATTATTTATATATTTTTCATTAAAAATGAGAAATATAAAATTGTGGCTTTCCATTTGGCAGGTGTCCAATTTGTTTGTTTTATAAGCCTGTTTAAATACCACACAGACCAAAGCTCATGTTCCATGCTCACCAAGAAATTGGTGGAGAAAAATAAATGATCAAAGGATGAACACTCCTTTCCAACTTTAATTCCTCACACCCCATCTGTTAACTCCAGTTGTCCAAAATCATGGGTTATTTGGCTATATGAATACACCTTCTATTACATATATAAATGTCATATACATTATATAATGAACTGAGAAAATATACAATCAATATAATCTGTGATGCATAGTTATTTAAATAGAGTATAAATTTTGACAGAGAAATTATCTTGCCCTCTGCATGCTAAAATAGAATAAGTCTGGGCCACATCCACTTTTGTTTAAATCTTATCACTTAGAAATAGTCAAGAGTACAATGTTTTTGAAGATGTGTGTATATATGAGGAACAGGGAGAGACTTATCCTCTCTGTCATTATATTTTCTGTTATATTTTTGAGAGTTTAACCCTAGCCCTGTAGCCATGGTATCTATGCATAATTACTTTATGCATTTACTTTACTTAAGTGAATGGAATCCCATGCTTGGATAATATTGTGTAAGTGACACTGATAGTAGCTTGGCTATTTTTTTTTTCCCCTCTACCCAGAAGGGAGTCCTTTAGTTTCTCTTTGCCATATAAAGGCTCACTACCCTGAAGGAATACTTGTTTCTGACTCTATTTACTGTTGCATGTTAAAGTACCTATGAAAGATCATAGTCTATAGGATCATAGTCTAAAGTACCTATGAAAGATCATAGGCTATAGTCAAACATAGGCTCTTCTTTGAGTGCTGCTAAAGTAGTGGTTTCCAACCTTTACTCTGCTGTGGCACACCTTGAGAACTTTGATTTTATTGTGACACACCTGTATTATAAATGTATGAATATTCCAATTAACTAATGAATATTCATGAGAAGGGCTCCCTGTTTTTGGAAATGCTGCTATTTAGGGTGGTAGGAGTGGCGAGAGAGGGCAAGGATGGCCAGCTGGGGAGCAGGCAAAGGTAGCAAGAGGGAAAAGGGGAAGGGAGGGCAGGAGTGGCTATGTGGGGTGGTAAGGGGGACCGTGAGGATTGGAGGGGGGGGGGGAGCCTGGGGTGTGAAGGAGCATGGCAGGGGCATGAAACATAGAATAGCAATGGGGGTCTCACTACACCCATGCCACTGCCTGCCAGGTCCCCTGCAGAGATTTGTCAGGGCCCCCCATCCACCTGGGCCAGCATCAGCCTTCCACACCCTGCTTGGCCTTGTGGTACCGTCACAGCCCCCTGCAGGCCTCACCTGGGTTCCTGCTGTTTCAAAACAATGACATTTTCAATTAGATGCGAGGTTTAACAGTTTCAAAATAACAGTGCATCGTGTGGACATTCCACTTCTTATTTCGAAACAACCTCTGTGTGGACATACCCTTAATCTTAACAACTGCTTTGATTTGCTGTTACGCTGTGACTTACATTTCCATGCATTTATTTCCAGAGGTTAAAGTAAGTGGGAATGCAGTGGAATGCCGTTCAGGGGCTCACTATTTTAGGGGCTCAGCCTTCCAGGGCCCCTAAAAATAGAAAATGGAGCTGTAAATCTGCATCCCAGGGCCCACAATTTAAAAATAGTGGGCCCCAGAATTCAGCGTTCAGTTTCATGTTCTATTTCTAGGGGCCCAAATGCTGGGTCCCTAAAAATAGTAGGTTCTGGAGTGGCATTCTGCCCCATTCCAGCAGGCAGAGGCAGGGGGAGGGCCAGAGGTGTTGCTGGAGGGGGGGGGTTCAAGCCCTCCCCCAAACCCCTCCCCTTCCATGTCCCACACCAACCTGGGCCTACAGCCTCCTCTCCAGCCACACTGCTGCCCCAACCTGAGGCCTTCCTCTCCCACCTAGTGCACTCACAGACCCTGCCCGCCCCTGTGTCATGTGCCCAGCCTGGGTGGGGGAGTGATCCCAGGCTCCAGCAGAGCTAGCCAGGCACCCCACTCCCCCAGCACCTGGCCACCTGGAAGCAGCCAGGGAAGATGCCCGCTCAGGCACCACTTGCTGCTTGTAAGCAGTGGGGGGGGGAAATGCCCATTCCCCCAGCCACTTTCAGGCTCTGCAGCCTGCAGCCAATTTCACAGAAGTGAAACTGACCAGCCTGTGGGATCTACTCACCTCTGTGAAATTGACCACAGGCTACAGAGCCTGAGAGGGGCTAGGGGAACCGGCATCCCCCGCCGCTTACAAGTGGCCAGAGGCGCCCCAGCGGGCATCTTCTTGGCCACTTCCAGGCAGCCATGGGCTGGGGGAGAGAGGCAACCCTGCCGCCCCGCTACCCAGCCGAGCACCTGGCCAAGCCAGCTGGGGTGCCCACCACCCCCACTCCCCCCAGCAAGGGGGAGCAGCAGGCGAAGATGGTTCAGGCACCTGGCTGCCCCCCTGCACCTCCCCTCGGCATCCTGGCCAGGGTGTTGATTGGCTCCCTGGCCAGGGTGCTGAGGGGTGGTGGGACTTCTTCCTAGGGTGCATGGCACCCTGGGAGGAGCATCCAGCATTATATCGATATGTGTTTCATATCGATATAACACAGACAGACAGGGTTATCTTGAAACCACAGTTTTGAAATAACCCTCACTTCGATACAAAACTAGGTTTTATTGTATCAAAATGATTTTCCTTATTTCACAGTAAGGGAGCTCCTTATTTCAAAATGAGGAAACGTAGGCTGGACCTGTCAAGTTTTATTTTGAAACAACGGTGGTTGTTTTGAAATAAAAGCTTCGTGTGGACACAGCCCTAGACTTTAATATCAGAAGGGACCAATTTGATCTTTTTTTTATAATCTGCAAAATGAAGGCCACAAAGTGTCATCCACATACTCCTGTAATTGACACCTGTAATAGGCACCACATATTTTTATGAGCCTTATGTTTCAATAAATGGGTCTCCAAATTTACCCTGATTGTGAGTTTAAATGTTAAAAGGAAGTAGGAGCTTATAAAATGTCGTAATAATGTGTAACATCTAATGTGTCTAGGAAAAAGTGCAAAAAGAGATACAGAAAGACTGAGGTAGCCCAAACTAAAAGGACTTCTAATGTCATTGAAGAACTGTGTAAAGATCATCCCTGAGAAACAAGAACAGTGTGAGATGGAAGATCAATGAACAAAAAGAGGGCAGAAATTAGGCCTAATTTTAGACAATGTAACAAGGGGATGAGATATTCTCCCTACTTCTTTTTCTTTGGGGGGAGGGGCTATAAAAACAGAGATTTGGGGGAGAAAAATTGACCACTGAAACAAGTTTCACCATTGTTGCAATCTCCATCAGCTCTTGAGACTCAGGACCATCTTCATCCTCATCCTGTAAGGACTCCTGACCAGACTAAGCCTGAAACAGAAGAGCCCAGATGACATCACCATCTCCAGCTGCTCCAGATAAATCCTGAATACAACCTGGATTGTGAGATTTTGAAGCTTCAGCCCCATTTGTGTGTTCTTTTCTTTCTCTGTCTGATTTCTTCTCCTTTCTCTGTGTCCTTTTTCCTTCTGTTTAAGAAGAATTTGTCTTATGTTACCTAATTTATAGGTGTTTAGTAATATAGATGTGGTTGTGGGATCTGCAATGGAATCCACAGTGTATCTAATCAGAAGTCACTGAGGTTCCTGTCAAGGAATCAGGGTACAAAGTGTTTTTATGAGGATCTTTGGGTGCACAGTAGGAATCCTCATACTGATAACTGAATTTATATATTTTTATAAATTTTATTACAGTAGCATAAAATTTTAATAAATGAATATTTGGAAGAAAATGAATAATCATATGTAAAATGATTGTACTGTCTTCTTGTAGGCATATCTAGTACACATTTATACTCTGTGCTTTCGATTAATATACTCATACCCTTCCTTATTGCACTGTTTGGGAGATGTTCAATGACAAACTTTGTGTTGAGGGGTGGAAAGTTTGACAGTGCAAGAGCTGAAACTATAAGTTAAAATTTTGCCTCCAGATAATCCTAAAACAATACTAATACTAAGAACAAAACAAATCTAAACAAACACTAAGGAAGATGCTTAAAAGAAGTAACGGGTGATTATACTTTAGTAACTCAGTTTTTCCCTTTTATACCCTAAACAATATAGGCCCTCCAACTAAGTCTAAACTTAATTTCTTTATCCCCATATTGCAATGGTGTGGACATTCTGTAGGCTAGCAGGTTTGTTTGTACCATTGATTAGCATATTTCTTCCATATGTTTTATCTTCTCTCTATTTATTTCTAACAATTTTTGTGGATTTATGGTATAGTTTTGCAATTTATTTGAGGCATCAGATACAACACCCCTTCCATGTTTTAACACCTCCTGGCCTATCTATGGTGATCAGGTCAGAGCTATATCTTTAACTTCTTGTTCTTTCTTTGAATCAAAGGTACATTAATTGCTTCAGCTTTTCATGAAAGAAAGAGGTATGACTGTTTCAGAAGATTTTCTTTTAAACCGAAACAATCTGTTGAATTTGACAGAAATTTGCAAAATGTTTCAATCAACCCAAATTTGCAATTTTGGTGAAAAAGTATTCCCCTCCCCACAGTTCTAATATTTTAAATAAGAAGTAGACAGAGAGAAAGAGAGAATATTTATTTTTAAAAAATCTGTATGGAAGACTTTTTTTTTTCAATTCATGTTGTATATGCCAATACTAAATTTAGAACAATAGATAGATAGATAGATAGATAGATAGATAGATAGATAGATAGATAGATTAAAAGTTTATCATTTGTTGAGTAGGTAGGTGTGAAGAGAAAAGAGGATTTTTAGGGTGTCATAATTTTACTTTACCATATTTGTTACATTTGTATTTCCATAACATTAGCAATTTATTTGAATTTGGAGTTTGTTCCAGGGACTTGTTTTGTCTGCTGTAAAATTTCTTCTAATTTACTTAAAATGTACACACATACACACTGCCATCACACTTTTAAAAATTAAAGATATTATATATTTATTCACTTTAACCATCTCCAAGGCTATGTCTACTCTTAAAGTGTTAATTTGTGTTGACTGAATTCAAACTAATCAATTTGAACTAATAATTATTAGTTCGAATTCAGTCAATGTGAATCAACTTGGCCACACTAGACACTCCAATTCGAACTAGCATGTCCACGGACTGGACTTGCTAATTCAAATTGGAGGAGGGGCACCATGGGGATGTGGCAATATGCTCCCAAGAAGGGCCATGCCACCACCCAATCCCCAGCCAGGCTCCAGGCCTCTGAGCCCCACACAGGGAAAAGCATCCCCTGCCCAGCTCTAGCTGTGATGCCGCTAGAGTTGGGCAGGGGATGCTTTCCCCTATCCCAGCATCAGAAGGTTACAGCCTGGCAGGGGATATTTTCCCCTCGGCAGGCAAGGGGAGAAGGGATTCCCCCTGCCTGTCTCCAGCAGTGCTGGCCCATGCGGGGGAAGGACCCTCACGCTGGGCTGAAGCCCAGATTCCCGGTGTGGGGAAGGGATCCCTGTGGTGGGCTGGAGCTGTGCTCCCCAGGCTGGGGACAGAGACCCCTGCGCGCAGCTCCAGCTCCACCTGCCATGCAGGGTAGGAATCCCCATGACAGGCTGGAGCCCCGCTGGCCGTGCATGGGTGTCCCATCCCTACACGTGGCCAGTCATGCTCCAGCCATGCACAGGGGTCCCATCCCCACATCCGCCCAGGCACAGCGGTCCCATCCCCACACCTAGGGAGCACGGCTCCAGCCATGCGCAGGGGTCCCATCCCCCTGCACAGCCAGCACAGCTGCAGCTCCACGCAAGGATCCTTTCTCCCCACTGAGGGAGCAGGGCTCCATCCCTGCACAGGGATCTTTTCCTCTGATCTGGCTGGGGGGGAGGGGGGAGGCACCTTTGGGGCTGCTGACTGCAGGTGCTTGAGTGCTGGTCTTCCTTCCAGGGTTCAATGCAGAATGGAGGTAATGGTATAGCTCTGGGTCCCAGATTGTGCTGCTGGTGGTGGTGGTGGTAGTTGTTGATGATGATGAAGACGTGTTTCATGATGATGAGCATGACAATTTTCAGCCTCTATGCTTAGCAGTTGCAGGCAATTCTGAATTCCATGAATTATCAAATTCCCAGAAAACCACTATTCTTATTCCATCAAAACTGTCCAATCAAAAAACATTTTTAAAATATTCTACTGTATTATATTGGTATAAAAATAGATGTAATCTGATAAAAAGTCTGGAAGAATCCCTAATAAACAGTTATTTTAATTCAGAGAATCTCACGTCATAGTATTTCTCATACAAGTTAATGCACTTATATGTTGAAATGACCTTCTTGTCGCCTGTCATCCACTTGAATCTTGAAGAGCTCAACACAAGACCTGTAATGGCTATTATTTTACTCATGTATGTGATTGTCTTCTACAGGCAAGAACAAACCTTGTATTTGTATTTCAGTACTGTCTGTGGCCCAAATTTGCCCCCAATTCAAGAAGAACTGGCATAGTAATGTGAATTTAGTTGTATTTCCACTTTATTTCACAAACATATATATATATATATATATATATATATATATATATATATATATTTTTTTTAATAAGTGAACCTAAAGAACATTTTTTCTCATCTGAATGACTGAACTGAAAAGCTGTATTCAACAAGCTACATAAGTTGCTGGTCATAAAAATAGTGAGATTTAAGATAATGGAAATGTATGGCTAAATCACTCACACTGCTTTGAAGAATCTAAGCCACCATTTATTATGCTAAGGTTTTTCAATTGACAACAGTATTTCCACTCCACCATGATAAATTTAACATAGTAAATGTTGATTCCCTTAGTGGTGTTGGGTGAAGTTTAATTAAAACCTTTAATTGAACCAAAAGAATGTGTTTCAGTTACAATTCCTGTTAAAACAATGATCAACAGTGAAACCAGGGGTGAGGTGGGGTAGAAGATTAATTAGTTTCTTCTTGGTCATTATTTATTTACCCTATGACACTTCAGCTTACACTGAAATGTATAGTTACCTGTCCAAATCTTAGCCACCCGCTCAGCATTAAGAAGTGCATCTTACAGGCTTTAGTTTACATATCTTTTGTGAGCTATCCTGTTTAATGTATCATTTTTCTCTTCCAGTTGGTTTAGCTCCACTGATCATGCACTGATCATGCATGTTAACCAGGCCATCTACCCCATACTCCATATAAAGACTTTTCTGTTTTTTTCTCAAATCAGCCTTTGTCAGTCCTTTTTTTAGTATCACTTGTATTGATAACTTCCTCTTATTAATGTAATATCCTCCAGCATGAATACATGTTGTACTTAGAACATCATATCCTACACTGCAGCTGTAAGAATGAGTGAGCAAGTTCACATAACAACAGCTGAACAAAGTAACACTTATGTCATGCAAAGACTAGGCCAAAGCTGGCCAGCCAAGCATAAGTATTAACCTTGTCTACCCAAACTTAGGCTTTGCCTATACTGAAAATGCTTTGTCAATCCCAATGGATGCAGCAGCATTGTCTGAGCAGCCAATGTAGACCCACTTAGTCAGTCCCAGAAGTGCTTTCCCTTCCAATTTGTAACCCCACCCCTCCAAAAATAGGAATGTGGTATCAAAAGGAGAGAATTTCTGGTCATTGCAGACAAATGAAGGTGTTGCAGCAAGTGGAAGTATAAATCATTGGGAGATACGTAGTCTACTGAACATAGATTGCATATCTTCTGTCAGCTTACCATGGTAGTGTAGACCAGAGCTTATTCACTATACATTCAATTATGGTATTTCCCACAGTTACTACAATTACTAATTATATGATTTAATTTAGATAGTATAGACAAAATAGACAATCTAAACAATTGAGCATATTTTAACCCAGGACACTTTTTGTTCCACACCACAGTGCCTGGGTGACTACTATCCAGTGAGACTAAAAGTTATTTTCTTGTTCTGTGTGTGTGTGTGTGTGTGTGTGTGTGTGTGTGTGTGTGTGTGTGTGTTTTAACATCTATATGGTTTCTCCCTAAATTTCTTTGGAAATGTGTGAGTTCACTTCTATTTATCCATCACTAAAGACATTAAAATATACTGTTAAGGTGGGGTTTCTAGCAGTGTGTTATGACACATATGTTTCAGCTATATTTCTTTGCTAAGTATTCAGGATCAAGTATGAAAATATGGACAATTTCCTGTCTACACCTCTATTCAGATACAGATATAAATTTTCCATGCATTGCATGCATTTTTCAGGCAGTTAAAAAATTAGCAAAGATATCAAGAATTCTAAGATAACTTTTGGAACAGTAGGGGTTTTAACCTTTGTGCCCTGGATAGGTTTATTTACAAAAACTATCTTTGAGTTACCTATTTTTCCCCCTGCAATTTCAAAAGAGTCTGGTCCTCTCATCCCTACGTAATATAAAAATATTGAGAAAAATCCTGATCCCTCCAAAGACAATGGAACCAAGATTTCATCCATGTAATACTACGGGTGCTCTTAAAAATCTATTTGTTTTGTTAAATTCCATAGTTGTTAGTCATGGGTGAAGTGATTATTATTATTATTGAATCAAAGTTTTATAGCAAAGGTTAAGATCTGGCTCCACTAACAGCTTTATTTCAGCCTCAGAGCAGAGGTTAAAATAGGGGGAAAACAAGCATTTTATAGAATACCCAAAGAACTGACTAAAGAGATATCTCAGTCATTAGTGATTAGCTTTGAAAATTCATAGCAGATGGGAGCGAGTTCAGAAGACTGGAAAAAAAGGTAAATATAGTGCCAGTTTATAAAAATGATAATAAGGACAATCCAAGGATTTATTGATCTGTCATCTCAAATTCCAAAATTGGAAAGGTAATGGAGTAAATAGTTACCATTTGCAGCCCCCTAGAAGATAAGTTATGTACAAGTCTGCATGAATTTGTAAAAAACAAATTGTCTCTTACCAAACTAATGGCTTTCTTGGACAGCATAACAAGCCTTGTGGATGTGGGAAAGTGGTAGATGTGGTATATCTTGAATTTAGAAAGACTTTTGATATAGTTTCTCATTATCTTCTCATATACAAACAAGGGAAATACAACTCTGATGGAAATGGCTGAATAACTGGAAAAACCACACAAAGAGAGTCGTTATCACTGATTCACAGTAGAGTTGGAAAGGCATATCAAGTAGAATCAGTTCTAAGTCTAGTTCTGTTCCACATATGCACCAATGATCGATAATGGCCTAGAGAGTACACTTACAATGTTTGTATATGATATGAAGATGGGAGAGGTTGCAACTGCTTCGGAGGGTAGGATTCAAATTTAAAATGAAAAGTACTCCATTCATAAAGTAACAATCAGTTGCATACATATACAACAATTAGTTACACACATAATGGGCAATTTTCTGGGCATCACAGTGGTCATAGCAGATCACGGGCTAATTAGAACTCAACAATAAAACACTACTGGAAGAAAAAGCACACATTACTCTCAGATTTATCAACATGAGTCTTGTAAGCAAGACACAAGAAGTAATTCTTCTCTTTTCTCCACTGATCAGCCCTTAACAGGTATATTGTGTCCAGTTCTGTATGCCAAATTTCAGGGAGGACTATATGGTAGAATTGGAAAACAATCAGAAAAGAGCAACAAAATGATAAAAGGTATAGAAAACATGACCTCTTGAGATGAATGAAAAAAAAAAAAGGCTTGTTTAGTCTCAAGAAGACTGAAGGGAACATGATAAGAATTTTCAAGCATATACAGTTTATTACAAGGAGGAGGTAGAGAAATTCTCTTTAGTCTTTGAAGATAGCAAAGGGAGCAATGGGCATCCATTGCACCATTGAGATTTAGATTGAACATTAGGAAAAATGCTTAACTGTCCCCTACCTCCCTGCTAATTGTGGTACTCAGCTGTTTGAATCCAAACAACTACTGTGATTTTCTGTAACAGTCTGATCAGATCCTATCTTATTCCCCACTTCATTTATGTTGCTCGCATTCTGTAAGTCCCTTGTCTTCAAGCATCTGATTAAGTGGGATTCTATCCCATGAAAGTGCTCATGTGATAAATAAATGTGTTAGTCTTGAAAAGTGCTGCAGGACTCCTGTTTTGTTTAACTGTCAGAGTAGTTAAGCACTGGAATAAATTATGTAGGAATATTGAGAAATCTCCATCATTTGGAGATTTTTAAGAGCATGTTTGACAAAACTCTATCAAGGATGGTCTAGATAATACTAAATCCTACCTTTAGTTCAGGGGACTGGACTAGAAGATCTCTTGAGATTCCTTCCAGTCCTAAGATATTATGAACAGTACAGATAGGATCATGTTTCTATCTTCCTTCAATATGGTTCATTCTAATAGCCAGAAGAGGTTTTGCTCTTTCAAACCAACTGAGGAAAAGATATATACAAATGCTCAGCCTGAAGAAACAAACTGTCACATCATCTAGTGTTTGTGCCTGAACTTCATGGACTGCCTGATTTAAGCGATACATTCCTTGAGACAGGACACAAATATTTCTATCGTGTACACAACCAGTCACCCTGATACTGCTCAATAAAAATAAAAATAAAAATAAAAATAAAAATAAAAATAAAAAAATAAAAAAAATAAAAAACAGAAGAACCAATCCTTTTAAAGTTGTGTATATTTATATATGTTTGCAATTATAAGGCAGATATTGTCTGAATCTATTATTTCAGCTTTTTGCATGAATCATGTCATAGGAAAATGCCTTAGTGAGTTAAATGACTAACAGAAGATGTATGATACAATGTGGATGGTAGATCAGAATATGATACATCATGTTGGAGTTTTTTTCTTCTTTTTGTCATGCTAAAAGCATTATATAAATAGTAAAGAACAGTAGAACTTTTAATGTAGAATTGCATCCCCCCCATACCCTTGTACAATGAAAGGGCTTATTTTGCATAATTGTAAGCACTAGAAGACATTCCTACTAATGCAACACTCCACAAGCAGGAGATTTATAAATAAGAGAGAGAGAGAATTTTTCAAGTGGTGTTATAAATAATTACAGCTGGAGGGCAAATATCCCAAAGATGCTCTATTTAGAAATTTCAGTCATTTTTTCCCCCTGTAAATCATTACTAACTTGATTCAGTGCATGCTTAAAGAATATGTATTAAAGTGCATAGTTAGCTTTAAGCATGTGATCAATCCGACTAAAGTAGAATTAATGACATGGTTACAGAAAAGCACCTGCATAAGTACTTTCCTAGATTGGGGTGTATGGGTGTGATCCAAAGCCAATTTAAATCAATTGGGCCCACATCCACTAAGGGACTTAGATGTTGTGATACTTATGGTAACTGCCTATATGAGTGTTCTAACCACCTATCTAAAAGATGTAAGATGGTGCACTTCGCCCACCCCACCTTCTTTGTATGGACACAAATCTCGTATGCATGTTCTGAACATAGCTAGGCAGGGAAATGTCTGTTTCACCTGGTGTGAGGATCTTGATGGAGAATAGGCATAAGATGATCATCCAGGCACATAGAGTGAGGTGGTGTGTGCTTACTCAAGAACAGAAAGTTAGGTGCCTAAGGAACATTTATAACAAAAATGCAATGGCTGAGTATTTAATTGGCCTACAAGTTTAGGCAGCAGCTGTGCAAGGATTTTAAGGATCTCACTGGTGCTTTATTTGGGATTGAAGTCATGTTTTATTATTCAAGGGGACAAATGTTATGCAGTTAAAATACTGTAGATTAAAGAAAATAATCTGATACAATCTCGCTAATATCCTGTTTGGGGGGAGGGAGCAGGTAAATGGCAATGGCGAAGCTCAGTTTATAGTATCTTGCAAATAGTAACAACTACTATAGTTGTCATTGAATACAATTTTCTATCATATCACCCTGTTTTTTTCTTACACATACCTACCTATAATCTTCATTTTATTTGTACTGAACTTTTCCTGCCTTGTTCTGACTTGGTTGCCTGAAGGTCAACTCTTTTCAGAAGTTTAAGTGAAAATAGCTCAGTCATTTTTTAATATAAGGAAAGCAGAGAAAATATGCTGTTCCATGAGGGGAGACGCAGGGGCAAACTTCTAACCTTTTTTTTTTTTTTTTTAATGAACAGCTCTACAGCTGAAATGGATGAGAGCTGTAATTTCAAATCTAGTATTGTTAAGAGAAAAGGATTTGCTTTCAGGGAAAATTGGTTTTGACTTCACCAAGGTACAACCGTTAGAATTCTGAATATTAAGTACAGTAGTAGTTCCCCTTCTCCACATGCACTGAACTCCTAAAGTACACAGGTAAAGAATGTTTTCCATGCACATGAGACTGACTAGTACAGTGGCATAGTGAAAAATATAATGATGTATATTGCTGCAAGTTGGAGATGAAATGTGAGGGAATGATTTCTACATATTTTGTAGGTCTGAAGGATTTGAGGGAGAGTTCTCATTGCTTTCTACTACTTCTTCTTCGGTTTTCTTTTTTCTTGGGTCACATGAGTTTATAAATCATTCACTGGCCTAAAAAAATACTCCTCTATCTAGAATGTTTTTTTTTTTCAGTTGTTTAGAAAGCTAGCTATGCAGCACTATTTATGTCTCACTCACACGGGTTTGAATGTGGTTTTATTCACTAAATTGAAACAAATATTTGATTGTAATGGTCCCACCTGCAGATCTCTTTCCATAAGGACCTCGTAGTTCACTCACACACTCTTGTTTTTTTTTTTTTCAATTGGATGATGATTATCTTTCTAAATCAATGTAGCTAGTGTAGCAATTCTAGCTTTTTTGGTTTAGACTCCATCATTAAGAATCAAACTTTCCTGTTAAGTGATGTTATAACATAACAATTTTGCTATGCCTTAGAAAGGCATGGTTAAATTCAAATGGCATTTTTAGTCTCCTAGAAATGTTCCCTCCTTCTTAATTTTTGTTAAATCAGCTTCACTGCTTATTGAAAGGAAAACTACCATCCATTCTAGAGCTACCCTGCATGTTAAACATCTCAAAGTATCGTTCATCCTTAAGCATCTGTTTATACATTTTATTGCTTGGATTTATCAGTTGCCTCCTGGGACCAACTCGCAATTATTTTCCAGATTTTTTATAATTACTATGTTCACTGATCTGCTGCAGTGAGAGGCTATTTGTACTTGGGGATTTCAACATTCATATAAACAAAAAAGTACTGACTACTTTGCAAAGTCCTTTTATTTTCATACGCTATATACATTTCTTTGAATAAGCACAGAAACACATTATACATTTATGAGAGTTATGGATTATATTTGCTGAATTAGTGATATTTCTCGCCATTTTGCCACATTCTTTATAGTTCAGCTCTTACCAGCAACAGACACTGAGAAGAGATTTTCAGATGTCCAGAAAGTAATTTAGTGCCTAATTCCCAGTGAAATTGAATAGAAGTTACATATCTAAATTCCTTTTTGCAGATTCAGACCTTTTTCCAGTGATATTTGGGGCCCTAAATCAAGTAGGCTCTTTTGAAGATTCCACCCTTTGATTTTGAACAACTTTCCCAAAATCAGCTCTTAGTCATTGCAAAATGTGATCACAGGGATTGAAGCTCAAAGGCACAAATAGCATTTGAATGGCTAACTCTCACTGCCTTTGAATGAGAGTTTGACAACTATGTCTTTGAAAATCTACCTCAAGCTAGATAGTTCATGAAAATGACAACAACTGCATGAAGAACTTTTCACAGATAAGTCACCTTTTCAAAACCAAGATAAATCAATAGAAAAGAAACATGAATACCACTTGAATTTAGTTCATTGTATTATGCACTGGCAGTTCATGATACCACTCCTTCCATTTGTGGAGGCTATCCTATCCCACGGCCCTTTCTACCCTTTCCCTTGTCGGAGCCCTGAGTGCCGTTCTGTGATTGACGGAGACTCATTCCATCTGGCCTAAGCTGTTGACTCAGCCAGCCTACCCCAGGCAACCTGATAGCTAGCCTGTCAAATAGTCTGAGCTGCCTGCCCCTTTGTGTCCCAGCCCTGGACCGTCAGAAAATTGAGTAGACAGAGCCTAAGAGAGATGGCTGGATTTGCCCTTGGCCTCGACCGTAGAGTGCCAGGCACTGGCAAGTTGGCTAGGTGGCCCCAGGCCTGGAGTGCCAACTGGATAGCCTCAGCTCTGTGTGACCCCAGATCAAAAAGTCAGGCAGCCTAAGTGCTTCCCCCAAGTTCCCCAAATACTTGGTCAACAGTTGGTCCTACCTATTGCTGATCCTTTTCAATTCAGGAGGAAAGAAAGAGTGGCTGTGGCACAATTCTGCTTGGTCTGGATCCATGGGAAAGAACAGGATACAGCAGGAGTGGATGGAGTCTTCAAGCAGAACATGAGGGAGGCCATGCCTGGTTGTTTGGAAAAGTTAAGCTTTCATAGTCTCATGATACTCCGTCGCCCATGGGATTATGTAAAGCAAATTTGGTAACCTTAGTTCAGTTCCTGATAAATAGGGTATACAAAAGCCATCACAAAAAAAAACAATTGTAAAACTATACCTACTGGCACTCTTTGGAACAGTCATAGTACAATACCCTAGAGAACTAAGAATAAGGTATCTAGGGATAATGCTTACTATTCAGTGCTGAGATATAATAAAGGGTGACATAGACAATGCTGCTACGTGTTATGTATATAGAGAGAAAGTGGAAGTTTCCCAGATTGTCAGTCTGCCAAACTTTTATCAGCATTAACTTTGTTGTATCCATTTGATTTTTTTTAAATATGGAAAATGCCAATACAATTAAATTATTACTTGCTTTCCAAAATTGAATTCTCCCTGATGCTCCACTCCAATGCAGTATGTGCTTAACTTATGTAACCTTTACAGTTTGCTAGCTCCTGGAAAGCTGAACTGAGCCTCTAAAATCCTATCCTTTTGACTATAGCTATAATGGTTTCAGAGCCTCTGAACATCATTCCCAGCCTGCTTAGGGGCTTGGACATAACAAACTGCTGATTGGAGAAATTTATAGACAGTTTGCTAGGCCAATGAGGAGCCAGGGGTACTCAGTCCCTGTGTGGGAAGAGAGGCAGAACAATTTGTTGCTTTGATAATAGATGGAGATAATGAGGTCATAGCAATACACCAATTAATAGAAGTTGGATTAAAGGGATGAATTGTTATCCAATTAATTGCAATGAGAATTCATTTCATTGCTCTGAGTGCATGAAGTATGAAAAGCAGGACATTAAACAGGAAAGATCAAATAACTCCACAATTTATATGGATAACAGATGATGAAACAGAACAATAAGTAGCTATGAGGTCCACAGAAGGGATATGTCAAGAATTAGAGCGTCTCGTGCTTCAATTTCTAGCCATTACTACTAGAATCAATCCATCAGGTCCCTGAACCTCCACATTAGAATACTGAGACTGGCTCCAGAACTTCCCGTCAGCCAATTAACTGTCCACCCCATAATGTTTATGCTGTAATTCAATAACAATCACACCATCAAAAGCAAATTCATAGCCTGCAGAGCTAGCTTAGCATTTTATTTTACCTGGCACTAACACAAGGAACATAAATTTCCAAATTTTTTAATGTGTGAACTTAAGAAGCTGGCATGTGTCATAACTAAAGCATAAGGCTTTTGAAGTTTAGGACTGTTAGAATAGATTCAACGGCCTGAAATTTATCCTCAGCTTCGGTGGACTGGGAATATCTTGTTTAAAAGGGGAATTTTACATAGCAGTATCAGAAAACTGCAGGAACATTCAATTAATATGAAGGTTGAATATCTTAGAATAAAATTGTTAGCAGATTGTTTTAGCAATGAGTTAAGGTATATGTCAGGGGTGGCCAAACTTATGGAACTCAAGAGCCACACAAGTTGATTATCAAAACTTTGAGAGATGCACTGAGGCATATAGCTATATTTTACCTACTCCAAAATTACAAAATTTAAAATTCATTGCACACTTTAATTTTATCATAAAAAAGAAGGCAAATATTGATCCTACTAATGTCAGATTCTACTGATTACTTAAGGTTACCATGAAAACTAGGCCTAGCTATACAGTAAAAACTTAGCTTCTCCCTGCCGTCCCGACCATGCCACCACTTCTCCCTGCCCTCTCCAACCATGCTGCGCTTCTCTGCACAATCCCTGAGGCCCTGGCCATGCTGTGCTTCCCACTGTCTGACCAGGCCACACTTCTCCACACCATCCCCGAGGCCCTGAACATGCCATCACATCCCCACTGTTTCTGACCATGTCACACTTCTCCACACCATCCATGAGGCCCCAACCACGCCACCACTTCTCACTGTCTCTGACCATACCATGCTTCTCGGCACCATCCCTGAGGCCCTGAACATGCTGCCGCTTCCTCACTGTCCCTGACCATGCTACTGCTTTCACACCATCTTTGACCATGCCATCACTTCCCCACTGCCTCTGACCATGCTGCACTTCTCTGCACCATTCCTGACCATTCTGTGCTTCTCCCCACCATGCTTTTCTGCAAGCCACACTTTTTCTTTGAAGACCCACATGCGGTCATGAGCCACAGTTTAGCCATGCCTGGTATATGTAATAAACTAAAGGTATCAATATGCTAACTTATAGGGTAAAGAACCAAAGGGGTATGCATGTTAGTCTAATTCAGTAAAACAAAGAAACAAGGAGTCCTGTGGCACCTAAAGACTAACAAATTATTTATTGCATGAACTTTCATGGGAGAAAATCCCACTTCATCAGACTCTTCGAAGATGGGGGAACTTACAGTATGGTAGGAAATAAATGTAGGGAAGTGTAAGTCATAGGAACAGGTCACACTGTAACAGCAACTCAAAACAGTTGTAAAGATTTAAACACTGGAGAATAGCATATAGGGGGGGAGATGAGGTCAGGTCACCTGTTGTAATGAGACACAAATCCAATGTCCCAATTAAGACCTGAAGCAATGCAACCAAATTTATAAATGAATTCAATTTCAGTAGCTTCCCTTTGATGCCTTTATTTAGTGTGCATCCATGTTAGCATAGCAATTAACAAATCATTAATGGAATGATCACAAAGATTGAAATGCTGACCCACCATTTTTACAGTGTTGAGATGTCTGACTTCAGATTTGTGCCCATTTATTATTTTGCTCAGAGACTGTCCGGTTTGTCCAATATATAAGGCAGAGGGGCATCTCTTGCACATGATGGCATACATTTTCCCTACAGGTGATTGCTGTTAGTTGTGGGACGGTACTTGTGTGATTGGGTGTGGCTGTTTGCACCATTGTTTCCTGATCACCTTTAATCACCAGCTTCTAGCAGCCTTGTGATTGGCCTGCCCCTCTGTGACTAACAAGGGGCAAGGGCTGACCTAGGCAGAGAAGGCCTTAAAAGCTGCTGCTTGAGCGACCGGAAGGAGCTTGCAAACAGGGGAGTTTGGGGAGGAGTTTGGTGAGGCCACATTGGTGAAGAGGAGCCGCACTGCTTGTGCCAGTGCCCCTTCTGTTTCCTTTGCCTCTGTTTGTAGCCAGACAGACAGTCTGACCAAGGATATCTCCACCCAGATCCTGGTGTGGATTTGCGGGACTGTGGCCTTCATTTTCCTGCCACTGATGATCAGGCTAAGGAGATGAATCTATGTCATAGGTGCCTTCTGGTGGCATCTCTCCGAAAACAAGTAGAAGAGTTACAGGAGTAGGTGTCACGACTCAGGGGTATCTATGCCCTGGAAAAGTTCCTTGACAGCATCCATGATGAGACCTGCAAGGAGGAGGTCCCTATCCCAGTGCCAAGGGCTACTCCCACAACTCTGGAAATGGATTGGATGCCTATGGCAGAGGAAGGACACTGGCAGCCGGTCACCTCTGGCAGCAGACAGTGCTCCACGCCTGCTCACATCCCATCATCCATTGTGGTGAGGAACCGTTATGCAGTGCTGGACACAATGAAGGAGGTAGAGGAGATGCCATCCACCCCAGAGGCTGGGGAGATCACAGCCACCTCACCTAAGAGGAAACGTAGGGTTGTGGTGATTGGGGACTTGCTCCTGAGAGGAATGAAGGCACCCATCTGTCGCCCTGACAAGGCCTCTAGAGAGTTATGCTGCCTGCCAGGTGCCCATATCCGAGACGTTACGGAGGGATGTCAAAAACCATCTACCCCTCAGACTACTACCCCATGCTTCTTA
This sequence comes from Podocnemis expansa, assembly GCA_007922195.1. Classification (NCBI taxonomy): domain Eukaryota; kingdom Metazoa; phylum Chordata; order Testudines; family Podocnemididae; genus Podocnemis; species Podocnemis expansa. The sequence goes on along the minus strand of ML681989.1, from coordinate 20,108,214 downwards.
TCCATGTGGGTATCAATGATAATGCGAGAGGTGATCCTCAGCAGATCAAAGCTGACTTCAGGGCTCTCGGAGCGAGGGTGAAGGAGTTTGGAGCACAGGTGGTGTTCTCCTCGATCCTTCCAGTCAAGGCTAGAGGCCTGAGGAGAGACAGATGCATCCTAGAGATGAATTCCTGGCTGCAAAGATAGTGTGGTCAGGAGGGATTTGGCTTCCTTGACGATGGAGTGCTGTTTTAGGACAGAGGATTGATAGGCAGAGATGGCCTTCACCTGTCCAGGAAGGGGAAGAGCATATTTGGGCACAGACTGGCTGACCTAGTGAGGAGGGCTTTAAACTAGGTTCAATGGTGGAAGGAGACCAAAGCCCACAGGTAAGTGACAATGTGGGTGATCTGGGGGAAGGGATGGAACTTGGGGGGTGCTGGGACTGTAGCACCAGGAATAAAAGAGAAGGTAGTTGAAACATGGGGGGGAATTAAATAAATGTCTTAAGTATTCTACTGAAGCCCCAGTACGTGAGGAGAGTTGGGGAGGAGAACTCCAAGAAAAAATGCAAGGAGGTATATGTAATAGAATTGAAAAATCAAAATGACAAAGTAGGACAATCGGCCGGGTATCTTAGGTGCCTATACACTAATGCAAGGAGCCTGGGAAATAAGCAAGAAGAATTGGTAGTACTAGCGCAGACAAGGAACTATGATATCATAGGAATAACGGAGACGTGGTGGGATAGTCTGCACGACTTGAGCTCTGCCATGGATGAGTATAAACTGTTCAGGAAAGACAGGCAGGGAAGAAAAGCGGGAGGAGTAGCATTATATGTAAAAGAGCTCTATGACTGCTCAGAGCTCCATTATGGAAGTGGAAGCATGCCAATAGAAAGACTGTGGGTTACATTGAGAGGGGAAAGCAACAAGGGGGATGTTGTGGTGGGTGTCTGCTATAGACCACCAGACCAGAAGCAGGAGGTGGATGAGGTGTTCTATGGACAACTAGCAGAAGCTTCTAGATCACAAGCCCTGGTGCTGATGGGGGACTTCAATTACCCTGACATCTGCTGGGAGGCCAATACAGCAGTGCATGGGCAATCCATGAAATTTTTAGAGAGTGTTGGGGACAACTTTCTAGTACAAATGCTAGAGGAACCAACTAGGGGCCTTGCACCTCTCGACCTGCTGCTCACAAATAGGGAAGAATTGATCAGGGAGGTAGAGGAAAATGGCAAGCTAGGCAGTAGTGACCATGACATGGTTGAGTTCAGGATGCTGATTAATGAAAGGAAGGAAAGAAGCAAAACAAAAACCCTGGACTTCAAACAAGCAGATTTTGACTCCCTCGGGGAACTGATGGGCAGGATCCCTTGGGAAGCTAATCTGAAGGGGAAAGGAGTCCAAGAGAGTTGGTTATATTTTAAAGAAACCCTGCTAAGGGCACAGGAAGTTGCCATTCCAATTAGGAGAAAGAACAAACATGTGAGGCAGCCCGAATGGCTTAGCCGAAAACTCTGCTCTGAACTTAAACATAAAAAGGAAGCTTACAGGAAGTTGAAGCTTGGTCAGATGACTAAGAAGGCATAAAAAGATATTGCTAGGGACTGCAGGGATAAAATCAGAAAGGCCAAAGGACAAATGGAGTTAAGGCTAGTGATGGATGTAAAGGATAACAAGAAGGGGTTCTACAAGTACGTTAATAACAAGAAGAGGATCAGGGATGGTGTAGGTCCCTTGCTGAATAGGGCAGGCATCCTTGTGACAGAGGATGACGAAAAAGCTGAATTGCTGAATGCATTTTTTCCTTCAGTTTTCACAGGCAGGGTCAGCTCCCAGCCCACTATACTGGGTATGGCAGATTGGAGAGAAGAAGAGAGGCCCTTGGTGACGGAAGGTCAGGTTAGGGACTGCTTAAAGAAGCTGGATGTGCACAAGTCCATGGGGCCAGACGAACTGCATCCAAGGATGATAAGGGAACTGGCCGATGAGATAGCAGCACCGCTGGCCGTTATCTTTCAAAACTCATGGAGAACGGGTGGGGTGCCAGAAGACTGGAAAAAAGCAAATGTAGTGCCTATTTTCAAGAAAGGGAAAAAAGAGGATCTGGGGAATTACAGACCTGTCAGCCTCACCTCAATCCCTGGAAAAATTATGGAGCAGGTTCTCAAAGAATCCATCCTCAAACACTTAGAGGAAAATAAACTGATCAGGAACAGTCAGCATAGATTTACCAAGGGTAAATCATGCCTGACAAATCTCAATTCCTTCTATGATAAGATGACCGGTTTTCTGGATGCAGGAAGAACAGTTGATGTGATATACCTTGATTTTAGCAAGGCTTTTGATAGTTTCCCACAGCATTCTCATTGGCAAATTAAGGAAGTATGGGTTGCATAGGTGGACTATAAGGTGGATAGAAAACTGGCTATATCAACAGTTTCAGCGTGTAGGATTCAATGGTTCCATGTCTAGCTGGCAACCACTAACGAGTGGTGTGCCCCAGGGGTTGGTCCCGGGGCCGGTTCTGTTCAACATTTTCATCAATGATCTGGATGATGGAATAGACTGCACTCTCAGTAAGTTTGTGGATGACACCAAGCTGGGGGGACCAGTAGACACGTTGGAGGGCAAGGACAGGATTCAGGGGCACCTAGATAAGTTGGAACAGTGGGCCAATAGAAATCTTATGAGGTTCAATAAGGACAAGTGTAAAATCCTGCACTTGGGATGGAAAAACCCCATGCACTGCTACAGGCTGGGGAACATTCAGCTAAGTATCAGCAGTGTAGAAAAGTACCTGGGGGTCATGGTGGATGGGAAGCTGAATATGAGTCAGCAGTGTGCTCTTGCTGCCAAAAAGGCCCATGGCATACTGGGCTGCATCAAAAGAAGTATTACCAGCAGAACAAGGGATGTGATCATTCCCCTCTGTTCTGCACTGGTGAGGCCACATCTAGAATACTGTGTTCAGTTTTGGGCTCCCCACTAAAAAAAGGACAGGGACATGCTAGAGAGAGTTCAGAGGAGGGCAACCAAAATGATTAAAGGGCTGGAGCACAAGCCCTATGAGGAAAGTCTGAAAGCATTAGGCTTATTTAGTCTGCAGAAGAGAAGATTGAGGGGGGATTTGATAGCAACCTTCAACTACTTGAAGGGATGCTCTAAGGAAGATGGAGCTTGATTGTTCTCGGTGGTGGCAGAGGACAGAACGAGGAGCAATGGTCTCAAGTTGCGGTTAGGGAGGTCAAGGCTGGATATGAGAAAAAACTTTTTTACTAGGTGAGTGGTGAAGTATTGAATAGAGCTGCCAAGGGAGGTGGTTGAGTCTCCATCTTTGGAGGTGTTTAAGGCCCAGCTGGACAAAACCATGGCTGGGATGGTTTAGTGGGAGTGGTTCTGCCTCTGGCAGGGGGTTGGACTATCTGACCTATGAGTACCTTCCAATTCTATGATTCTATGAAATCATATTTGTGGATGAGCAGATGAATGAGCCTTTGATGGAATAGCTGGTAGTATTAGGTCCTGTAACAGTGTCTTTTGTGCAGCTATGTGGGCAAAGCTGGCAGTGTACTGTTACAGAAGCTGACTTAATTGGCATGCAAAGTACAGTGTGAGTTCTTTGTCCCTCACTACAAGATCTCTAAGAAAGGATGTGAAGATATATGTGCATATGAAAAGAATAATAGTAAAAATTATCCCTAATTCTATAGTCCTCCTATTTGTTTATGTGATTTGATGCTTTTTCTGTCTTTAACGATTATGTTAATAGAAGTGGCTGAGGGTTTGCTTCCCCCCCTTCTTTGCTGTACACTAAAGTATTCCACATCAAACACTGAACTTGTTCATTTTAATTCTATTGCCTCTGATTATAAGAATACAAAAGAAGCAGAAGTGTACGGAGGAGAAGAAAAGAGATGTGAGCAGAAAGGAAAATCATGGGAAATAGAAAGAAGCTGGTCTATAAAGTGTAGATTGAAATGAAAGGTTCCTATTGATTTTAACAGGATTTAAATTAGGTCTTGTGGCAGAAGTTCTGCAAATGGCCAGCAGCCTCCTACACTTTATGGATGCCCTCCACAAGAGGTCATTAGAACTGAAAGCACAAGCAAATGAACCAGAAAGTAAGTGCAAAATCTTAATTTGGCTTTATTTTAACAACAAGAAACTCTAAGGCCATTTTTCAGCATTATAATGCAAATATCACTCTTTTCTAAGAAAAAATCATGCTATGTGGAAATGATATTTTTAATTAATAAAACTTATCATTCTGCCACAAAAATATCACGAAGTGAAACCAGAATTTTTGCACATAAATTGGCAATTTGATACCAAGGTGACTGGCAACCTAGAAATATCAAAGATAGGATTCATTTGCAGTATCTTAGTTCTCATCTTCTTTCCAATGAATTAGTAAAGTTCACAGTACTCTCCATAACTATAATGTCTCAATGAGACTAAATATTTTAACTTGATTGTGCTATCAAGAAAATGATACTCAAATAATTACTCTCCATTCTTTTGAAAACTACCTTTTCATTTCATTTGGAGGGCTTACTGACTGAGACCTATTAAAATGAACTAGCAGCTCTAATGTCACTGTGCCCTTTCTAAATCTGTAGCATGACATTAAGATTATCTATCTTTTAGGTAGAGGGAATGTGTAGTTCAAGTAGGGTTCTTAGAAAATAATAAAGGCCTGTAGGACTTCAGAGCTAAACTCTATGCCACAAATGAGCCAACAGAGAACTTTGGTCTTATTAGCTCAGATGCAAATGAGGTTAATTGGGTGTGCATTGCCTTTAATTTTGTGCATATGGGCATTAAAAGCTATTTGAGTTGTACAGTACTCAAGTCATGTCTGGAGGAGCAATTTTGAGCCTCTGCAGCAGATGTTATGTTTATTTTGAATTCTAAATGTTAATATTGGTGTGCACATCAGAGACAATTTGGAGCTGACAACATTAATGCAGCTAATTGACTAAATGACCAGCATTTCAGTGGGGCTTTGTGTGGACATGGGAATCTGCCCACACAGATCAGGTCACCGGAATGTGGCCTAAATTTCAAGTCCAGATATTCATTTTGAAAGGAATAATTTTATCATCAGATTTTTCCCTCATGACTTTGGTATTAAGTGACTTGAATGACCATTAATTATTTGACAGCACTCAAGAAGATAATTCCTCTTATTAGTCACAGGATAAACACGGCAGAACAGCAGCAGTGAAAATATAACCACACTGTCCAACCAATGTGCCTTATCCATGAACTAGCGAGACCACCAGGAAGAAAGAATGCTTATTTTACATAAACTTTTTTTGAACCTCACATTTTCTGCTTAGAATGCCAACCAGAGTTGCAGACATTTGACAGACACTTATCAGGTATAGCCTAGATAATTCTTGTCCCTGTATTGAGTGGAGGGAGTTGGACTAAATGACCTCTCAAGATCCTTTCCAGTGCTATGAAACTATTTCTTCAGTTAACATTAGCTCACTGAGAGAGAGAGAGACAAGATGATTGAATGATTAGTCTGCTTAACTAAATATCTGCTGCATTACAGACTTTCAGTATGACCATGAGTAAGTTGCTCAGTCTCTGTATACCTGTATATGTGTAGGTCTCTGTAAAACCTCAGCACCCCATCTGTAAAATGGGGATAATAGCATTTCTTACCTCACAACTCTTCTGTGAAGAAAAAGACTGAGGCTCCCAGGGAATAGGAACTACCAAATTTATTTCACATAAATAAGTTGCAGTTACTACTAAACTGGCTTTGGCTGGATTAAATAAACTTTTTAGACATGAAGTGCTCCATATATTACCACAATCTCTTTGGTCCTTATGAAACAGGAGTCTTAATTTCACAGTGCATTTCTCTGCTTTATATTTCTTTCCTATACATAGTGAGATAATAGAATTTTGTTTTCATATCTACTCTTTTTTCACACTGGCATGGGAAAATTTTCCATTTCAAAACAAACCCCAATTTTCTTGGACACTCAGAAGCTCTGTCTCCTCTGGCCTTCCCACCAGCAGGAGTTCAAAGGTAAGAGCAATGAGGTTTGTTGATAGCTTCACAGTGAATAAAGGATAACTATTCATTCAGTGATACTCCTGAGGCACAAGTTCAGCTTCTGTCTTCATGCCATTCCCCAAAATTGCAATTCCTCCATAATCTGCCAAGCTACAATGACACTCTCAATCTAGATGTCCCCTCTCTACTTGTACCAATGAAGCCTTGGGAGACAGACCTCTTGTCACTTACAGACAGCCCCCAACCTCAAACAGGTACTTACCAGCAACTACAGACCTAACAACAGAACCATTAAAACAGGCACTTATCCCTGCAACAAACCATGCTGCCAACTTTGCCCACATATCTGCACAAAAGACACCATCGCAGGACCTAATCAAACTACTAGTAGCTACTTCATCAAGGGTCATTCAGCTGCTCATCCACCAACGTGATTTATGTCATCATGTGCAAGACATGCCCCTCTGCCTTATACATTGGACAAACGGGACAGTCTCAGAATAAATGGGCACAAATCTGACATCAGAAATCACAACTTTCCAAAATTAGTGGATCAGCATTTCAATCTTTGTGATCACTCAATTAATGATTTGCTAACTGCTGTGCTCAGACAGATGGATACTAGATTAAGGTTTCAAAGAGAAGCTGCCGAGATTGAATCTATTTGCAAATCCTGTCACATTGCCTCAGGACTAAATAGGGACACTGGATTTTTCTCTCATTACAATAGGTAATTGACTTCCTCTTCCTCTGTATGCTATTGCGCAATGTTTGAATCTTTGCAACTGTTTTGATTTGCTGTTGCTGTGTGACCTGTTCCAATGACGTACAATCCCCTGTATTTATTTCCTCCCATTCTGTACATTCCCCCATCTTCAAAGCATCTGACAAAGTAGGATTTTCTCCCATGAAAGCTCATGCAATAAATAAATTTGTTAGTCTTTAAGTGCCATAGGACTCCTGGTTTGTTTTACTGAACTAGACTAACATAGCTGCCCCTTTGGAACTTATCACGATGTATGAGGAATTCACTATGTGGTTATCAATGTACTCCTAATTTAAATCATGCTGGTTTAGAAGTGCTAATCTTGTCAGATTCCCCAATAAGGAATGTCTTCTAGCTTCTATATCAACTGTAAGTTGGTCTGCAATATTGACTGAAAATTGATGTCATCTGCAGCAATTGCATTTATTCCACATCCTTCCTCTAAGACAGCAGATTTCTTTCCTGCCATGTGGCTGAATCCAGTGACCCATTTATTTCAGTGGCTCCTTCAAGGGGGCAGAGGTGGCAACTCCATTCCAGTCTACTCACATTCCATCCCCACCTGACCTGGCCTGTGTCCCCAATATGACTCTGAATGATACCAGAGTAGAGGGGGTTAACACTACCCTTGCTTCTCCCTTGGAGTAAGTTCCATGTTTTCCCCAGACACCCCTGCTTCTGTCTCCCGGCACTGAGTGAACCATCACTACAGCATCAGAGGAGAGGAGATTAATACTGCTGCTTTCCCCTGAACTCTCCTGTTTTTCTCCCATTCCTTGATCTTGATCACTCCCACCTATGCTTGTTGTTGTTGCAGTACTCACCACATCTTCTGTATTTCCTCCTGGTTCCTAGGAGCAGCTTTAGTTGGCTCTTGTTCTGTGGTATCCTGCAGCTCAGAAACTGAAATTCAAACTATCTCTGTTGCTGCAACGTGAATTACTTCAATTAACTTGTGGCTTCCACACACAGGTATTACTTCATATTGCCCTATTTTGAAAAGGTTTTATTCTCCTCCTGCCCCCATGATTCCCTAAGGTTACCCTCCAGGTTTGTGGGCAAAGCTTTCAGAATCTGAGGGATTGTGGAATATCAGGATTTTCACAGATCATGGACTGAACACTAAATGTCCCGCCATCTATGACAGTGTAATTTTTTTGGGTAAAGACTCTGCAAGGGGGGGAGGAGGTGGGGATTCTCAGGTAAAGCAAACAAGGAGTCCTGTGGCACTTTTTTTGTTTTGCTGAACTAGACTAACATGGCTATCCCTTTCTAATTTCTCATGCAAGGTACTTACAATGAAAGGCCAGGAATCTGAAGCTGCTCAGAGGTGCAGAATGTTTTTAGTAGTGTTCAGTATGCATGCATGATGGCTAGAGTAAAGATAAAGCTGTCATAGATGTATAATGAGTTCCAGAATCATGACAAATCATTTTATCACAGGACTGCAAAGCTAAATAATTGGCTTTATAATTTATCACAAGTATATCACCATATAGAAATTCAGTCAATAAAATCATCTACACACCTCATAGACAGATGTACAAATGTATACTTTTAATAACAGCTCAAAAATTCAGTTTTTTTTCATCAATATAAAATACTTTTGACTATAGTCTACAATGTCTTATTTTGATTTTATATCACAGTAGCTCCATTGACTTTGATGGAATTATTTCTGATTAACAATGCCGTAATTGAGAAAAGAATCTGTTCCCACATTTTCTTTCTCCTAAGACAGAATCTATTGTTATTGTCATTAGTACTGATTTTATAATGTGTTTCATATCTTTGAACATTTCTGTTACATTTCCTCAAAGAAAGAAATTAGTTTTTGTTTTAATTTGTGAGATATTCCTAATATCAAAATCTAATTAAGACATCCATTAATAAATCCACAACATTAAGTTAACTGAGAAATTTAGAGCTTTGTTGTAGTTCTCTGCAGTTGAATTGATGTTACAGACTATTGGCTGTTCTATTAAATAGTCATTGTTGACATATACATTAGTAGTTTGTTGTGCAATTAGCATTCTCATCATACTTCAGTGTTGATTTTTTAGACGACTACAGAATTATTCTCCCTAGAATTTGTACACAGGGGCTCAACTTGGCATAAAGAAGCAAAAAAAAAAAAAATAGCTATAAATACTTGTGATTTTTTTTCTATTTATTTCCATTTATAAAAGAACATCCCTCCAGTGCTTTTGCCCTCCACATATGTGAAAACTGCTGTTTTCTGTTCCAGATCACATGTTTTGCCTCTTGAGTATCCCGGCACCATTAAGAAAAGTTGGCCTAGGTGCCCACAACCCAACACAGAACAAGATAGAATCTTCTAGTTTTAGGGCCATTAGCAGGACTAAATATATATTGATGGAGGGGACAAATAGAGCATGTCATTGATAATGTGTTGTTTTTGTTTGTTTGTTTGTTTGTTTGTTTGTTTTAAAGCTGCATTATTCTAACACTGGACAATAAAATTCATCAGAATAAAGAAATAAATAAAACAACATGGTTCTTACAGATTTTCTGTCTTTTGCTTTTTCCTTTCTGATTCACTGTACAGCTTTCTGCCTGGTATCTTGAATGGGTTCCTGTTACAGATTTAAGGAACAACTGTATATATCCTCTCACTTTATTTCCCTCTTTTCCCTGTAGGCTTCTCTCCTAAAGCAGTTCCCCCAAGTCTCCTGATTTCACTGCTACAAAGGTCTGAAGAAATTAAAAAAACCTCTGATGCTGAGAATCCCTTCTCAGCTGAAATCCCCCACTGCCAAAAAATGTGTCAGGTGGAACAGAAAATGAAAATATGTGTAAATATATACCAAATGAGGGGCTTCATTCATGGTAAATCATGGCTTTTTTTTTCCCTTGTGTTTAACAAAATGAAGTGGCATTCTAGATCCCAGGCCAGGGGTCTCAAACACGTGGCCCAAGGGCCACATTCGGCCCCTATAGCTATTTCCTGTGGCCCACAGTGACACAATTGTTACCAATAGTTGTAATATTATTGTATGGAAAGGTTTCAGTGGTGCAGCCCTCAGGCTACCATACTAATCCTCATTCGGCCCTCTACTAGTCCTCATGCTGCCCTTGTGGTGTTTTCAGTTTGAGATCCCTGTCCTAGACTCTCAGTATTTTTTTCCCCAAAAATTGAAAGATGGCATCACACAGGCCATAGAATTTCATGAAATTGTTCTTGTATCAAGCCCCTAACTTCTGGGTGAGCTGGAACATAGTTTTTGAAATATATCTAATATTGATTTAAAGACATCAAATGATGGAGAATTCATTACATCCCCTGTTAAGTTGTTTCAGTAGTCAATTTTCCTCACTGAAAAAAAAAAAAGGCTCCTTATTTTTATTTTTGATTTGTCTAGTTTCAGTTTACAGCTATGGAAACTTCTTATGCCTTTCCTTTATTGAAATTTCTCTTTTTATGTCATTACTTATAAACCATTAGAGCTGTGCAGAAAATGAATGGTTTTGCTATCCAAAAATATATATCTCTACAGGTGATTTCTGTTAGTTGTTAGTTACTGTGGGAATCGGGACTGTGATTGTGTGTTTGTGTGATTGGGGGCTGTTTGTATCATTGTTCCCTGCTCACCTTTGATCACCAGCTTCAATCAGCCTTGTGATCACCCTTCCCCTGTGTGTTTAATGAGGGGCAAGGGCTGACCTAGGTAGAGAAAACCTTAAAAGCCAGTGGCTGAGCGACCAGGGGGAGCTTCTGACCAGGGGGACTAAAAACAGAAGAGTTTGGGGAAGAGTTTGGTGAGGCCACAATGGTGAAGAGGAGCCGTACTGCTTGTGCCCTTCTGTCTCCTCCACCTCTCCCTGTAGCCAGATGGACATCCTGAGCATGGATATCTCTACCCAGATCTTGGTGTGGACTTACAGGGACTGCGGCCTGCAGTTCCCTGTCTCCAATGATCAGGCTGGGGAGATGAATCAATGTGACAGGTGTCTTCTGGTGGAATCTCTCAGGAGACAGGTGGGAGAGTTACAGGAGGATGTGTCTAAGCTAAGGAGTATCCATGCCCTGGAGAAATTCCTTGATAGCATCCATGAGGAGACATGCAAGGATGAGGATACTATTCAGGTCCCAAAGACTACTGCCGCCCCACTGGAGAAGGATGGGTTGCCTAAGGCATAGGGAGCACACTGGCAGCTGGTTACCTCTGGCAGCAGACAGTGCTCCACCCCTGCTCATATCCCGCCCTCCACTGTGGTGAAGAAACATAACACGGCACTAGAGACAATGGATGAGGTGGAAGAGGAGATGCAATGCACCGCCGAAGCCAGGGGGTTCACAGCCACCAAAGCCAGGAGGAAACGTAGGGTTGTGCTGGTTGGGGACTCACTTCTGAGCGGGACAGAGGCACCCATCTGTCACCCTGCTAAGGCCTCTCAGGAGGTCTGCTGCCTGCTGGGTGCCCCCATCTGAGATGTTAAGGAGGGATTGTCGAGAATTCTCCGCCTCTCTGACTACTACCGCATGCTATACATCCATGTAGGAACCAATGATACTGGGAGAGGTGATCCTCAGCAGATCAAAGGTGTCTACAGAGCTCTGGGAGCACGAGTGAAGGAGTTTGGAGGACAGGTGGTGTTGTCCTTAATTCTTCCAGTCAAGGGTAGGGGCCTGAGAAGACACAGATGCATCCTGGAGGTGAGCACCTGGCTGCAAAGATGGTGTCATCAGGAGGGCTTTGGCTTCCTTGAACATGGAATGCTGTTCCAAGAAGAAGGACTGCTAGGCAGAGATGGACTCCATCTGTCGAGGAAGGGGAAGAGCATATCTGGGCATCAACTGGCTGACCTAATGAGGAGGGTTTAAACTAGGTTTGAAGGGGGAAGGAGACCAATGCCTACAAGTATGTGACAGTGTGGGAGACCTGGGGGAAGGCATGGAACTTGGGGGTACTGGGACTGTAATACCAGGGATAAAAAAGAAGGTAGTTGGAACATGGGGGGGAATCAAATAATTGTGTCAGATGTTCTAATGAAGCTTTAATACCTGACGCAAGTGCAGCAGGACAACGCCGGGAGAAAATGCAAGGAGGTAGATGCAATAGAACTGAAAATCGAGAGGGGAAAGTAGGGCAATCAGCCTGGTATCTTAGGTGCCTGTACACGAATGAAAGGAGCCTGGGAAACAAGCAGGATGAATTGGTGGTACTGGCAGAGAAAAGAAACTATGATATAATTGGAATAACAGAGATGTCATGGGATAGTTTGGAAGACTGGAGCTCTGCCATGGATGGGTATAAGTTGTTCTGGAAGAACAGACAGGGAAGAAGAGGGAGAGGAGTAGCATTATATGTAAAAGAGCTCTATGACTGCTCAGAGCTCCATTATGGAGGTGGAATTGAGCCAGTTGAAAGTCTGTGAGTTAAGTTCAGAAGAGAGGGCAACAAGGGGGATGTTGTGGTGTGTGTCTGCTATAGACCTCCAGACTAGAAGGAGGAGGTGGATGAGGCATTCTATGGACAACTGGCAGAAGCTTCCAGATCACAGGCTCTGGTTCTCATGGGGGACTTCAATTACCCTGAGATCTGCTGGGAGGTTAATACAGCAGTGCACAGGCAATCTAGGAAGTTTTTGGAGATCGTTGAGGACAACTTCCTGGTACAAATGCTGGAGGACTCAACTAGGGGCCATGCACCTGTCAACCTGCTGCTCACAAACAGAGAAGAACTGACCGGGGACATAGAAGTGAATGGCAACCTGGGCAGCAGTGAACATGAGATGATAGAGTTCAAGTTGCTGATTAATGGAAAAAAGGAAAGAAGCAAAACACAGAGCCTGGACTTCAGAAAAGCAGATTTTGGGTCCCTCTGGGAACTGATGGGCAGGATCCCTTGGGAGGCTGATCTGAAGGGGAAAGGTTTCCAAGAGAGCTGGCTGCATTTTAAGGAAACCCTGCTAAGGGCACAGGAAGAGACCATTTTGATGAGCAGGAAGAACAGCAAATATGGAAAGGACCAGTGTGACTTAACAAAGAACTCTGCGCTGAGCTAAAGCATCAAAAGGAAGCTTACAGGAAGTGGAAGCTTGGACAGGTGACTAAGGAGGCATATAAAGATATTGATCAGGAGTGCAGGGATAAAATCAAAAGGACAAAGGATAATTGGAGCTGCAGCGAGCAAGAGATATGAAGGATAACAGGAAGGGGTTCTACAAGTATCTCAATAACAAGAAGAGGATCAAGGATGGTGTAAGTCCCTTACTGAATAGGGCAGGCAGCCTTGTGATGGAGGATGAGGAAAAAGCTGAAGTGCTCAATGCTTTTTTTTTTCTTCTTCAGTTTTTACAGGCAGGGCCAGCTCTCAGCCCACCACACTGGGTATGGCAGATTGGAGAGAGGAAGAGAGGCCCTTGGTGATGGAAGGTCAGGTTAAGGACTACCTAAAGAAGCTGGATGTGCCCAAGTCCATGGGGCTGGACCACCTGCATCCGAGGGTGTTGAGGGAGTTGGCCAATGAGATAGCAGTACCGCTGGCCATTATCTCTGAAAACTCATGGCAAATGGGGGAGGTGCTGGAGGACTGGGGGGAAGCAAATATAGCGCCTGTCTTCAAGACAGGGAAAAAGGAGGATCCAGGGAATTACAGACCTGTCTGTCCTACCTCAGTCCCTGGAAAAATCATGGCACAGATTCTCAAAGAATCCATCCTGAAACACTTGGAGGAAAATAGAGTGATCAGGAACAGTCAGCATGGCTTCACCAAGGGTAAATCATGCCTGACCAACCTCATCACCTTCTATGATGAGATGACTGGATTTCTGGATGAGGGAAGAGCCATTGACATGATATATCTTGACTTTAGCAAGGCTTTTGATATGGTTTCTCGCAGCATTCTCATCAGCAAATTAAGGAAGTATGTGTTGGATGCGTGGACTGTAAGGTGAACAAAGAACTGGCTAGATCAACAGTTTCAGTGTGTAGGAATCAATGGCTCCATGTCTAGTTGGCAACCAGTAAGGAGTGGTGTGTCCCAGGGGTTGGTCCTGGGGCCAGTTCTGTTCAACATTTTCATTAATGATCTGGATGATGGGATTGATCGCACACTAAGTAAGTTTGTGGATGGCAAGAAGCTTGGGGGAACGGTAGACACGCTGGAAGGCAGGGAGAAGATTCAGGAAAACCTTGACAAATTGGAGCAGTGGGCCAATAGAAATCACATGAGATTCAGCAAGGACAAGTGCAAAGTCCTGCACTTGAGATGGAAAAAACCCATGCACTGCTACAGTCTGGGGAGGGATCAGCTAAGTAGCAGCACTGTAGAAAAGGACCTGGGGGTCCTGGTGGATGGGAAGTTGGATATGATTCAGCAGTGTGCTCTTGCTGCCAAAAAAGCCAATGGCATACTGGGCTTTTTTTAGCAGAAGCGTTGCCAGCAGATCAAGAGACGTGATCCTTCCCCTCTATTCAGCGCTGGTAAGGCCGCACATGGAATACTGTCAAGTTTTGGGCTCCCCACTACAACAATGACGTGAACAAATTAGAAAGAGTCCAGTGGGGGGGAACAAAAATGATCAAGGGGCTGGAGCACAAGCCCTGTGAAGAAAGACTGAAGGAACTAGGCTTATTTAGGCTACAGAAGAGAAGACTGAGGGGGAATTTGATAGCAACCTTCAACTACCTGAAGGGATGCTCCAAGGAAGATGGAGCTCGACTGTTCTAAGTAGTAACAGAGGACAGAGCAAGGAGCAATGGTCTGAAGTTGCAGCTGGGAAGGTCGAGGCTGGATATTAGGAAAAACTTTCTTAGTAGGAGGGTGGTAAAGCATTGGAATGGGCTACCTAGGGAGGTGGTAGAATCTCCGTCTTCGGAGATTTTTAGGCTCGGCTGGACAAAACGCTGGCTGGGATAATTTAGTGGGAGTGGTCCTGCTTTTTTGGCAGGAGTTGTACTAGATGACCTCATGAAGTCCCTTCCAATCCTATGGTTCTATGATTCTAAGATTTTATGAATATTAAGATTTGCAATGATTTTCTAATCTGCAATTGGGACAGAAAGTCAAAATGTTAGGGTTTTTTTTGCAAACTAAGGATTTAGAAGTTCCCATTGGGTCAATTAAAATGTTCTGTTTTATTAATTTTGAACTGGTCTGTTTAATTATTTTTTTTAGTTTCTTCTTTTTTCACTAAAAATAAATTAAAATTTGAAATGGAAAGTGAATCCACATTGAAAACATGATACAACTTTTTATTTTGAAAAAGTCAAAATGTTACAATTTCAAAACTCATCCCGTACCTTTTCTCCTCCTCCTCCAAAAAAGAGGAATATTGTTGGACCTACCCTTTTCCCACGAATAATTTCCACTTCAAGGTGTAGGCTTTTTCTAATGAAAGAGAATGGTTTTAAAATTTTTAACCAGCTCTATAGACAAGGGGTATGCTCATACAGCAGTCTTATTTAGAAACAACAGAGTTTGTTTCAAAATAAGAAAGGCCATGTTGACACGGCGCACCGTTGTTTCAAAACAATGCTGTTGTTTCGAAACAACTTAAACCCCATATGGGGACGAAACAACGTTGTTTCGAAATGATTGTTTCAAAACAATGTCGTCTGAACATGTTGTTTCGAAACAATGGTGACTCATTTCAGAATAACTGTTGTCTGAACCTGCTATTTCGATTCCTGCTTTTTTCCTTAATTCGAATTAACAAACTGTTAATTCGAATTAACTTATTTCAAAATAAGGTGTTATTTCGATACAACTTATATCGAAACAACTTGTATCAAAATAACTCCCTGTGTGTGAACATAGCCTAAGTGTCTCAAAGTCAAATCACCACAAAAGCCACATGAGGACTAGTACAGGGCCACATGAGGACTAGTATGTTAGCTTGAGGACTGCACCAATGAAACCTTTTCAAACAATGATATTGCAAATAGTGGTAACAATAGTGTGATTGAGGGCTGCAAGAAATAGCTTCAGGGGCCACATGCTGCCCATGGACTGTGTGTTTGAGACCCCTGCTATAGAACATAATCAAATAACTTCTTAACTTTCTCTTGGGTAGATGGAATTGACTGAGCTTTTTTAGCCTCTCATTCTACAAGAGGTTTTCCAAGCCTCAGATCTTTCTTGAAGCTCTGTTTGAAGGTTTTCCAATTTTTCAACACTGTTTTTCAAATATTAACCCTGCAACTGCACACCATTTCCCAGTAATGGTCTTATTAATGCTATATAGAGAGATAATAAAACATCCTTACACCTACTCTATGATGCATGCTTTTGTCTGTCTTGTCAATTTCTTTAGTGTCTTTGGGGCAAAGACTTATGGAATATTGTTACTCAGATTGAGGTGGTGTAAAATATTTTAGTTTCTGCACATTTTTGGACATGTAGTGGCAAAATAGAATCAAACTTCTTTAGTACAATGTAATGTACAGGGAAATACATATCTGCTGCCACCCCATGCACCAAGTATGACACTACAAAATATCAATGAAGAATACTATCACATTCAATCATGGCAAAGAGGTTGGTCCATCAGGGAAGCAAATTACATGTTCATTTTTACAAATAAGTTTTAAAAGGTGTCAGTGTTTAACAGAATAAGTTCTGGCTTGCTTCTCATTAAGCTATTATTTTAATACTCAATGTATTATTATTTTTTCCCTCTTCCAATACAGGAACGTCTCCTGCTTTGACAGATGTTTACTTCTCTTAGTCATATACTAATCTTTTATGATCTGACATTTACACAACAAGAGATACTTCTCCTTTCACCAGCTTAATCTGCTGAAATAACAATTCATTCACTGGCCTTTTCCTAATACCTTTTTGGTGCTGGGACTGTTTTATTTTATTTACATTTAGAATGGTTAGCAATGCTGCATACATCAACAGGAGACAGACACATTAGCTGCTGGATGAATCTAAAATACAGTGCTGGTGGTGCATGTGACAGTTTAAGACACATTCTGAGAACCCAAGGGATTTGCAAGTCATTGGTCTTTTCTTTTCCTTTTGCATTTTGGTCCTCCCTGATCGTTCCTCTCTGTACTCACTTTGACTTCATTCACTACTGTCACCCCAGTACATGCATATAGTTACATACTGGACCTACCAGTGGGGTTTAGGTATGTTCTTTATAACAGGATTATCTTCTTTGAAGAGTTTCCTAATAAGGGGTGAAAAAAAAAAACCCACAAACACATATACACCTATGTTCCCTCTAAGCTGTGTGCCTGTGTGCACAGACAGAGGTTGTGAAACCCATGTATACAACAAAATAAAGTGTGCACAAAAAAATTCAACAGTGCTAATATTTTTATGCTACTTAAAGAAGGTGATTTCAAGTAACATGTTTCAAATAAGATTGTATAATTTATAAAATCATTTCCATCACCAGGTCAAAATAAAATTTATATATTATTTACATCATACTCACTTCATTGCACTCACAAATTTGACCACACTCACTGGAGTGCGCACAAATTTGGACACTGGCACTTTTAAAGACTAACAAATTTATTTATCACATGAGTTTTTGTGGGAGAGAAACCCACTTCATCAGACGCTTGAAACTTTTTAAAATTTGTTAGTCTTTAAAAGTCGCACCAGACTCTTTGTTTGTTTTTCTGGATTAGACTAACATGGCTATGGGACTGATCCTATGATTTACACTTCCCAACATTTATTTTCCTCCCATTCTGTAAGTTCCCCATCCTTAAGCAGCTGACAAAGTTTGATTTTCTCCCTCAAAAGCTCATTAAATAAATAAATTTGATAGTCTTTAAAGATGCCACAGGCTCCTTTTTTTTTTTTTTTTTCAGAAATTTATGGGTATCATTAACATGTCTCTCTGGCTCTGGCTAGCTACCAGGCAAGATAAGTGGATGCAGATAACAAATATCTTCCCAGGTAATTATGTGATAACATTAGGAGTGGTGATCATATGAAATGGTCACATGGCAAAAACTCAGTCCCTCTCACAGAAGAGGAAAGCAATTGCAAATATTCCCCCTCACAGCCCCAATCCCCTCAAGCAGGTAGCAGAAACTGGAGACATAGAAAAAGCAGGCCCATTCTCAACCAACTCTCCTTCTTCCCTTCCAAGTTCCATGAAGAACATGATAATTGTATATAATGATCATGTTATGAAAGAGTATTTTGTAACATGTAAAAATGGGTTATGTAATGCATCAGCAGCATGCATTGCTGCAATGTTATGAAGCACACATCACAACACAGTGTCAGGACATGTTAAATTTAATTTGTGAGTTAATTCATTGATGAAGTTATTTCTATTTATTAGTAGTGTTATTAAATACTTGTGAGAGGTAGGCTTAGAAGCTGTGCCTAACAGCTTCTGGGGTGGGGGGGTATTTAATCTGCATGGGTCTTGTATTAGCATGAACACAAAGAGCACAATTAGGGATTAGCATACTAGTGGCAGGGCATACTGGGTAATGGTATTTGGGGTTAATCTGATCACAAATCTGTCAATATCTGTAATTCTACTGAGGGGAAATATGAAATACCATCTTTTTGTGGATTGCTACTCTCTGCTCATTTCAAATCTGTCTGGGTTAGTTAAAGGGTAAACACTACCCTTAGTTAAAAAAAAAAAACCAACAAAAAAAACAAAGATTTGTAGGAAAGGTAACCACATGTTTCAGCCTGAAAGAATTTGAAGACAGGTGTGGGGATTTGAGGTTATCTCTGCCTCACCTCCTATTGCCTTTTCTGTCTAATGATAGATTTGGCTAGGCTTCTTCTTCCTCATTTAAATGGAGGTAGCTGTTTGCAGTTACTTGAAGTTAAGAGCTGGAATCACTAGAGAAAGAAGCAAACTCTCTCTGAGGTAAAATTACTAGAGAGAGAAAGCCCTCTCTCTGAGCTGAAATCACCAAAGAGGAGCAGCTGATGGTGTGAGTGGCCAGCGGCAAGCTGGGTGGTATGACCAATGGGTGGGCAGAGCTCACGGACAGCAGATGGTCAGAGCAGCCAGCGGCGAGCTGGGCAGCGTGAATGACCAGTGGGCGGAGCTGGCAGATGGTGAGAGCGGCCAACGATGAGCAGGATGGCGTGAGTTACTGGTAGTGGAGCAAGCAGACAGCAGATGGAGCCAAGGGTCCGTGCTATTGGATAGAGTGAGTGGCCAGTAGATGGTGCTGGTGGACATCTGGCAAGAAAGACACTCCCTTGATTGGGAGCCTAGTTAACACTGGTTCCCCAGATTAGTGCCAGTTTTGCCATTAAGTCGTGTAGGTTCTGTTATGCGGTGTGGGTTGCTGGGAACCTTGCTCTGTACTGATTTACTAGATCAGTGCTGATTTCTATTATTTGGCCCTTTACACTCTGTTTTACTACTATTAAAAGTTCTGTTTACGACACTCAGACTTGTACTTGTGAGTGGGGAAGCCTTACCCTTTTTGGGGTGCCCAGGGAACAGTGCAGGATTTCCCAGAAATCTGGGTGGGGGTTCAAGCTGGTTGGTTGTGTTACATTATTGGGAAACCCTTAAGTATAGAACCCAGCCCTTGTTCTGCCAGCCTTCCCTGGCAGAAGGGTTACACTTGCGTTACTGTAGCACTTAGAAGCCACAGTAATGAACCAGGCCTCCTTGTGCTGGACTTTGTACAAACATGGGACAAAAACAAACAAAAAAAACCCCTTGTCCTCAACCCAGAAAACTTAAAATTTTAATATAAGTTAATAAATGAGATAGATACAAACAGATAGGGAGCACAAGGGAACAATGGGACAATACTGATCAGTATGATAGGCAGTAGTCTCAGCACAACAGCCTCACTATTGTCAAGCTTTTATAAGCTCTACCATTCTTTAAGTTTGAATACTACTGACCTAGATAGAATAAATAGCTAAAAATATTTGTAATCCATTCTGACTTCTTAAATACTGTAAAGGAGTCTTGCCTAGGAAATACATACTGTGACTTCGAACTGGTAGGTTTTGGTTGGTTGGTTGGTTGGTTGGTTGCTTGGCTTGTTTTCATTTGCTTGTTTGTTTGTTTTTCCTGTTCTGGCTATTTCATTGCCCTGTTGTTCATACCTTATCATGTGTGTTAATTTCCTTGGGAAGGTTTATGCATGTTCCTTCGGAATTTATCAGTACATTAAATTCTTTAGAAATATTAAGGAAATGATTACTTAACATAATACTATGTTATTTTCATCTTGACCATTATATTCCAGAGGAAGTTTTATGATATGCTTTCGAAAGCAATTTGCTGTTATAATTTACTTTGCTAGAACTTAGCACTCTCTTTTAGTTCCATGGCATACCTGAAGAGCTATGGTATTTTGCTGGTGGATAGCATAGCATTTCCTCCTTGAAACAGTATGGCAAAAATAATTTTGTGTATAACAGTAGAGATGATGTGCTTCACATTTTCATTTTTAAGAAACTATACAGTATAGACTTTACTGAATGCATTTTGATTCAATTATTCTCTGTTAAATACTGCATAACATATTATAATTTTCAAAGGGATTTTGTTTTTTCAAATACAATTATGCTGATCACCTGTATCAGAGCAAAGCAATACATTATGTCTACATCTCAGGAGTCTCTACTTGCTGATGGGTGGTGCCTCCGACTCTGGGACTAGCTCTGTCAAACAGAAGTTCCTTCCTATTGTTGCACATACTCTCTATCTCTCAGTCCACAGTTCATCTCTCATTCCAGGAACTCTTGCTTCTTCTCCTGCTTTTTCTTCATGCCTTGGCTCAACTGGCGAGGTTATTCAGCAATTTCCCCACACAAGCATCATCAAACAACCCTTGTGCCCACTGCCCTGACTATGTCACTCCAACAATCTTCAAATCCCCTATGCTTAACAAAACCACTCTGCAGCACTTGCTAGGGGAACCTAGTCTTGTCCTCTAACTAGCCCAGGGCCCGGTACTGAATAGTTAAGGTGTGTCTCTATCTCATCTTACTGCTCTCACCTTTGGACTTCGTCCTACCTATCTTATTCTCTCCTTCTTTCTCCCTCACCTTAGGAAAGGGGACTGCAGGTTTTGTCCTTCCAGCCTTCCTAGACTATTTCCAGCTTCCAAGCTTTATAGACACCCTGCCTGTTCTCTTACATGAGCTTCCTTTTAGTTAGTTTTGTCCAGAAATCACCCTTACTTTAAAGTTTGTGGTTGACTTGGTTCATGTGGTCTCAGCTCTTGCAGGGCAACTGTGAGCAGTACACCCCATCACAGTGCAATTGCAGACAATTCCTGCATTGGATTAAATGGGAGTTATTGGCTGAGTAGTGAAGGACCTACACAAAAGCACATTTCCACTCTGAATTTTATATTGTGAATCCACATTGTATTTTAATTGATCAGTTTTCATAAAGGAAATACTTGTTTCAAATGCAGTGGGACATCACCTACTATTTATAGAAGTCAACTGTCTTATTTTATACTATACAATTCATGTTCTAATACTTTGCATATTTTATTCATATTTCAGTCCATGAATAACCTATTTAATAAAGCATGTCAGCATCGAAGAACAAAAGAATGCACACACTGGTTCAGACTAATAGTTCATCTATCCAAGTAGCTTGTCTTCCAACGCTGGTTGATGCCTCTATGCAGGGAATGAATAGAACAGGGAAATTATCAAGTGATTCATCCCTTCTCCTTCTGTCCCAGCTGCTGGCAATTGGAATTTTAGGGATTGTGTCTTTGACCACTATCTCCGATAGCCATAGATGGGCCTATCCACCATGAACTTTTTTTTTTTTTTTGGAACATAGTTATAGTTCTGACTTTACAAAATCTGCTGGGAACTATTTCCACAGGTTCATTGTGTGCTGAAGAAAAAACAAACAAAAGCAAAAACAACAACAAGAAAAACTCTACTTCCTTATGTTTCTTTAAAAACTCCTGCCAAATCTTTCCTGTTCCTGGACATATTAGTTTGATTTGACTTTCCAGTATGGAGCTGTTTAATCAATTTAGCTTAAATCTATTTAATGATTTTATAGTGATTTTATTAAATCAATTTAACTTAAATCAGTTTAACCATGTATGTGTGGACATAGCCAATGAGTTTCTGACCCATAAAAGCACACTGCTTATTTATCCTGTGATTGCTTACTTTGCTTAGGAGCCTTTGGTATGGGACCTGGTTAAATGCTTTCCGAAAATCCAATTACACTATATTCATTGGAGTGTTTTTGTCTATATTCTTGTTGACATCCTGAAAAAAAAAAATTCTAAGATATTGGTGAGGCATGATTTCCCTTTACAAAAGCTATGATAACCCTTTCCAAACATATCATTTTCATGTATGTATGTGATAATTATGTTCTTTAACACAGCATCAAATATTTGCTTGGTACTAAAGTTATGCTTTTAGGTCTGTAATTGGAGAAATCACTACAGGAAACTTTTTTTTTTTTTTAAATGGTGTCACATTAGCTGTCCTCCAGCACATTAATGCAGAGGCTGATTTAAGAGATGGGTTACATAATACAGGCAGTAGTACTGCCTTCCATATCTGAGTTCCTTCAGAACTCTTGAGTGAACACCATCTGGTCTTGGTACCCATTACTGTATCATCCTCCTCCCTCACCCCACCCTCTACTGACAGCTCAGGTTGGGGCAGTTCCTTATAAATATCGTCCAAAAAGAATGGCTCAAATGTGGGAATGTCCCTCATAATCTCTGCAGTGAAGATTGATGCAAAGAATTAATTTGTCTGCTGCACAATGGTGTTTTCTTCCTTCAATGATTGTTTATCACTTTGATCAGCCGGTGACCCCAGTGATTGTCAAACTTTCTGATTCTGATATGCTTAAGAAAAAAAAAATAATAGTTTTTATATCTTGCTAGTTGCTTTCAAATACTTTGTTTTTGGCCTGCATAATTATACTTCTACACTTCAGTTGCCAGAGTTTATGCTTACATTTATTTTCCTTCGTTTTTAAAGGATGCCTTTTTTAATTGTATTTACTCTTTTACTCTGTTTAGGTAAGGTACCTTTTTTTCTTTTTTTGTCCTTTTACTGTTTGTTTTTGTTTTGTTGTTGTTGTTTTTATTTGTACAATACAGTTTGTGTTAGTCTTTATCATTGGGTTTTTAAAGTATTTCCATACAGCTTTTAAGCCTCTCATTCTTGTGATTGTTTGTTCTAATTTTTGTTTAACTCATGTCACCATTTTGGAGTAGGTCCCTGTTTGTCTTGTTTGTTTGTTTTTTTTCATTAATATATAAGAAAATTAAATTTAATTAAATACAGTCGCTATTACTGAGTGGTTCAACTACATTCACCTCTTGGACTAGATCCTGTTCTGATTTAGGACCAAATTGAGAATTGACTTTCTGCCTGTGTGTTCCTCGACTAGCTGCTTCAAGAAGCTGTCATTAATAGTACCTAGATATTTTATCTCTGCACCCTATCCTTAGGTTACCTGTACCCAGTTAATATGGGAGTAGTTGAAATCCCACATTATACAATACAGATTGCTCAATTAAAGTCAGTGAGAGTTTTGCAATTAAGGTAACAGTAAAATATCAGTCAATAGCAAATATTCAGTTGCCCTGAAAATAAAGGGGCAACATAAAGTGAAATTCAACAACACAGTAATCCATACTAGAAAGAACAATTAAAGTTATTCATACTCTTGTGGGTTCCAATTTAACTGTAATTCTTCAGGGAAAATGCTTGTTATCAGTATGATCAGGACAACAGATCTGTTTCATAGGAAGAATTGATCAAATTCAGAAAGAGAACAAATAGAATAGTGAAAATATTAAGTGCTATTGATAAATATTTGACATCTCATTCTCAATAGAGATGCAGCAGAAATACAAAAGGACTAAATGCAGTGTCACTGAATATGATAGCAGTCGTGGAAATATTCTCATATGAGGAGTTGAAAAACACAACTTAGTTTACACAACAAAACATAAGAGGAGATATCAGAAATGTAGTAAACAATGGAAAACATAGAAGGTAAATAAAATACTACTTATTTGTTACCGGTAATCTCAGTTACGGTACTAAGAAAGTCGGAAACTGCAAAGAATGAGGAACAAGAGTCTCTAGATTAAGTGGACTCTTTAGAGGAAGTACAGTTGAACAGTTTTCCTGATTCTTTACTTTTAGCTTTGTAGGTTGGAACTTGCTGACTTTATTTCTTATTTGCATTTTCTATCATGCTGTTTAATTCCTATTTGCATCCTTTCTTCAGGCTTGTTGTTATTCCCCTTTTAATTCAATTTGAAAGCTCTCATGCAACCTGGTTGGGACCTATTTAGTTACTGGTACAGATAACTTTTAAATGTGATAGTACATTATTTTTCAAAATATGTGAGACTAGACATAAGAGGAGAGATTAAAAAAATAATTGATACGTACATATATGTAAAAGACTTGCAATCTAAAATAAAATATATTAGGAGAAATCCTCACCTTATTTGACTAAATTATGTTTTCTCTATTGACTTCTATGGGATCATGACTTCACTTTTTATTGGGCCTGAACATCAGCTGGTGTGAATCAGAATCATTCCATTGACTTCACTGGGACTACACAGATTTCCTCACATAAAAAAAAATTGTCTTTTTTACCACATGATTTGTTTGAATACAAGTTATGCTTACTCATCTAGCTTTGAAAAGCCAGATAGTAAGTGTTACAGCTGTTTCCCCACTCTAGCACTCTTAGTGCAGAAGGAGGGAAGTGCAACAGGCTTTAAAACCCACTGGCATTAAAGCCTGGTCTTAAAACTCTCCAAGACTACCAATTTCTTGGCCTAAGAATGGTATTGCTGCCACCACCCAAATGCAAAACTTCTTGAAAACCCAGGAAGGTGCACTTGGGAATTCCTTCCTGTGAGGTACTCTCAATCACTTTTATTCCTCCCTCAGGACAGTGACTGAATCCTAGCTGGGATATCAGCTGGAACTGGGACAGAATCCCCTTTCCTAGCTGGCTCTGTAGTCTGAGGCAAATGCACACAAACTCTCTTGCCTTTTAGGACACAGAACCAGAGCTTATTTTAAAAGGGTAAAATCTTTAATTAAAAAGAATGGATAAGGAACACGGAGAGTGGCTTCTCTGGGCTTTAACTTAAGTAGTTCCACGATAGTGGGATGGAGTACATGTGCTCAGCACAGAGAAATCCAAAAACAAACCAAAACCAAATATCCTTATTGCGTCTAGTTAAATGTTCCCTGTTCTACTCACACCTGGTCAGTTAGAAACTTGAGCTTATCCTTGGCAAGGATGTCACTGGATCCTTCTTCAGGGCTTTCTACCTAGCCTCCTTCTGATCTTTCCAGGGGCTCTGCTGCCACCAAAACAGAAACAGGCAAACCTGCTGCTTCAATTAAAAAACCTGTACTTTGTTCCTATTGGCTCCCTGGGACTCACTGACCAGGGTGTTAACCCCTTCCTCCCCAAGTTTATGACAGTAAGTGCATGAGAGATTACTTAGGAGATATTTGTGAAGTGGCAAAAATGTTAACATGTGTAGACCTTTTGCATTTTGTAGACCAAATATGAGGCCCAGATTATACATCCTCTGCCTATTGTAGAAGGCTCTTACGTATTCCTCCTAAGCATCTGGAGCTAGTCATTTTCAGAGAAAAGTTTGGGTACTAGATGGACCACAGGTCTTATCCAAACTGGCAGTTCCTATGTCCCTAAATAGTGTTTCTCTGTATTAACGGAAAAGCCATGCTCAAATGATACATGAGAAAAGTGGCACAGCCTGCTTGATTTGGAAGGAGAGATATTTCCATGGAAGTGAATGTATTTAGAGACATGTCATGTTTCACTGGGATTCAGTAGTTTCATTTGATTTTGAAAGAATAAAATAAAATAAGTAAAATATCCAGATAACAGGACAACTTACATGTAAGAAGGCTAATGTCACCCTTAAAAACCGTGAAAATCAGCCTTGAAAATGAGTCTTGAAACAATGATACAGTTAGAGCAGAGGTTACACTGTCACCAAGGCCATGTGACTGCACAGAACTGTGTCTGCTTTACTGTATTTCAGTCAATTCAGAAGCCCACAACACCTCCAAATTTCAGCAAGAATTTAAACTAAATTAAACTAAAGAAAAATCTGAACTCTACTAATAATTGGTGCAAAAGAACTGGTTGGTCTCTTAAAGAACATATTGTTGTCATCATTAAAGATGCCAGCTGGAGCAGAACTTTCCTTACCTTTACCTTCCAGTACTATGGGTGAATGTAATTTTAAAGTTAGTGACTGTGCTGTTACAAGAAGGAATCCTTTGAGCCATCTCCTTCTAAGCACCTACCTGAGATGTTAACTATGAACAATCCATTCTGCCCACACTTTTGAGTCACAGAAACCACATCAATTAATGGAAAATGCTTATTTTGGGATAATGACACTTATATAAAATGAATCAGAAGAGGCAGTAAAAAAAGCAGCATGGAAACAAAAATCTTATATTCAGAACTTCAACTTTAAACTCTAATCATGTACATTAGACTTGTACATCATGAATGCATAAAAGCTTGATTAATATTTCACTGCGCCTTTCTTCAGAGCTAATATCAAACAATTTAGTGTCATGTAAAGATGATAAAAAAGAGTGACTGTTTGGTTTATCTTCTGGTGGAAACGGTAATGATTTAAATTTACACATTTTTGTAAACTGCAAGCTTGTGGGAAAACAGAAATGGATAAATAAAGCTAATCCACTGAGACTTGAGAATAGAAGTGTTTTTGATATAAGTATATTTGACTTAATCCTATCATGTTGCAGAGTATATTCACAAAAGGGCTGAGTTCCCAGAATTTGCTTTAGAGTCAGAGTTAAGGAGAAAAAAATGCCTTGTGTACAAGTGCTCTCTCTCTCTCTCATTCTCTCTGTCTCTGTCTCTCAATTTGTCTCTTCACAAAAGTTCTTATTTAAATTAGATGAACACTTAGCACACTTGTGAGCGCTCTAATATTCTTTCTAGCCAGTAATGTAATGCATAGCATCCCTATGCTATAATTCCTAATAGATTCTTAATATGTGTATCTACAACTTCATTTGTATATTTTAAAAGATGAATATGTGCAAGTATTTATCCAGTATGGTATGCCGAAGTAATATAGTTCTACCCAAATTTTCTCTTTGTTATCAAAGAAAGCTAGAATTTAGATTGTAAATCAATCACAAATATACTTACTCCCAGTTACTTGGCAACCGCTCCTCGGAAAATGAAAGTCAGTTGATAAAGTAGACCCTGTCATGTCTTTGTATTGCTAACATGGGTGCCAAATTTGAAACACTAAATAGGGTCCTCATCTTAAGGTGATAAAAGGTTCCGTAATTTCTGGAGTTCAAGCCCATTTAGGTGTTTTAAGTTGGATACTAAAATATTAGGGCACCTAAAATCATAGTCACTGTTGACATCTAGTCATTTGGGCCCTTTACAATAAGAATCATGACTGACGATCAAGTAACAAGCTTAGTGTCTAGCTTCTTTATTTAACTTCAAAAGAAGTAAGATCAGACCACTATTTTGTACTTCTTATGAGAAGTAAGTAATCAAGTTAGATTAAAGGGATAACTTGATTTCAGTTCAGGGCAAGATCATTGGCTACGTCCTAACTACATAAAGTTCATGCCCCAGAGATACAGTGAGGGGATGCTGAAGGATCAGTTTTGAAACTTCTGATCTTGAAGCAGCTTCGTGAAGGTGAGTCATTATATGCTGTGTTAGAGTAGCCTAAGAACTGAAGAACTGATTTGATTTGTGTAAGAATACAATGGTGAAAGGAGGCTAAAATGCAAACAGAAATAACCATAGAATACATTTGCAGGCTTTCATCTTTTTCCTCCTCATGCTCCCCTTGTCTACAATGCCATGAGAAAGGGAGGGTGATTGACTTAAGAGCAGAGCTGGGGAACTAATAGATTTTTTTTGTTTTCTGAGAACTTTGAAATTTCTTAAAAATATTTCAGGTCAACCAAAATGTTTCGCTTTGATAACATAAAAGCATTTTTGTTTCAGTGTAGACATTTTAAACTATTATTGAATGTTTTAATAAAATTAAAGGAAATTCTGAAAGAAATTTCAGATCAAAAAATGAAATATTTCCTTTTAAAAAAAATATCAGAACATAGTCATCATCATTGTTGTCATCATCATTGTCTTCTTCTTTTTCTTCTAAATGAACAATATGGAAGAAAACAGACAAACCATTTCACAATTGTGTATGGTTAAATATGAATTTCTTGCCAAAAACTTTTCCACTGAAATTTGCCCTGTTCAAGTAATAGCTTTTATTTGCATTCTATACTTGAGTTGTAAGAGCTTAACATGCTGGTTCTAATAACAGTTGTGTAATACTAAATGGCTATCCACTCCAGCTGAGCCAGCCTTGCATGCCCATATACAGTTTCCATCCTAACACACAGTAAATATTTAGTGTTGGGTGCACATCTACAAAATGATGGTGATTAAAGATAATATAGGCTTTTTTTTTTCCTCCCCTGCTCTTCTGGATAAGTCTGATGGACACATTCTAGTACTACACTTATTACCATTCAAGCTTACAGAATAAGGATCCAGCCTGCACCCTTCACAATTAACAAGGCCCTTGTAGTCATAGTCTCAAAAATGATGAAGAGGAATCAATTTAGAAATAATATTCAGGAAGCTATAAATGTGCCAGCTGCCTCAACCCTGGCTGGATAATAACAGTGGTGATTGAGATGGATAGTGTTTATAAATAGCCAATCTCTCAGGGAATTAATAACTAGTTAATATCTAGAGATAATATGCCCATTGCATAATTACAGTCTTTATCCCATATAATTTTACTTCTTAAAAGAGCTCAAAATACTTATTGGATTTCTCCTGAGTATTTATTCAAGGGCTATTGTCTGAATGGAAGGGTAAAATATCACAAAATTCCCTCTATCTTCTGGAGGACCATGATGCTCTGTTTGTTAGTATGGATGGTTCTATTAGAATACAAAATATATTATAATATCTAAGAGCTATATGACCTTCAATTTTCTAATAGGTCTCTTGAACTATAGTTTGAACACTTCAGCGTTGTAGCTTCCTTATACAACTACTGAGCAAACCGTAAATAAAACTGTCCTACTGAAAATGCTTCAGACCTCATAAAAATATATTATCAGAGTTTATTAATGTCATGGAACATTATCATTTTCTTGTGCAGGCTAGGGACTAAATCTTAGAATATTTTATTCTTGAGTATCAGAAATACATCTATACCTAAATACGTAGTTGATACTACTAAAGAAGCACATCTATAGATACCAAAATAAACCATTTCAACAGTCCAATTATATGAATACAAGTTACACATTAAATGTTATCCCTGATTCACCATACTGGAGGATCTTAAACTAATTACACTGATGGGAGCTTTACTGCTGTAAGTGGAGGTGAGTTATTAGGAGGATTTGTGTAGTGGGACTAGCATTCACTGAATACCACAAAGATCTGCTCTGTGAAGACTAACTGCAGAATAAAGAAGAGCTGAAAATAGGAATGGAGAGGAAGAAGGCCAGTGTATCTAAGGCAATGTAACAAGCATGGAGTCTTATGGCACTTAAGGGCTAACACATTTATTTATTTCATGAGCTTCTGTGGGAGAAAATTCCACTACATCAGATGCTATGAAGATAGGAGAACTTACAGAATGGGAATTAAAATAAATACAGGTAAGTGTAAGTCATAGGATTAGGTCACATTGTAACAGAAATTCAAAGCAGTTGTTAAGACTTGAACACTGGGAAACAGTATAGAGAGGAAGATGAGATAAAATCACCTGTTATAATGAGGAAAAAAAAATCCAAAGTCCTTATCTAGACTTGAGGCGGCAGAGTCAAATTTTCAAATAAATTATAATTCTGTGACTTCTCTTTGAAGCCTTGATGTGTTATTTAGTTGTTTGAGGACAAATATTAGCAAGTCATCAATAGAGTGATGGAGAAGACTGAAGTGCTCAGCTACTGGTACTTGAACATTGTGATTTCTGATGGCATTTTTGTGCCCATTTATTCTTTTGCACTGAGACTGTCCTGCTTGTCCAATATATAAAGCAGAAGGGCACTGCTGGCACATGATGTCATAAATCACACTGGTGGATGAGCAGTTGAATGATCCTTGATGGAGTAGCTAGTTTGATTAGGTCCTGTGATAGTGTCTTTTGTGCAGCTGGTGGGCAAATTTGGCAGTGTAGTTTGCTGTAGGGATATGTGCCTGCTTTATTGGTTCTGTAGTTAAGTCCGTAGTTGCTGGTGAATATCTGCTTAAGACTGGGCAGCTGCCTGTAAGCAAGGAGCAGTCTGTCTCTCAAAGTTTGAGAAAGTGAGAGATTGTCTTGTTGAATAGGCTGAAAATCCTTGATAATGTGTTGTAGAGGTCTGAATTGGGGTTGTAGGTGATGACTAGTGCCATTCTTTTGTTTTCTCTCTTTGGCTTCTCCTGTAGCAGTTGACTTCAGGATACCTGCCCAGCTCGGTCAGTCTGTTTATTCACTTCCATAAGTGGATACTGTAGTTTTAAGAGTGCTTAATAGAGATCCTGAAGGCATCTGTCTTTTTCTGAGGGATCAGAGGAAATGCAGTTATATCTTAGGGTCTGGCTGTAGACAATGGATCATTTGGTGTGTTTTGGATGAAAGATCATGGGATGTAGGCAGCCATACCAATGAACAGGTTTTTGTTATAGCATGGTGCTTATGTGTTCATCCCTAATTTGTACTATAGTGTCTAGAAAGTGGACCTCCTGTTCGGAGTGTTCCAGGCTAAGTTTGATTGTGGGGTGGAAATTGTTGAAATCTCTGTGGAAATCTTCAAGGGCATCCCTACAGTGAGTCCAGATAATGAAGATATCATCAATGTAGTGTTAAGTAGAGGAGAGGTGCTTTGGGATGACACTTGAAGAAAAGTTCTAAGTCACCAATTTTTTTTTTTTTTGGTATATTGTGTGGCCATGTGGTTACCTGTAGCAGGACTGATGTCTTGAAGGTATATATTATCTTCAAATCCGAAATGGTTGTGGATGGGTACATAGTCACAAATTTCAGCTACAAGGTCTGCTGTGGCATCATCTGGGATGGTTCTTCTAATAGCTTGTAGTCCATCTTTGTGTGGATTTTGATGCAAAGAGCTTCTATGTCCATAGTGGTCAGGATGATGGCTTCTGGAGGTTCATCAATGAAGTGGATTTTCATCAGGAGGTCTATAGGGTCTTGAAGATAGCTAGGAATTTTGATAGTATAGGGTCTGAGGTGGGAGTCTGCATATCCTGATAAGCCTGATGTAACAGTGCCATTGCCTGAAATGATGAGGTGTCTGGGGTTTACTTTTTTAAGAATTTTTGGTCGTAGATAGAATATCTGTGGTTGGAGTTCTGGTGCTGTGTTTGTCTTTATTTGGTCCTGTGCTTCCTTGGGGAGTTTCTTGAGTAGGTGGTGTAGTTCCTTTTGGCATCACTCAGTGGGCTATGAGAAAAGTGGTTTGCAGACCACTGTTTTGGAAAGTTGTTTATAAGTCTCCTGATCATAATCCGATTTATTCATGATGATGACAGCACCTCCTTTGTCAGCCTCCTTAATAAAAATGTTGGAGTTGTTTCTGAGGCTCTGGATGGCATTGTGTTCTGTATGGCTGAGATTATGTTGTAAGGGATGATGTTTATCCATGATTTCAGCCTTGGCATGGTGGCAGAAACAATCAATGTAGAAGTTTAGTCTGCTGTTCTGATCATTAGAAGGAGTCCACAAAGAGTATTTCTTCTTACAGTGTTGGGAGGGAGGTATCTGTAGTTCACTACATTGCTCATTGGTGTGATGGAAATATTTGTTGAGTCCAAGATGATGCAAGCAGTTCTCCAGGTCACCACAGAATTTTATGTTAAGTATGGGGGTCGTGGGGCAGAAGGGAAGTCCCTGAGACAGCACAGATTCCTCTGCTGGAGTAAGTGTGCAGCAAAAAGAATAACAATATTGTTGGCTGGGTTGAAGGTGTCACTCTTGTCCTTTGTAGTGCATAGTAGTTTAGACCGATGTTTGTCAAAATTCAGGTTGTGACCCAGTACTGGGTCACAGACTCACAGACGTTGGCTCACTGGCAGGGGAGGTATTGGGGAAGGGAGAGGGAGGACGTGGCTGTCTCTTGCTGAACTGCATAAAGCCTGCTGTAACATAGTATCAGCCTTCAGTAGAGAGCATTTGGACAAACCTGAGTTGTAAAGGATTAACAAAGATGTGCTAATTGTTGTTCAATCAATCTCTGTGCCTCCTCTCAGAGTCAGGATCTCTTTGGGCTTCTCTCATTCATATGAAAAGGACTGAGGTCACTGGCAAGCAATCCTGCAGTTTTTATCAATAGACCCAATGGAGAAAAGAAAAAAAAAACTTTGAACACCCTCTTATTCAACCATTTCTGGGATCTGGGGATTGCAGTTTATTTTTGCAAATTAAGACTTGCCTCTTTTTTCAATGGGTTGAGAATTCCCTTGCTTGCAACAAAATTGATAACTTGTAGATTTTAATAAAAACTCTAGGATTTTTTTGACTGATAATTCAAAAGAGAAGGGAAAAAAGCAAACTATTCTAGTAGGAGCCTGTGTTGAAGTATGGTATTTTTTCTACAATTAGAAAGCTTAAGTAACAGAATAATATCCAGCTCAGAGATGTATCTGCTGGAAGGAGAAGTTATAACAAGGTCCCAATCTGTAGGGGAGTAGATAGCCTTGTTGTATTGCTTCCTTATGCACACTGACAGCAACAGGGGTCACCAGACCAAGCAGAAGAGAGCTAGCACCCCTTCAAGCACAATATTGTGGACAGTTGTGTGTTCATGGAAACTCATGCAGACTCAGGGAGAAGATGGAGAGCAGAGGTGAAAGTGGAACCCAGAGAGGCTGCTTCAGTTCCTGGGATTTGGCAGTGCAGAAGCGAGTAGGACCTGGATGGACTTGGACAGGCTCAGCAGCAGAGAGGATCTTTCAGGACCTTTCTTTCCAGCCTGCCATTGGCTCTCTTCTTCTTTCCCTGTCTAGCATTTCCATCTCATTTCTCCACCCAGTCACCCCACCCCATTAGCAAGGAGCTCCCACGCACACACTGCAGGCTCCTGTGCAAAATTTTAGAAACTTGACATATTTCCTGATTTGAGACAGGAACATGGTACGTGGAATCAACCTCTGCATGTCCCATGTAGGTGATCTCAAATTAGATGTGTAGATCTCAGAGATGCAATAGAAGCCTTCTGGGAAGGGATGAAAGCCATGAGGGATTCCCACACCCCTCGCAACCATGGTCTCTGTTCAAATTTCTGGCAGCAGCGGCTTTTTTTCAGTGGAGGGTTGCCACACAGCAGAGGGGTCTGGAACTGGGTCCCAAGCAAAAAGGTTTGACAACCACTGTTTTAGACAGTTTATTTATTTATTTATTTATTTTAGAAAGCAAAGTGTGTCCTGTATATGGATTTTCAACAGAAAATCACCAGCCATTATTCGTCACACAAGGAGGTCATTAGCCCTGAGGATTGCTGTTGCTGTGGTGCAGCTTTGAGTGTTGCTTTCCTGTCCATTAACTGGGTGAGGATTCCTTCTCTATACAGGTTCCCAGCATATGGACTGTGCAGTGATTCCAAAATGTAACCGCACGTATGTACTGCTGTGAATGTTTGTGTATTTCCAGGGCAACTCAAAATATGGACAGGCACAGAAGAGAGTTTGTACACCTACAGTCCTATTACTATGAGGGAAAAGGATTAATGAACATTGTATTAAATTAGAGGAAAAAATATTTATACAGTGTTTGTAAGTTCTAAAAACGTAATTTGGCAGTTGATTTTGTTTTATTTTGTTTGCTTTGGTTTTGAGAGTTTTCTGCACTGATAGATAATTGTTCTTTTGAACAGTTTTTTTTGTTTTGTTTTGTTTTTTTTTACATAGTCAGGATGCCCAGTGTTGGGATAGACTTTTTTTTTTCCTAACTGGAGCAAAATTGATGAATGTAAGTTGACATGCAGGGCTAGGTTGCTGCAGTGTCATTCAAATAGTACTGCTTTTACTTCCTCCATTCCTAAGTACTAAGCATATTGCTTTTTGAACTTCAACGTTCATAGTTAGTACAGCACAAGACCCGTGGTCAGAAATCCTGCCCAAGAATCCATTAAGCTATGCAAAGGACTTGGAGATAAGTACTGTAGCATACACAGTCTAAAGATAATGCTCTGTAACTCATTCTTTATCTATCTTTCATTCTTAGGCTGACCATAGGTCACATTTCAAGTTAAGAAAAAAAGTATATTCAGAAACAGTATAGGAAGTTGTCTTTCTATTAAAATATTGAATTATCTATAAAATAGAACCTCTTGGCCATGAGATTCTGCATGGTTGGTTCTTTTAATAAGAGCATTCTTAAGTTATTTTCTTTAGACAATAGCTGTTAAGACCAGAAGGGACTGTTGTGATCATCTAGTCTGATCTCCTGAAAAATGCTACAGAAGTGTGTGGGAAATGAGCTGCAGACCTATAACCTCTGGAGCAATTATTGAAATCTTCAGGTCTTGATTTAAAGACTTCAGGTTACAGATAAACTATTAGTTTAAAACTACAAGTGACCAGTTCCCATACTGCAGATGAAGGCAAAAACAATAACAGCAACACCACTACCATCAGAATAAGGGGGCTCTGTCACAATGATTTGGGGGTAAATTCTTTCCTGAACACAAATAAGGAGATTAATTGAACCCTGAGCATGTCACCAATATTTCCCAGCCAAAACAGTGAGAACGAGTTACTGTAGTAAATCAATTATATATCTTAATTCTCACTAAATGAAATTGAATTGTGTATCCTAAATATATGGGCCAAAGTTGTTAACATAACCCAGTCACTGTCCAACATTAAAGTGGTAAAAAAAAGGGTTCAGGATTTTGGCATAATGCTTAGTCCCCCGGCAAACATAGCATTAAAAATCCTTTTACCTTTTATTATTATTATTATTATTATTATTATTATTATTATTATTATTATTATTAAAGATACAGAAAAGAATTAAAAAAAACAGTTAAAGTATTTGTAATTTAATATATTGAGTAAGACTTTAAATTTAACAATACTTCTTGTTCCTTTTTTCTTTAGCCAAAAAGAGGTTTGGAAAGAAAATCCCCGCCCCACATGCATATGCATTCAATAGATAATAATAACTGTGCTTTTGAGGGAATGAAAGTTAGTTAATACAGATAGGAGTTCTCCTGCTGCTCTTAGAATCCCATTCCATATAATCGCTTATTATGTTTCGGATTCTGCTGCAGATGGTAGAAGTGGTGATGTCAGCTGGATCCCTCTCTCTGGCCTGGTCTGGTCAGGATTAGAATGAAGGATGCCTGGAGTCCCAGAACATGATGGGGGTTGCAGTCATGATGGTGAAGCTTGCTCCAGTAGCGTCAAGCTTTTCTTCCATATTCCCTCACCTCCCAGGCTCTTTCTTTGGCGAGTGATGCAAACAATAGCCCATTCCCTCATATATTTTTTTTTAACAGTAAGTCCTATATTTGATACACCATTTGTTTCATTAATTTCTGGGCCCATGTTTTGTTGTTTACCAAGCATCATTTTAACATTATACTTGATTTATATCAATAAGCCTCTTTAATTGAACTAAGTCAGTCTGTCTGCCTTTTCATACCTTTTCTCATCAGGTTATTGTGATATCTTATGAAATTCCACATACTTTTTTATATATATGTTCTTAATTAGGGTAAATCTGTAGGCCCAGTTATTGAGTCCTCTGACAGCTATTTTAACTGTGAGTCATTCTGTCCATTTACCAAAAAAAAAAAAAAAAAAAAAAATCTGATTGCTTAAATCTACCTCATATATAGGATTTATAGGACGTTTAAAAGGAATGATATAAGAAGATTATCTCAGTACCCTCCTTTTTGAAATGAGGTTTCCAGTACCTAATCTCATGGTCAATAAATAGATTTGCCGCACTGGTAAAATTGACTTCTGACGAAGCAATGCTCAACAGCATAGACTTCATTATAGAGGAGCATGAAAAGATCTGAAAAATGTTCCCAAACCAGATACCACACCATCCCCTTCAGGCATGACTCCACTCAGCTTTTGCTTATGACATCAAATTTTGAATAGGAAAAGGATATTAAGATTATTGTGGACATTAAAGCCAAGTAGATATGGCTCTGGAGTGTGTCTCAGGAGACCTAAGGTTAATTATGGACTCTGGCACTATCAGGCTGAGTCATGTTGGTGAATAACATCTGTCTCTCTGCTTCAATTTCTTCATATTTAAAATGACCATCTTTGTAAAGCACTTTGAGATCTACCAGTGTAAAACATTATATAAGTTAGGTATTGTTAGGCTTAGTTCAATGGTGTTTATGTGACAGAAAACATCTTAGCCAACACTAGTGACCTACCAAGCTGAAAGCATTAGTTTCTACAGTTTAAGCTAAAGAATCAGAATCTGTATCTGGGTGCTGTAAGAGACTCATATCATCTGTAGACCAGGTACAGGAGGTGCTATGGAAGATGCTGAGCAATAGGTTCCACAAACATTGGTATGTCTTTTCTGCTTTGGAGATTGATCTTAAATAACTTGAGCAGCTTTCTGATCCACATGCCTGTAAGCCCTCTCCAGGCTCCACCCTGCCGTTAGTTATTTGCAGCAGAATTCTTTCAAGAGGGATGCAACATGCTTTCCTCTCCCATAGATCAATAGTGTCAAATAACTTGTAGATTCACCAGCCACTTACCAATTGGGAAGGATACCAGATCTTCAGGGATGTTTTCTGAACACAAGAGACCCAGGCAAGGAATTACTTTACTGCACTATTAAGTTAAACAAACATCTTTTAATACAGTTTCTGTATGAATGACTGTACAAAATACATTTCTTGGCCAAACAGCAACTGATACAGAATTTTAATTACTTGTGTAGTTTACAATTAGCAACATTTCCCAAGAGAGCCAAAACTTTACAGGTTAATGGCACAGACTGTACTTCCTCTAAGCTGATTATATTCTAGTTTACAATTACCAATTAAAGAAACCAATTACAACTCCAGACTGTGTCAACACAGAGTGACCTAATTCAATCCTGGTTAATCAGTTACACAAACAAATTCTATTTCTTGAACAAACTCAAATTGGGTTAAAGAGCATAAAATGTGAATTTCTGACTATTCTTCAACTATAAAAATTTTAGCAAGGAAAAACATTTTAAGTAATCCTACTGCAATCCGAAATGAAGTCTCTACAAAGGAAATATTATTTGAGAACATATTATGAAACATTTGTGATCCTTTCTTTTAGTATCTGCCAAGAGTCACCCACTGTGGTATTTTGTAAGAAGTAGTTAAGCATAACTTCAGTTTCACCATTGCCTCATTTAAAAGGGCACTGACATGGAGATTTTAAAGGAGTGTTTTAAAGTTGGTAATGTTCTTTGAAGTTTAACATTCAAATGTGCAACTTTTCTTACTTTTTAAAAGCCAAATGTTCTGAGACAGCCTATTTATTTTTTTGGAAATTTTAAGCAAGTTAGGGTCTGAAATCAGTTGACTGACTTAGGCCCTAGTCCTGCAAGGAGATCGACAGAGGTGTAAATGTACACTCCTTGCAGAACCTTATCTGAAATTTAAATAAATCCACTGTGTGTGTGTGTGAGTGAGTGCGAGAGAGAGAGACTACTGAATGTTAGTTCCAGAGACAAGGACCACAGAGTGGGAAGACATATATGGGCAAGGTTTTTTGAAACAGGAAAGAATGGATCTGGGTAGTGAGAAGGAAGAGGATGTAGGACTGGATAGAAGATAGAGCCATTAACTGTGGAGGGCATAAAAAATAGGCACAGTAGCTTAAAAAAAAAAAAAAAGAAAAAACTGAAAGGAAGAAACTGAGCAACAGAAGAGGCAGGTGGGGATCTGTATATGTGAAAATACAGTGGACTTTGGGGCTCAAGCAGCCAGAGGAAAAAATTTACTTTAGTGGCATAATATAGATGAAATACAGATGAAGCTTAGCAGGGCTGGGCTGGGCAAGGGAGTTCATGGAAAGAGCTTAGCACAGGGGTCTCAAACTGAAATCACCACAAGGGCCGCATGAAGACTAATAGAGGGCTACATGAGGACTAGTACATTAGCCCAAGGGAGCACCACTGAAACCTTTTCATACAACAATATTGCAAATATCAGTAATAATTGTGTCACTGCAGGCCAGGCCACAGGAAATAGCTGTAGGGGCCGCATGCGGCCCACAGGCTGTAAGTTTGAGACCCCTGGTTTAGCATGAGGGAGGAGATGATTATATATAGCTGGAGACAGCCATTTGAATAATAATACTTGACAATAATCTCTCTCTAACAGTAGATGGCTCAGCTATAAGCAGCATCACACTGTAACTACAGAAGGATTTTTTTATGGTTCTGTATAGTATAGCATTCTGTTTTCTGTTGGCTTGCACACATCTGACTGCACCATACCTCCCCCCCCCAAAAAAAAAAAAAAAAAGATTTTGGGAGCAACATGACAAAGGCTCCATACAGCTTCTTCATCACTCATAGGGGGACTTAGACTTTAGCATAATAACAAAAATTGGCTACTTTTCATGCACTGGAACAAAGGGGTAATAGGACCAAAAGCACATCTTCTGAGGAGCATCAGTCCACGTATTGTCTTTCTATCCAGAACTTTTTCATGATAAATAGGACATAACTCTACAGGAATCAGGAATTTAGTTTTATTTCATTGCAGATGGAATTTTTATTGTAAGTGACTTCATTGTGGTCAGGATTTATAATATCTTATTTCATTTCCACATGAAAACAAATCCCAGAAAGACATTTGGAAATGTGTATTGAGTGTGAAACACAGATTTGCCCCTTCCTTACTCATCTGTTTGAGATCTGATGTCCTACCAGAATAAGATTAACTCATTCCTCGGAGTGTGTTCATCAAGACCCATATAGCATATGGGTCTGGATGTAAATGAGCACATGAAAAACAAATTGATGTTTTCTTTGGCCAGTTCCTTCTATTTTATATCATTTCTCAAAACTCTCAAATCTATATTTGAGCTATTGCAGTATTTGTGTCCCACTGTTGTATAGATATTCCAATAAATGAAGTGCACCAGTGAAGATTATTACATTTGAAAAATGACCTATATTTTTTCAGGAGCTGGAGGACTTACCTTATGTTTCATCTTGTACTTCTGAGACATCAGCAAACATTCACAAAAACTGTCCTAGACTCAGAGGCTATGTCTACACTGCCAATTTAGTTCGAATTAAGGAGGCTTAATTTGAACTAAATTGGTCCTAGTGTACAGTAGTCTTTCCTTAGTTCCAACTAAGAAATTCCTTAGTTCAAACGAAGGAATGCTTAGTTCAAACTAGTAAGTACCAGTGGCTAGTTCGAACTAAGCACTTGGTTTGAGTATAAATTCAAACTCAGCATGATGTAGACTCGAACTAACCCTTAGTTTGAACTTAAGAAGTTCAAACTGAGGGCAGTTAGTTTGAACTAAGTGTACTAGTTCAAACTAATGTCAGTTTGAACTAGTCCACATTGTTAGTTTGAACTAAGTTGGAGGTACAGACATTTTTAAAAGCATTTTTTCAAAGGAACTGAGTAACAGATTATGTAACAGAGATTAATTGTTGGTAGAGCTATAGTTAAGTTTACAATAAAAAAAGTATCAGTTTCCAAAGTTTCAAAATTCTTCTAATGCTTTTTTTTGCCAACAACTGGGGAACAAAAGGAAATCAGCAGAAACATGGGGGGGCACAGAAACTAACACACCAAAAAAAGCAGTGGAATGCCCAAGGTAAGATCTAGTGTACATTACCCAAAATAGTCTAAAACTTTAAATTTATTAGATCTTGGATTTTGTTGTTCTTATTATGGAATGAATGATATAGTGCTTGTGAGCAGCCACAAATCAAGGTGAGCACATGGCAAGCTGGGGTGCTAAGGAGGCAACACTGGATCCACATTTATGAGGACTGAGTAGCTCTGTCATTCTGTATGAGTAGTGAAGAGGCACTACAGCTGCTAAAATGCACCCTTGTCCTGGGCTGGTGGTGAATTTCAAATGCCCAACCACTCCACTGCATTCATGAGCTTTACACAGGTGGAGTGGATTTCAGGCTTTTAAAAGTATTTATTATCTTTTGCAGTCTCAGCATGCTGGCTTGAGGCAAACTGACACTCTATCCCTTCAAAAACTATTAAAAAAAAGTTGATTCTGGATTATATCTGTCAAATACCAAACTATTTTCTAGAAGTAAAATCCTTCAGAGTGTATCCCAAATCTGTACATCATGTTCTACCATTGTAATATTTATATTGGGAGTGTTATATTATCTGCTGTGTGGGGAGAATACACATATGGAGCTGTCTCTCTTGAGGGCTTTATGGCTGATGATTTCTAAGAATCACAGTTATTTCTTCCAGTATCAGTTATTTTTATGTTCACAAAAGTGTATCCTTGTATCTGATATTTTTGGCTTGGAAACATCTGTGTACATTATGTATTATATTTAGCAGTGTATATTGTTGTGATACTGAGAGCAGTAAAAGTAAGGGGAAATTCACAATCTTTACTATACCGTGAATCTTGCACTTATGTCACAGACCCAACAAGAGATTTAAGCATGTGCCTGAATTTTAAAAATTCAATAGGGCTAACTGCATACTTAGTGTTCAGTATCTTCATAAATTGGCCCCTGAATGGTGGTGGGGGAATACTTGTACAGGTGCCAAAAAGTGTTTTGTTTTGTTTTTAATGTGTGTGTGTGTGTGTGTGTGTGTGTGTGTGTGTGTTTGGGTTTCAGACAACTATAAAATTTGTAAAATCAATTTCACCAAAAAAGAGTCCCAAAGAAAGCATTATTTTCAATGATAATTTGTACAGAGAAATAATCAATTTTTGCAGCAACACATTTTAAAACATAAAATTAAGACTCATTCTATGAAGAATAGGGTTCTATACTGTCTTCATGTTCACATGGTACAGTTTCCCACTAAATTTCCAAAGGGGCAGCCAGGTTAGTCTAGTCCACAAAAAAAAAAAAAATTGTGTGGCACTTAAAGACTAACAGATTATTGTTCGCATGAGCTTTCGTGGGAGAAAACCCCACTTTGTCAGATGCTTCGAAGATGGGCAAATTTACAGAATGGAATGAAAATAAATGCAAGGGAGTGTAAAACATAAGATCAGGTCATATAGTAACAGCAAATTAGAGCAGTTGTTAGGTTTAAACTCTGGGAAGGCTGAAGTCAAATTACCTTTTGTAATGGGAAAAGAAACCATAGTCTTGATTAGGTCCTGCTTTCACAGAATTTAGCTTGCATATTAATTACAGTTCAGCTGTTTCTCTTTGAAGTCTTGAAGTCCCAGTCACACCTCTGAGTACAGTCATTAACAAATCATTTATTGAGTGATTGGAAAGATGGAAGCGCTCAGCAACTGGTTTGGTTTGTTTGTTTGTTTGTTTTGTGATTTCTGATGTCAGTTCTGTGTTCATTTATTCTTTTGCACAGAGATCGTCCTGTTTGTCCAATGTATAAGGTGTTGGGGCATTTCTGGCACATGACAGCATAGATCACATTAGTAGATGATCAGGTAAATGAGCCTTTGATGGAGTAGCTGGTTTGATTAGGACCTGCGATGGCATCTATTGTGCAGATATGTGGGCAGACCTGGCAGCATGGTTTGTTGCAGGGGTGTGTGCCTACTTTAATGATTCCTGTTCTAAGGTCTGTAGTTGCTGGTGAGTATCTGTTTAAGGTTGGGTGGTTGTCTGTAGGTGAGGAGAGGTCTGTCTCCCAGGGCTTGAGAAAGTGAGGGATCATCCTTTAGAATAGGCTGTAGGTCCCTAATGATCTGTTGCAGAGGTCTAACTTGAGGGTTGTATGTGGTGACTAGTGGTGTTCTTTTGTTTTCCTTCTTGGGCCTCTCCTGTAGTAGATGACTTTGAGGTACCCGTCTAGCTCTGTCAATTTGTTTTCTTACCTCCCCAGATGGTTACTGTAGTTTTAAGAATACTTGATAGAGATCCTCAAGATGTCTGTCTCTGTCTGCGTGATCAGAGCAAAAGTAGTTATATATTAGGTCTTGGCTGTAGACAATGGATCAAACATCTTTATGGGTGACTTAGACTTTCCTCAAGTCTCATCCCAAAACACCTCCTCTTTACCTATGCTACATTGATAACTTCTCCATCATCTGGACCTATGGCAGGGATGATCTTGAACATTTTCACAGAAATTTGAACAATTTCCACTCCACAATCAAATTGAACCTGGAATGCTCCACACAGGAGATCTACTTTCTTGACACTAAAGTACACATCAGGGATAGACACGTCAACACCACCTTGTACCAAAAACCAACTGATCTGTAGCGTTACCTACATCCCTCAAGCTTCCATCCTAAACACACCCACATGATCCATTGTCTACAGTCAAGCCCTAAGATATAACCACATTTGCTCTGATCCCTCAGACAGGGACAGACATCTTGAGGATTTCTATCAAGCACTCTTAAAACTACAGTACCCATACAACCCTCAAGTCAGACCTCTACAACAGATCATTAAGGACCTATGGCTTATTCTAAAAGATGATCCCTCACTCTCTGAAGCCTTGGGAGACAGATCTCTCCTCATCTACAGACAGCCACCCAACCTTAAACAGATACTCACCAGCAACTACAGACCTTAGAACAGAAACATTAAAGCAGGCACACACACCTGCAACAAACCATGCTGCCAGGTTTGCTCACATATCTGCACAATAGATGCCATCGCAGGTCCTAATCAAACCAGCTACTCCATCAAAGGCTCATTTACCTGCTCATCTACTAATGTGATCTAGGCCATCATGTGCCAGAAATGCCCCAACACCTTATACATTGGACAAACAGGACGATCTCTGTTCGAAAGAATAAATGAACACAGAACTGACATCACCAGTTACTGAGCACTTCCATCTTTCCAATCACTCAATAAATGAATTGTTAATGACTGTACTCAGAGGTATGACTGGGACATCAAGACTTCAAAGAGAAACAGCTGAACTGGAATTAATATGCAAATTAAATTGTGTGAAAACAGGATTAAATCAAGACTATGATGTCTTTTCCCATTACAAAAGGTAATTTGACTTCAGCCTTCCCAAGGTTTGAACCTAACAACTGCTCTGATTTGTTGTTACAGTATGACCTGATCCTATGTTTTACACTCCCTTGCATTTATTTTCATGCCATTCTGTAAGTTTGTCCACCTTCGAAGCATCTGAGGAAGTGGGGTTTTCTCCCACAAAAGCTTATGTGAAAAATAAATGTGTTAGTCTTTAAGTGCCACATGACTCCTTTTTTTCTTTTCACTCACTTCTTGCCATCTTTTATTTTGTCTGCAGTGCTATTGTGCCTTCCACAAGAACATAAGAGCTTCCATACTGTGTTAAACCATAATTCCTCTTGCATCTTACAGTAGTCTATACCAGATCTTCAGGGAGAGTGTACAGAACAGAACAGTTATGGAATTGATCCACCCATTTTTCATCTCCCGCTTCAGATAATCAGAGTCTTAGGATCACCCCAAACATTATCTTTGCTGATAATCATTGATGGACCTTTCTCCATGAATTTACCAGTTATTTTTGGAATCCCATTATGCTTTTGGCCATCACACAATACAATGCAGAGTTCAAAAAGTTAAGTAT
Source organism: Podocnemis expansa (assembly GCA_007922195.1). NCBI lineage: Eukaryota > Metazoa > Chordata > Testudines > Podocnemididae > Podocnemis > Podocnemis expansa. The sequence goes on along the minus strand of ML681989.1, from coordinate 20,064,688 downwards.
GAAAAATCACCTCCTTTTATTTATATTAAATTTCATGCTATTAATTTCATTGGTGACCTCTCTTATTGATGTTATGTAAAAGGACAGATAACACTTCTCTATTCCTGTTTCCAAAACATTCAGGATTTTACATACCTCTATCATACGTTTTCTTAGTCACATGTTTTCTAAGCTGAAGAGCCTTAACTTTTTAGTTTCTGCTTGTATAGAAGCCATTTCATGTCTGTTATCTGTGTTGTGCTTGTCTTATTCTTTTACAATTTCATTGTGTTCTTTTTGAGATGCAGTGTTTGGAACTTGAGACAGGAATTGTGGGTGTACCATGAATTTATATGGGGGAATTTTAGTATGTTATGTCTTATTTTCTATCCCTTTTCTAATACTTTCAATAACATAGTCAAAGTTTTCAGAGAACTATCCATGGTAACTCCAAGATCTCTTTGTTAATTTGTACAGCTAATTAAGAACCCACCTTTGTTATGTATGGTTGGGTTTATTTTCTTTTCCCACTATGAATTACTTTCATTTATCTACATTGAATTTCATCTTCCATATTGTTGTCCTATCACAAAATTTTGTAAAATCCATCTGTAACTCCTTTTAGTTTGATTTGGATTGAATGTTTTTGTCTAGTAGGAAAGATAGGAAGAGAAGATTGGGGGGCATTTTCATATTGACCTGGGACCTTAACTTGTGTCACCACAGATAAGAGAATAATCTAGTGACAAAAGCAGATGTCATACTGTATTGAGGTCAATATACTGACAACTTTCTTCTTCCCTGGAAATGTATGATTATAAATGTCTCATCAGTGAAAATGTGATATTGAAAACTCATTTGTAGATTCAGAGTAACTGGGGAAAAAAAAAAAAAACATTCTGAGTCTGTAGCAGGGAACTGTGGCCTCCCTTGGAGCCTGGGTTTGAGCAAAAGCCTGAGTGCCCCTTCTGGCCAGACCTGTGAACTGCAGGGCTCTGTCCCCAGAGGCAGAGGGGTGGAGCAAAGACAGGAACAGGAATTACAAAAGCCCTGCCTGGAAGCTCAGTAGGGGTTGAGCTGCTACAGGGGAAGGCTGTGCCTCCACAGAAGTGGTGAGTGGAGTGAGTCCAGGCCCCTGACAGGCAGCTACCCCTGACCTTTCCAGCTAGAAAGACTGATGGCCTACCTAGCTTGCTCTGGCCTAGCAAGTGGGAAGAGATCCTCAAGACTGCGGACTGGGGAGGATACCCTGCAGTCTGCTAGGGCCATGACTGGTTGTCCCTTGTTGGGGCTGGCCTGGAACTGTCTAAGGCTGAGGACACAGACACCTACAGACCCTGCAACCTGGAGGAACTCCTTTCAGTTGAGGAGGAGCTGCTGGGGGTGAAAGGACCCTGCAACCCCGAGGAGTTGCCCTGCCCTGAAGGACCAGAGGAGTTCCTGGAACTGCCACCCACAGACTTGGAGTGCTTCCTTGGAATCCCACAGATGATCTACCTTGAAGACATCAATGGCCTATACCACATTTGGAAACAGGGACCAGGCGCAGAGTTGAAGGAAGTAGCTCAGGGAAAGCAGACTGCAGTATAGCTGCAGGCACTGCAAACCGGTGTCAATGTGTTGCGGCGGGAGCCCCGCTGACTCACTGACTGAACCCTCAGTCACTGGTACAGCTCTGAGTAGGGACGCAGTGGAGGTGGGTGGGTCTGCGTCCCCTTGCTCACACCTTTTTCCTTTTCAGACCATCTAGGCTATGTCTACATTTGGAAATTCAAATTAAGGAGGCTTAAATCAAACTAACTTAGTCCCTGTCTACACTAGGCTTGCATTAGTTCAGATTAAGGAATTCATTAATTCAAAATAATTAAAGCTTAGTTGGAGCTAGGAAGACACTCCCTTTAGGTAGATCTAAACCCTTAGTTTGATCCTTAGTTGGAACTTGGCATAGTGTGGACTTTTAAATTCACTTTGTGAGTTAGACCTAAGGGTAGTTAGTTCAAATTACAGAGTGGGTTAAGTTGAAATACCTGTAATTTTACTTAGTCCACATTGTTAATTTGCACTAATAAGTTTAAATGTAGTTTGAAGTACCTTCAAACTTGTGAGTTTGACTTAACACATTTGAGTTAAGTTTGGGAAGTGTAGACATAGCCCCAGAGTGCTTGACCCTCATGCCAGACTTGCTGAAGAGTGTGAGCAGTGTTCTTGCCCATCTGGGCTGGCTACAAAACCCAGTCTGGGGCAATAGACCCTTGTGCCTGCCTGGCGGCCGGGGTTACTGACTTGCTGGTCCACAAGTGATACCCCAGAACGAGGCCTAAGGGGCTTTTCTGGAGGGCTAAGACCGAAGGAAGTATTCAGAATCGAGTTCAGCGTGTGAAGAGGAGAAGGATCAATTGTTTGGAGAGGGGCCATTTGAGACTGATTTGCCAGCACTGCCAGCAGGAGGCGCCCTCCAGGTAGTTAGGGTGCCACAATTACCTGCAGAGTCTAACTGAACTGTAAGTCCAGTGACAAGTACCAGGGGAAGGTAGAAGACATGATAAACACAGTTATGAAAACACTCATAAAATCTGCAACTGAGACGCTGAAGAAACCAAATTTAAACTGAGGCTAGGAATCACCTAACTCCTAGATTCTTGTTCTGGTAGAAAATGAAGTAATGAACTAAGTAAACACAGTGTTGGATTTGCTGTCAAGAAGTTTGCCTTTAGTTCATGTGTACCCCTCCAATAGTTATCATCAATAATATCTTACAGCTGGATGTAGACATGAACTGATGTTTCTGCCTATCTATCGACTAATATCTGAGTACATAAAAAAGCAAAAAGATTAATTCTATTCTGTCCTGGAACAAATAGTCAAGAATGTAGCCACAAAAGTAGACTTCTTGTTCTCTGTGATTTCAGTGCTCATATGGGCAAAGACTGGGAGCATTGTGGATGTATTATTATTGCCCAACAGAAGAGACCCTAATGAAAATGTAGCCCCAGGGGTTAAAGTAAGGGGTAATGTACCGGAATTGCATTCCAGGACCCCCTATTTTTAGGTTGTCAGCATTCTGGGGCCCTTAAAAATAGAAAAAGGTACCCCAACGCTGCGTTCCACAGCCCTGCTAAAAATAGCACAAGTAGCTGGAACACAGCGTACTGGTAGCACCATCCAGGGACATCGTTGGCCCCGAAAAAGACCCGGGGCACAGGACCAGGCCACACCCCCTCGGCCACGTTCCAGCACCATTGCCCAATAAGTTGTTGGGCCCCTGCTGCCTCCAGCCTGGCCCCAGATGCTTGGTTGGTTTTGGGGCCAGGAGAGGCAAGTGCCCCTGCATATTTCCCAGCCTTAATGCCGGGCCGGGGCCCGGGCCGAGAGAGGTGAGCACTGCGGAGGGCACCCCAGCCAGGGTCCCCAGTCTGGTATGGGGTGGCCCAGACACTTGGGGCACCAGTGCTGAGACTCAGGGCACGTGCCCCGTGCGCCAGGTGCCAGCAATGCCTCTGGTGCCATGTTAAGCCCTATTCCACCTTAATACAGCTAGCAGAGAGCAGCAGCAGATGGGGAGTTTGTGAATCTCCCCTCTGCAGGGCAGAGCAGCTTGTGGCTGGAAGCAGCTCCCAGCCAGTCACCCAGCCTGCAAACAGCTGAGGTAAGGGCTTTGGGGAGGGGGCTGCTGGGGGGGGGTGTATGTGTGTGACTGGAGGGGTTGTGTCTGGGGTGTGTGTCTGTCTGGGGTTGGGTACTGGGGCAGGGGGTGGGTTCTCAGGAGTGGGGGGCCCACCCATACAGGAGGGTTCCAGGGCCCACCAAATTACACTTTAACCCACGTAGCCCTAATTAAAATGACCAGTGTGCCCTTGAGATTTGCACTTCTTGTGATCTGAGAGCCTCAGATTCCTATTTTGCTGCCAACAGTAGCTACAAGGTCACATGGAGGTACCCTACTTCTGGATGCTGGCATGAGCTTTACCTCATCCTGAACCATTGCAGAAACATTTGTGATGTACTGCAAACACAATCAGATCCTAATGTTGATTGTAACACTGATCATGTTTTTGTCAGGGGCAAGCTCCAATTACATCTTAAGATCATCATGAGAAACTGAAAGGCAAATTTCACCACGGCATTACTAATAGGACATTTGTACAAAATTTCAACATGTGCTTGAGCATGTTCCTGAACATAATCAGCTTGATTCCTCTGATTCTGGAACCTCATGGGGCAATTTTAAGAATAAGACCCTGGGAACTGCTAGGGATGTCAACAAAAACAACAAAACCTGACTGGAAAAAAGCATGTATACATCTGTTGCTCCAACATATAGAAAAGAAAAAAACAAAAAACAAGCTACAGTAACTTTACTTCAACAACCAAGTAAGCACAGAATACGTGTTGGCAAAAGCTGTGCAAGAAGATTCAGACATGCTGAATAAGTACGTAAGTGCATTAGTGCTGAATTAAGTGCTGGCAAAAGCCTTGCAAGGAGAGTTAGACCTGCTTTGAAAGAGGGAACTTTCATGGCATCTAAGATGGAATCAAAAGAGACTCTTGGTCCAATTTGTAAAAGACTGCAAACCCGGAAGTGAATGATAGTGGGATCCTGACTGATAAACTTATTACAAAAATTCTAGTCAAAATATGCCTTTATCTGTGATACTGCTTTAGCTACCATTCCCCTACTTCCAATGATGGAGAAGTTGGACCAAATATGAACTCCTGAAGGTGTTTAGAAAGACAGCAAAGAGGTTGCAAGTGGGAAAGGAGCAGGCAATGATCAGATACCTCAGGAGTTCCTAATGGCAAAATTGGGAATGTTTGGAAGTGACATCTGCACACTTCTCTGCACCTGCTGTGAATAAAGCATGTACATCAGGATCTGTAGGATGTCAACATAATTACTTTATACAAAAATAAAGTGGCCAGATCAAACTGCAACAGTTACTAAGGGATATTTTTGCTCAGCGAGATGCTTACAAGGGTCCTTTTGAAATGATTCCAAATCATTGTTGAAAGAGTTTATCCTAACAGCCAGTGCAGCTTCAGAGCTGGAGAATCCATGACTATCATGTCCTTCACAATGCACTCGTTGCAAGAAAAATGCCATGAACAACAGGCACATTTCTGTGTAGCATTTGTTGACCTAGAAAAGGCTTCAACATGATTAACTGGAAAGATATATACAAGATTCTCTTGGAAAGTGACTGTCCACAAAAAAGTGTTCCCCATTTTAGGGAGTACCATGAGCAAATGAAGGCAGCTATCCAATATAAAAATGAAATATCTGAATTCATCATTAATACTGGCAAGAAGCAAGGTTGTGCTTTAGCATCGATTGGCTTTGGAATCTTCTCTGTCTTACGTACAACTTTTGGAAATAATCAGTTTAGCATATTGAATGAATCAAAATTGGACTTAACATCAGGCAATTTCAAAACAAAAGATATGTCACCCGGCTCAGTATTCTGGATTTGTTTTTCCTAGATAACACTGAATTCCTCTATAATTCAGCTATATGAATTGCATACCAGGATGAATACATTCTCTGATATATCAAGGCTGGCCTGGTAATCAATATTGTCATGTCATAGGGATCTAACTTTTTTCCTAAATTATTCATCAGTAATGAAACTTTGGACAATGTGGATCACTTCTGCTATCTTGGCTCAACTTTCACCAGGTCACTTACTCTTGATACAGAATTTGATGTGAGAATCAGCAAATCTTCTGTCACTTTTGATAAACTTATCTCCTGTCTCTAAAGCAACAAACTGCTAACCTTGAATGCATAGGTATCTGCTTATCATGTTTCTGTCCTCAGTACCATCCTTCTCAGCTGTAAAATTGGGGTCACACACTCCACACAAGATTAAGCAGCTTCCACCTTCACCACCTCAGAAGAACCTTTGCAGTGACTTGGGGGCAAACAGATAAGTAACAGTGAGATCCTTGAGAGAACCAACCTACAGTCTATCAAAACCATACTATACTGGAAGATTGCAGGGTTTACTGGCTGGGACAAGTGGTACACATGCCTCCAAAATTGTTTGATAAAGGTTATGTTCTATAGCTAACTCAAGAACTACCCATGATTCAGAGGAAGGTCAAAGTTCTGATACAGTGACAAGGTCAAACTGGCTCTGAAGAAATTCAGCATTTCCACTGACAACTGGGAGACCACTTCCCCCAGTAGCTCAGTCTGGAGAAGTCAGATCAAGGCTGGTGTAGCCACTGTGGAGAGATGTCAGAGGGTCCAGGCTGAGGGCTGGAAGTGAGTCAGGAAGCGAATGTCCTTCAACCTCCATCTGGTAGGTGGACCTGTAGCCTCCATTGAAAGTTTTGCTCCCCATATACTGGGGTTCTCCCACGCTACTGCCAGGTACCATTGATGGACTGATTTTGTCATTTTTCCTTTAATCTGTCACAATTTGGGATGTTATATATAATCATCTACTCCATTTCCGAGGACCGAGGATCAGGTCCTATACTGATCAACTGGGTATCTCCAATAATGAAAGAAATATCTGGATGCTGCAGGTGGCTTTTGGGTCCACTTATCATAGAATCATAGAATCATAGGGTTGGAAGGGACCCCACGAGGTCATCTAGTCCAACCCCCTGCCAAAAAAAGCAGGACCACTCCCATTAGATCATCCCAGTCAGTGTTTTGTCCAGCTGGGACTTGAACACCTCCAGAGATGGAGATTCCACCACCTCCCTAGGCAACTTATTCCAATGCTTCACCACTTGCCTAGTAAGGAAGTTTTTCCTAATATCCAGCCTGGACCGCCCCAGCTGTAACTTGAAGCTGTAATATTTAACTTCATGTTAAATATTACTGCTAGGTTTTTTTTGTTTTTTTTTTTTCTCTCTGAGTTGTATTACATTTTCACCGATACAAGTTCTTTTGAATTTAGGAGAATTGTCCCATAATACAAGTTTAACTAGCTGCAGTGGTACATGAAGTTTGTAATTTATGGTCTTACTATCCATACAGTCATTAAGTGCGGGACTTTAAATCATCTTGATTATATCTGTAGACTCTTGCAAAAAATGAAGGCAAAGTTAAAAATGACTATTGTGTGTTACTAAAATTAAGACATTAACTTGCAGCTGCAGCAAGTGGAACTTGCTAATGTTTTTTCACTCAGTGACTGAATGAGCACAGGGCTATCTTGGCTAAAATATGTACGTTGCTTCACGAAGAAGTTGAAATGCAGAAAGATGGATGTTGGGAATAAGCAAGGAGCGTGGGATTCACAAAGGAGTCTTAGGCATGTCAAGATTCCGCTGTACTCCCCACTTCCTTTTAGGTACTCTGCTGCCTAGTGGAATTACAAAATATGAGTTAGGTGCCCAGGCTCCCTATACAATTGGCACTTAGAAAAGCAAATCATGAAAGCTAGAATACTAAGCTGCTTGTAGTATCCAGTAGGAAATGATGAGGAAAGGGATGGAGTCTAAGTCCCACATCTCAAAGGGAGATAAAAATCCAAATTCAGGCTTGAGGGAGGTGCGTATCTCTACTCAGGTTTCAAGACCATAAATCCTCTGCAGGAGACAGACACCTAAACAAGGTCACTCTTTTCTCAAAGAAAAACAGAGGATGAGGAGACTCCTTATAATCCTTAGCCCAGGGGTTAAGGCACTCACTCAGGATTTTGGGGGCTCTAGTCCAGTTACTTCCACAACGTGATGTGGTATCTCAGCTCTCAAGAGTGTGCCTTAACTACTGGGCTATGGGATATGCAGGCACAGGGCTTTCTCATTCTCCCCTGTTAAAGCTGTTCTGCAGTATGTAAATAATTTACCATTATAGATCCAGCAAATGAGATTGACTCCATAGATTATTAATCATAGCAGTCAAGCAGGAGGTAGCAGACCCAAACTTCAGTTCCATTCCTCCAAAGAATATACAATATATAAAAAGCTGAACCGGTGATCTGGGGAGAAAATTCCCCCTAGCATATGGAACTCACTGTGGTAGTTGGGAAAGAGATGTTCAAATCCTTGACCCACATCTGGCAAAGGAGATGGAACTGAATTCAGATTGTCCATATGCTTTAACCCACAGGCTGGGCTAACAGATAATTAGAAGGACCTCTTTTTCTGTTTGCCTTGTTTTCTTCTATTCAGGGGCTTCAATAGAATACATGGACTATACGTGGTTACATAACCCAATCCCAGTCCAACATTAAACACTGCTAAATAAAGTACAGGGTCTGCTACTCAGAGACTGTTCAGTCTGCTTAGAACCAAAACAAACAAACCAACTATTCAAATTCTTTTAATATTTTATTAATGGTGCAGGACAGAAAGAAAACCAGTCAGAATCTTGGTAATGTACAATATTAAATAAGCCTTTCATTTTAACAACATTCCCTTTTCTTTAAGCTGAAGGAAGCTTTTTAAAAGAAAAACTGTGACACCTTTTGCTATATCAAAGGTGGTAGAAACAGTGCTTCAGAGGAAAAGAGAAGTTTGTTCTGTTGAGCTGGAGTTTTTGTTGCTATGGTCATTAAAGTCAGTTTTAGAAGGAAAAATTCCCATATCTAACTGTCTCTTAGATGGTATCAAAGGTAATAACTGCCCTTTTTGGGGAAGAGGGAAGACACAATTTGAGTGGCCAAAGCTTCTGGTTTTTGTTGCAGTCCAATCCTGTTTCATCAAGTTGTTGGTTGGGATTCAGGTGGAGCTGACAGGAGTCATCACGATTCCTCCCCTTGCCCTGGTTTGGGCAGGAAACCTTTCGAGATCGGGATGATAAAGGCCCAGAAAATAGTGCAGGTGACAGCTATGATAACTCTCTGAAGTTGTCTCTGTCTGTTATTTTCATTTTGTTTCTCTTTTTGTTCTTTGTACTTTCCCCACAAAATCATGCTATTTTAAGGAGCCAAAAAGAGATCAATAGGTAGAATAGTCCAGTTCCTCATTATTTAGTCCATCAATTAGGTCTAATATCTGACATACCAGTATTAAGTTAGTAAATTCCAGTTCCAAATCTCTTGTTCTCTCTCTCTCTCTCTTTTTTTAACAAGTGTAATTTCAAAACAGTTCTTAAATCGTATCAATTTGGCCTTTCTGCTTAGACTATTGTTGGTATTCTTTCTCCCTTTTGTAAGGTTTTACATCAACAGTTGTAACATCTTATGAAATTTTACATACTACTTTTTTTCAGCTGAGATCAGAATTTGGGTAAATTTGTAGACTCCATTCTTTTCTATTAGGAAAGCAAATGACTGCCTTGGGGACACCTTTCAGCATATTAAAAAAAAAAAAGTGGAAAACAGTGGATGAAATACCTTGTAGAGATTGAAATACTGGGACAGAGCCCCAGTTGGTGTGCATCAGTATAGCTGTGCTAAAAGTAATGGAGTTCAACCAAATTATACCAACTAAGGTTCTATACCATCCCATTTCTTATTGAAACCATCTGACCTATTATTACAGAAAGTTTTCTTAAATGAAAGTGAATGGAAAGGAAGGGGATTAGTAGAATCCAAGAACTAATTGGAATGAACATTCACTGACAGAGAAAATCATAGCCATTTTAAGAATGTGAACACTTGTTAATTATAAAGTGTGATTTCCTGAATGAAGTGAAGGAATAGATAATTGAAGACTTTTTTTCCTTCTGTTTACAAAAGAGAGAGAAGAGTTTGCTAATATCTGCATTCTAATACTGTAATGATGACTGCATTATTTCTCTAAAAAAAAAGACAGATGGCCTCATTGTTTCAAGTCAAAAGCAATCATCCTAATCATTTAATGTAACCTCTTGAACACTGCAGGCCACAGAACCCCACCCTCTCACTCCAGTAATAGTCCCCTAACCTATTGCTGAGTAACAATTCTTAAAATCATGATTAAAATAATTCAGATTACAGGGAATCCACCTTCTGGTTTAAACTTCAAAATGACCTATGTTCCATGCTGCACAAGAATGTGAAAAACTCTTATGAGTCTCTACCCGTTTGACTCTGGGGGACATTTCCTCTTGACCCGAAAAACAGTGATCAGTTTTCCCTGAGCATATGGGCAAGCCAGACAAAGCAAAAGAATCCTCTGTAGGGAAGGCTCTGAGTTACTATCTAGTGTCCCTTCTTTAGCCACTAGATATATTTGGTGCTAGCAGTCACAGGATGGCTACATGCCATTGTATTTTTACCCACTGCTCCCTTACAAGACAGTTCTGGAACTTCACTCTTCTGATGGTTAGAAATCCTTGTCTAATTTCAAGCTGAAACTTTCTGATGGCCAGTTTAAATCCTTGTTTGTTTGTTTTTTCACATTGGCACTTAACTTAAATAACTCCTCTCTGTCTCCCGTATTTATCCCTTCGATGCAGTTATAGAAAGCAGTCTTATCTCCCTTCAACCTTCTTTTACTTTCTGTTACTTTATTTTACAAGCTCATCCATAACCACTTGCATAATAGACTGTGACACCTCTGTATTGGCAATACCTCCCAACTTTTTATCATCTGCAAATTTTATTAATACACTCCCATTTTTTATTAGCAGACCTCTTCTAGCTTGAAAGTTTACCTTTCAGTCTGACCTACTGTAGTATCTTTTAACCAGTTCTTTATCCATATTTCAATTATCCTTTTAATACTGGGCACAGACAGTACCAGGAGGTGTAAGCAGTTACCACCAAGAGGCTTCACAGACCTCCCTTTTTTTAAACAGGAGTCCTAGTGAACTCCTGACACCAACACAATCTGGGATAAGCAATTTTTATTAACATGTGCACTTTTGTTCCACCACACTTTGTATACCCTCCACAACATATATAAAGGCAATGTTCCTAAATTTCTTAACTCTTGTATTTCAAACACATAGTGTTTTGACTTTCTTCATCCAGAATGATGTAGCTTATGTACTGGTTCTACTTGCCATCTGTACTGCAACATGTTCCTTCTCGATAACCTGTATTGTGAACCTGGATGCCTATGCTTAACACTATGATTGTAGGTTCCTTTAAAACATTTTCTTAATTATTTTTAAGACTTTTAATCAGTTCCTTATGCATATTTCAATTCTCATACTAATCCCCATCTTCTCCAATTTAACTAACAATTTTTCATGTGGAACTGTATCAATTGTCTTACTAAAATCCAGGTAGATTAGATCTACTACAAATCCTTTGTCTAAAAAATGAGTTATCTTCACAGAAGAGGAAATCAGGTTGGTTTGGCACAATCAATTGTAAGCAAGGCCTAGAGGCTGGGCACTTTTCTTGCTTAGTAGCTAAAAGGGGGGCACCCGATTTTCATGGGCTTTGTATTTGCACAAGTACAGTTAGGTAGTTAGCATAATTTCACTGTATACAGATGAATTTGCCCAGCTGGTGGAAATGATAAAGAAATTGTTCTGTGGCTGATTCGGGTTACTAATGCTTCAAATCCTGTGTTTTAACTGAAGGGGGAAATGAAATACTGTCTTTTCATGATATGCTGCCTTTGACTTTATAAACTCTGTTTAGCTGCCCTGATGGAAAAGTTACCATCAGTAACACAGAACTCAGAAGAGTGGACGACCTGATTTCTCAGTCTTACATGAGCGAGGAAGGAGGGGGTATCAGCTCTGCTGAAGAGCTAAGCCTTAGGCAATGCCTAATCCCCTCCCCTTGTTAAAAGGTAGACTTAATGATTCATCATGGAGTCCTTTGTTATTTTGATAACAGATGCAGCATTTGCTGTCCTAAAGGTTGGAGTCTGGAGATGAAACCACTAGAGGGTTGAAATCCCCTCTGAGAGCTGAATTCACTAGAAAGCTGACCGAGGCAAGGAGAGACACTTGCAAGCAGACAGCGGGTGCCAGTAGTAGTGCAAGTGGTCAGCAAATGGTGTTGTGAGCAAACAGTGCTAGCAAAAAGTGTGAGTGAGCAGTGTGTGGTGACAGCATTCTGGTGCTAGAGGCCCTGATCTCAACAACATTTATTCAGCCAGGGGTAGGGAAGCCAGAGCTGCTGAGATCTGGTGTGGGCAGTAGCCGCTGGGACTCCTAAAGTCAGAGGTAGGAGTAGGTGGTGCTGAGCTCCAGTGACTCTCTCTGATTGTCTGGCAGACCTCAAACAGAGCTGAGTTGGGCTTGACTGGAACACTGCCTTCGTTCCCTGCTGTACTGTTTAAAATTGCTCACTGCTCTCTACAGCTGCAGCAGCTAATGCACCCTGGGAAGATAAAAAGAGAATCTGCATCCGAGATCCAGTCCACAACAATGGATCCGCAGATGTGGATACCCACAGATCTGAAGAGGATATGTGTAGATCTGCATGGCTCTAAAAATGTTCCCTGATCCCCTTTAATCACCAGCTTCTAGCAGCCTCTAGCAGCCTTGTGATTGGCCTGCCCCCTGTGTGACTAGCAAGGGGCAAGAGCTGACCTAGGCAGAGAAGGCCTTGAAAAGCCACTGCTAGAGCGACCAGAGGGAGCTTGCAAACAGAGGACTGCAAACAGGGGAGTTTGTGAGGGAGTTTGGGGAGGAGTTTGGTGAGGCCAAGATGGTGAGGAGGAGCTGCACTGCTTGTGTCAGCGCCCCTGCTGTTTCCTTTGCCACTGTTTGTAGCCAAACAGAGTGTCTGACGATGGATATCTCCACCCAGATCCTGGTGTGGATTTGCAAGGACTGTGGCCTTCATTTTCCTGCCACTGATGATCAGGCTAGGGAGATGAGCCTATGTGATAGGTGCCTTCTGGTGGCATCTCTCCGGAAACAGGTAGGAGAGTTAGAGGAGGAGGTGTCACGACTCCAGGGTATGTATGCCCTGGAAAAGTTCCTTGACAGTGTCCACGATGAGACCTGCAAGGAGGAGGTCCCTATCCCAGTGCCAAAAGCTACTGCCACAGCTCTGGAAATGGATGGGATGCCTATGGCAGAGGGAGGAAAGTGGCAGCTGGTCACCTCTGGCAATAGACAGCGCTCCATGCCTGCCCATATCCCACCATCCGTTGTGGTGAGGAACCGTTATGCGGTGCTGGACACAATGAAGGAGGTAGAGGAGAGGCCATCCACCCCAAAGGCTGGGCAGATCACAGCCACCTCACATAAGAGGAAACGTAGGGTTGTGGTGATTGGGGACTCCCTCCTGAGAGGAGCGGAGGCACCCATCTGTCGCCCTGACAAGGCCGCTAGGGAGGTATGCTGCCTGCCAGGTGCCCGTATCCGAGATGTTATGGAGGGACTGTCAAAAATCATCCGCCCCTCAGACTACTACCCCATGCTTCTTATCCATGTGGGTACCAATGATACTGCGAGAGGTGATCCTCAGCAGATCAAAGCTGACTTCAGGGCTCTCGGAGCGAAGGTGAAGGAGTTTGGAGCACAGGTGGTGTTCTCATCAATCCTTCCAGTCAAGGCTAGAGGCCTGAGGAGAGACAGATGCATCCTAGAGGTGAATGCCTGGCTGCGAAGATGGTGTGGTCAGGAGGGATTTGGCTTCCTTCACCATGGAGTACGGTTTCAGGACAGAGGATTGATAGGCAGAGATGGCCTTCACCTGTCCAGGAAGGGGAAGAGCGTATTTGGGCACAGACTGGCTGACCTAGTGAGGAGGGCTTTAAACTAGGTTCAAGGGGGGAGGGGGACCAGAGCCCACAGGTAAGTTACAATGTGGGAGATCTGGGGGAAGGGATGGAACTTGGGAGGTGCTGGGACTCTAGTACGAGAACTAAAGGAGAAGGTAGTTGGAACCAATGTTCCCTCTAAGGGGAGAGGGCAGCTGAGCAACTCCGGTTGCTCGCTGTGCTCCCCCCCCCCCGTGGGGCCCGCTGCGCAGCCCCTCCTCCTGCTCCTGACAGCCCTGCCCCCGCTGCTCCGGCTCAGCCCCCCCCTCCTGGCAGCCTGCCCGCTCCCGCTCACCCCCCGCTGCTCCTGACAGCCCCCTCCCGCTCGCCCCCTCGCTGCTCCTGACAGCCCCCCCGCTCACCCCCCCTCCTGACAGCCCCCCGCTCGCCCCCTCGCTGCTCCTGACAGCCCCCTCCCGCTCGCATGCTGGGCATGCTCCATTGGAGCTTCTCTGGGCGGGAGTTTTGAAAAGTCCCAGCCCCAGAGGAGTTCTGTGGAGGCTGCTGGCAGTGCGCTGCCGGCAGCTTTCGCTGCGCTGGCACCTGTGGCGGGCTGCGCCACAGCGCGCCAGCGCAGCTTAGAGGGAACATTGGTTGGAACATGAGGGGGGAATCAAATAATTGTCTTAAATGTTCCACTGAAGCCCCAACACATGAGGAGAGTGAGGGAGGAGGACTCCAAGAAAAAATGCAAGGAGGTTCATGTAATAGAATTGAAAACCAAACTGACAAAGTAGGGCAATTGAGCGGGTACCTTAGGTGCCTATACACTAATGCAAGGAGCTGGGAAATAAACAGGAAGAATTGGAAGTACTAGCGCAGACAAGGAACTATGATATCATAGGAATAATGGAGACGTGGTGGGATAGTCTGCATGACTGGAGCTCTGCCATGGATGGATATAAACTGTTCAGGAAAGACAGTCAGAGAAGAAGAGGGGGAGGAGTAGCGCTATATGTAAAAGAGCTCTATGACTGCTCAGAGCTCCATTATGGAAGTGGAAGCATGCCAGTAGAAAGTCTGTGGGCTACACTGAGAGGGGAAAGCAACAAGGGGAGTGTTGTGGTGGGTGTCTGCTATAGACCACCAGATCAGAAGCAGGAGGTGGATGAGGTGTTCTATGGACAACTAGCGGAAGCTTCTAGATCACAGGCCCTGGTTCTGATGGGGGACTTCAATTACCCTGACATCTGCTGGGAGGCCAATACAGCAGTGCATGGGCAATCCAGGAGATTTTTAGAGAGTGTTGAGGACAACTTTCTAGTACAAATGGTTGAGGAACCAACTAGGGGCCTTGCACCTCTTGACCTGCTGCTCACAAACAGGGAAGAACTGATCAGGGACGTAGAGGTAAATGGCAAGCTAGGAAGTAGTGACCATGACATGGTTGAGTTCAGGATCCTGATTAAAGGAAGGAAGGAAAGAAGCAAAACAAAAACCCTGGACTTCAAAAGAGCGGATTTTGGCTCCCTCAGGGAACTGATGGGCAGGATCGCTTGGGAAGCTAATCTAAAGGGAAAAGGAGTCCAAGAAAGTTGGTTATGTTTTAAAGAAACCCTGCTAAGGGCACAGGAAGTTGCCATTCCAGTTAGAAGAAAGAATAAATATGTGAGGTAGCCAGAATGGTTTAGCAGAGAACTCTGCTCTGAGCTTAAACATAAAAAGGAAGCTTACAGGAAGTGGAAGCTTGGTCAGATGACCAAGGAGGCATATAAAGATATTGCTAGGGACTGCAGGGATAAAATCAGAAAGGTCAAAGGACAAATGGAGCTGCGGCTAGCAAGGGATGTAAAGGATAACAAGAAGGGGTTCTACAAGTATGTTAATAACAAGAAGAGGATCAGGGATGGTGTAGGTCCCTTGCTGAATGGGGCAGGCATCCTCATGACAGAGGATGAAGAAAAAGCTGAATGCTTAACGCTTTTTTTGCTTCAGTTTTCACAGGTAGGGTCAGCTTCCAGCCCACTACCATGGGTATGACCGATTGGAGGGAAGAAGAGAGGCCCTTGGTGACAGAAGGTCAGGTTAGGGACTGCTTAAAGAAGCTGGATGTGCACGAGTCCATGGGGCCGGACGAACTGCATCCAAGGGTGCTGAGGGAATTGGCCGATGAGATAGCAGCACCTCTGGCTGTTATCTTTCAAAACTCATGGAGAACGGGGGAGGTGCCAGAGGATTGGAAAAAAGCAAATGTAGTGCCTATTTTAAAGAAAGGGAAAAAGGAGGATCCAGGGAACTACAGACCAGTCAGCCTCACCTCAATCCCTGGCAAAATTATGGAGCAGGTTCTCAAAGAATCCATCCTCAAACACTTAGAGGAAAATAAAGTGATCAGGAACAGTCAGCATGGATTTACCAAGGGTAAATCATGCCTGACCAATCTCATTTCCTTCTATGATCAGATGACTGGTTTTCTAGATGCAGGAAGAACCGTTGATGTGATATACCTTGATTTTAGCAAGGCTTTTGATACAGTTTCCCACAGCATTCTCATTGGCAAATTAAGGAAGTATGGGTTGGATAGGTGGACTGTAAGGTGGATAGAAAAGTGGCTAGATCAACGGTTTCAGCATGTAGGAATCAATGGTTCCATGTCTAGCTGGCAACCAGTCACTAGTTGTGTGCCCCAGGGGTTGGTCCTGGGGCCGGTTCTGTTCAACATTTTCATCAATGATCGTGATGCTGGAATAGACTGTACTCTCAGTAAGTTTGCAGATGACACCATGCTAGGGGGAACAGTAGACATGTTGGAGGGCAAGGACAGGATGCAGGGAGACCTAGATAAATTGGAACAGTGGGCCAATAGAAATCTTATGAGGTTCAATAAGGACAAGTGTAAAGTCCTGCATGTGGGACGGAAAAACCCCATGCACTGCTACAGGCTGGGAAACAGTCAGCTGAGTAGCAGCAGTGTAGAAAAGGACCTGGGGGTCATGGTGGATGGGAAGCTAGATATGAGTCAGCAGTGTGCTCTTACTGCCAAAAAGGCCAATGGCATACTGGGCTGCATCAAAAGAAGTATTACCAGCAGATCAAGGGATGTGATCATTCCCCTCTATTCTGCACTGGTGAGGCCACATCTGGAATACTGTGTTCAGTTTTGGGCTCCCCACTTCAAAAGGGACAGGGACCTACTGGATAGAGTTCAGAGGAGGGCAACCAAAATGATTAAAGGGCTGGAGCACAAGCCCTATGAGGAAAGACTGAAAGCATTAGGCTTATTTAGTCTGCAGAAGAGAAGGTTGAGGGGGGATTTGATAGCAACCTTCAACTACTTGAAGGGGTGCTCCAAGGAAGATGGAGCTCAACTTTTCTCGGTAGTAAAGGAGGACAGGACGAGGAGCAATGGTCTCAAGTTGCGGTTAGGGAGGTCGAGGCTGTATATTACTAGGCAAGTGGTGAAACATTGGAATGAGCTGCCAAGGGAGGTGGTGGAGTCACCATCTTTGGAGGTGTTTAAGGCCTGGCTGGATAAAACCATGACTGGGATGGTTTAGTGGGAGTGGTCCTGCCTCTGGCAGGGGGTTGGACTAGATGACCTATGAGGTCCCTTCCAACCCTAGGATTCTATGATTCTAGGATATCACAGAAAAGCCTGGACTGCCTATTGACCCTGCCAGCTGGTTCAGAAATTTGAGGACCTTGGGGGGGGCAATCACTGCACCAGGGGAACGGGGTAATCTTTATTAAAACAGATATGGGAGTAGGGTGAGTGGTGGGGTGTGTATGTAGTGCTTGTCACAGTGTTTTTTATTTTTTTTTGTGAAGTGTTGGGGGGCACTTAACTTTGTGTAGTGGGGCAAGTTAGGGGACAATGAGCCTTCTCAACTAATCTAACTTACAGCTATAATCTTACTCACAGTAACCTAAAAGATGTTTTAATACCATATAAGAAAAAAAGAGGTGGGGGTGTAATGCAAACTGAGCAGGCGACAGTGACTGAGAGGAGAGGAAAGCAACAGGGAAGCAGGGACCTAAGAAGAAGGAAGGCAAGTGGGAGGGGGTTAGAGGCAGCTGGATGGGAAGGCACGTGGAGGCTCGGGGCAACAGGGGAAGCAGGGGGCGCTGGGCATTTGAGGGGGAGGCAGGGGGGTGCACAGCAGGGAAGGGGGCGTGGGAGCAACATCAGAGAGAAAAGACAGAGAAAAGAAAAAAAAAAAGAAAAGGGGCAGGAGCTGCGGGAAGAGGCTGCAGAAAAAGGGGGGGGTGCCGCGGGAGCGGGAAGCCAGCAGCAGCTGCGAGTGGCTGCAACAACGGGTGCAGGCAGCGGGGGGAATCCCGGGGCAGGGAAAGAGTCCACGGAAGTGGCGGGAGGTGCAGGGGGGCCATGGGATGTGGCGGGAGCCACGTGGAAACTGGCGGCAGTGGGCTGGAGTCACGGGGAAACAGAGGCAGCAGGTGGGAACCACAGGGTAGCCACGGGAGGCTGGTGGGAGCCAGCTGGAGTCACGGCGTGCCGGCGGCTGCAGGTGGAGAGGCAAAAGGAAAGGGGTTGGGAGGCAATGGCGGAGAGGTGGGTAGGCGGCGGGCCGGGGGTAAGACGAGCCGGGGGGGGGCTGAGAAGCGGCAAGTCGGGGGGAAGGAGGAGAAGTGGGTAAGCAGCAAAAAGGAGGGTTGCAGGGGAAGGAGGAACTGCGGGAAAGGGAGCTGGGTGCAGCGGTGAACTTGGGGCACACGGGGGTGGTTCAAGGAATAAAGAGGGGAGAAGTAAAGTTTAAGAAGAAAAAGTTTTATTCAAGTTGGGGAAGTTACACAGGGGAGGGCAAAAGCAACTTACCAAAACAACTCTAAAGACTACAAACTAAAGGAAAAAATCTTACCATCTAACTTAATACTACTAAGACTACCAATTAACTCAATAGAATGTTACAATTCACAATAATACCTTTAAAACAAGTTCAAACAACTCAGAAGGAGATACACTGAGTGATACAGAGTAGCGGCAGGTAATTACAGACATGGGAGCTCCTTTAACACAAAATGAAGCTGCAAGTAAAGAAAAGGAAAGGAGAAGGCAAAAGATACACACCAGTCTGTAAAGCTGGGAAAAAGTTTCAAAGCAGAAGCAAGAAACGAAAGCAATTTTAATCTTTAAAGAAAACTGCAGGGTAGGCTGTTACCGTTCCTAGCAGCAGCAGCAGCATTACAGGCAGGAGAGAGAGACTCATACTCGGGCCGGCAGTTTAAACGTGGGGTACGTTCGGGGGAGAACTCGAGAGTGGAGGAGGTCAGCTTCTGGTTGATCAGTCCAGGCAGGGTGTCTTGAGGACCTTCCTGCCTGAGCCCCCCAGGACCAGGGCTTTTAAACTGGTTTTCCCACCTTTCCCTAATTACAGGGAATGCAGAGAACAAAGGTTGTATGAGTCATACCTTGCAGGACCTTGCAGTCAGGCAGAGCCCACCTACACCAAGCCCTGCAAGAACAATGGGCACTCAGGGTGGTAACAGACATCCAGTTAAGTTCAAGGGAGCCATCTGCTCCCCTTAACATTCCTTTTATACTTAAGTGATGGGCTGGGAGGGGCGGCCATAAAATCAATACAATGAGTCATGGACACCTATTACAAAAGAAAATCTTGAAAACACTGTTATTAAATTATCCTTTAATAGTTAAAGAACCAGAAACACAAATATTTCCAGTTAAGATTATGAACACCTTGTAAGGGAAAACACATTTATTTTAGGTCATCAGGTATATCTCAAAACTTTGGGAAGTTTGTGGAGTAAAATAAAAAACTCAAACTAATACTTTTCACAAGATAGCATGGTATGAAGTTTTGGCTGATTAAAACACCATAGATAGTTTAATTATAGTAGTAATAATAATTATACAATCTTAGCTTAATTATATTACATCTGTAATTTATTTCTTGGCTCTCTCCCATTCCTGCTGTCAACACGCCCAGCTGCATGAAGACCATGCAAAATTTAAATACTCTATACACTATAATGTATGTTCTAATAATTCTTAATAACTAAAGAACTCCCTCCATGCTTATGAAACTAGATATAGACACAAGTGTTTCCAAGGTCAATAGATTAAATCATATTTAGACAAACTGGAGAAAGTCCAGAGAAGAGCAACAAAAACAATTAAAGGTCTAGAAAACATGACCTGTCAGAGAAGATTGAAAAAATGTGTTTGTTTAGTCAGTAGAAGAGAAGACTGAGGGGAACATGATAAGTTTTCAAGTTCATAAAAATTTGCTAGAAGGAGGGGGAAGAAATATTGTTTTCCTTATCCTTTGAAGTAGGACAAGAGGCAGTTGTCTTAAAATGGATCATGGGAGGTTTAGGTTGGACATTTGGAAAAACTTCCTAACTGTCTGTGTAGTTAAGCACCGGAATAACTTACTTAGAGAGGTGGTGGAATCTCCTTCATGGGAGACTTTTAAGATCAGGTAGGACAAATATCTGAGAAGGAAAGTCTTGATCAGTGATTCCCAACCTTTTCAAGGCCAGGGACCCCTTTTTAACATTAAAATATCTTTGCAGCCCCTGGCCGCAGGTGGTGGTTTCCAACCTGTGGTCTGCAGCTCCCCTAGGGGAGCTGCAGAGGTGTTGCAGGGCATCTGCGTACACAGCTGGGATTTGGGTCCATTTTAAATCTCCTGCCCTGCACAACCCAAGCATATGGGCTGCATTGGGTGGGAGAAACCTGCTGCAGACCACTCAGTAGCTGTTACTGCAGGTAGGTGTGGGAAGGAGGGTTGAATAGTGTTGGGGGGGTTAAAGACATTGGGGTTGTGGTGCTGGTAGGGGCCGGAGAGGCACAGAGGCCTGCCTGGCCAAGGCAGCAGCTCTGCTCCTCTGCAGGGGCTGCCCCCCTTACCTGGAGGGAGTAGGGGCCATGGCAGCAGTGCCACCGCTCACTGGCCGGTCACGATACTGGTGGCAGCTTGGCTCTGGCTCTCCTGCAGGGGTGGCCCCGTTTAACTGGAAGGGGTTAGGGACCATGGCTGTGGTGGCTCCAGTCGCCGGTAGGGCAGGGAGAGGAGCCATGGCTGCAGTGGCTCCACTTGCTGGCCAGCCTTGGTGGTGCTGCCAGAGCGGCAGGGGCCAAATTTTGCTGGCAAGGGTCGAATTCTGCCAGTTCCTACTGGTTCTAGTCAGGGGCCCACAAAGATTTTTTAATGTTAAAAACAGGCCCCCAGCCTTGAAAAGGTGGGGAACCACTAGTCTAGATAATACTTAGTCCTACTCTGACTTCTCAAGGTTCCTTCCACTCCTATAATTGTATGATTCTACAGGTATGTCTACATTAGTAAATTAGTTAGAATTAAGAAGCCTTAATCTGAACTAATTTGAGCCCTGTCCAATATTCCCTCTAAGTCCTGTGGCAGCTGAGCAACTCAAGTTGCTCGCTGCGTGGGCCACCCCGTGGGCCCAATCCTGCACACCACCATGGGCCTGATCCTGCACTGCCCGCAGGCCCGATCCCCCCCCCAGCTCTCCCAGTAAGCCCCCCCGAGCCAGTCAGATCTCCTTCTCCTACCCTAGTCCATTCCCCCAACTAATCCCCCAGCCAGCTTGACTCCTCCTGCATGCCTACCTGGCCAAGTGGGGCTGAGCCATGGCTCCTACAGCCAATAAAGCCAGGTAAGTATTTATTTTACACTGAATGTTTTCAGTTTTATAACCAAAAATTTGTTTGCTGGCTCATTACTGAGTCATTCCTTAAGTTCATTTTGCTAAAACATTTAATGGAGAGGAAAAATAAACAAGCAGAAAAAAAGAAGCATTGGTAAAGGTACAGGAATTTAATAAATAAGAGAAACAGAAGAAGAAGCTATTTCATATGTAGCTAAGATGTTGCTAACTGGCATTTACACTTCATTTAGGGTCCAGTTTTCAAACTGTATTCAAACTGATATTGATTCATGTGATCCAATAAAGATTAATGTAATAAGGGCTGAAGAGACTGTACTATTTACAAAGTACACAGACCTTTACATTTCCCATCTTCGAGTATCTGAAGTGGCATTTTCTCTCATGAGACCTCCTGTGATAAACAGATTTGGTAGTATTTAAAAATGTCACAGGAATCCTTGTTTGCTTTGCTGAACTAGACTGACATGGCTACCCCTTTGGAACTCATATAGACCCTGTCACCTTAAAAAGTCAGTTGTCAGAAAACTCCTCAAAAGTATATTGTATTGGCAAATTTGGGGGGGGGGGTAGGCAAGATATGGACAGACTCTACATCAAATTATTAATTTAGTCAAAGAAAGACTAAAACAGAATCAACTTTACTTGTGACAAAAGCATTGCACCACCGCTGACATTAAGCATTTCTTCAAAAGTTGCCTGCTGATGCTAAACACATTTGAAAATACTGATTGGTAACTTATAATACTATTGTAGGAAATAAATACATAAATATTCATACATTCATATTGGGGTAAGAAACAGTTACTGATTCTATACTCCTTAATCAGGAGAAGGGGAGGGGGAATTCCTATTGATTATTTCAGGACTGAAAAAGGAAAAGTTAAATGCTTTACATGTGAATGCACATTGACAGAGCCAATGAAAGAGTTTTGATCTCTAATTCTGAATTCCTTGTCCTCAGCACAATGCAGAGTCCTCTGACAAAATGCCTTTCTAAAACAGTCCCAACACCATGAACTGCTATGAATTTGACATCATTTTACCTAATTTTACTCAGATTAAATAAAACACAAGAAAGAAAGATTAAAAAAGGAAAAAAAAAGATAATTGCTAAAACCCATTTATCAGCTTGAGTCTACCAACTTGTATTCAAGATGAGTTGCACTAATTGTAATCCTTTTTAGTTCAATAGGACTATCTGTGTCAATTAATATAACCCATCTTGAATAAGATGTGCAAATTTGTGTCCTTTATTTCTATAATAATCATGAATGATGATCACAGAGTTGTCAAAGAGGTGCCACATTCACAGGCATGGCCCAGACTGAGCCGGTAAAAGATTACTTTAATTTCTCTTAATCTGGGCAGATAAGGGTCTGGCTTCTAGAATAATTTATGTTGTCCTGGGAGCTGTTGTCAATGACAGAATCCTCCTGACTGCGGCTATTGCTGAGGTCTCTAGTCTGGCGTTGCCAAGAATTTTTGTAGCGCTATGAATTAAAGTTTATGCCCAGCAGACCTCCTGCACTTAATAATGAGATGGTAGGGTAGTGTACAGCCATTTTTAAAAGTACCTTTTCTGAATTAGTTCTCTTCTCATCAGCTCTTATGGTTGGTGTGTGACAGAATAGTAGTGTACAGGGCTGTAGCAGGAACAAAACATCTTCAGATTTTAAGCAAGCATGTAAAATACCCATTGACTGCAAAAGGCCTTCACCAGGGATCATGAGCCCGATTCTGCTATGTGTCTGAGTAGTTTTGCACCACTCAGGCAGCACCAAACAGCCCATAGGATTTTGTACTGGCCACTCAGAGTTCTCCAAAAGGATAGGTTAATGCTTGAATGGCATCGTAGGATTTCCCATGACTTTGCCTTCCTAGTCATTATGCAGAGGAGTGAGGGCAGCAGAAAAGAGAATTTTTCTGATCTGCTTTTACACCACAGAGGTCGTTCACTGCAATGGACATTAGTTATACATTAGCCAGCAACTATTCTCATATGCACTAGGGACAAACCTAGCACTTCAATTATATCAAGATCAGTATTCCTCCATCTTGCCAAGTGCACTCAGAACTTCTCAGCTGCCGCACATAATCTGGGCATTCATTTTGCAATGACAGAATGAACAAGCCTTATAAGCCATCTTTCCTCTGTATAAACATGGGACTTCTTTTGATGCAGCTGGCAATGATACCATGCATCAAGAAGAGATTATATCTTTGTGAAGGAACATTCTGTGCATTGTATGGGTGTCAAACGGCCTTGTGAGTGAGAGGAAAATGGATGGTTCAGTCCAGGGAACTCTGTAAAATGGAAATATTACCATTGTGTTCATGTATAACTACATCAGCTTTGTGATTTAGCAGATTTCATTCAGAGAACTCGACTCTTGGATTATGCTTTAATATTCTTTGGTGTTTTTTTTTTTTCCTTTTTTAGATAGATGTCTATATCTATATCTATATTTAATCTGTCTGTTTGGTTGTTTATTTATTCAAAGTAAATCTATGGTTAAAATATAAAGGAAGTTGTTTTTTTTTCCCCTGTACACCAGACAAAAGGAGAAGGCAAGCAGTTCATTAAATATTGATAAGACTGGTATTTCACTTTGAAGCTAGTGCCAAAGTGAAAAAGTACTTATTGCAGAAGCAACTGCTTCCTTCATCATACAGTGTCATCTATATGGCTTATTTTTCTAATGACTTTGTTGATAATAAAGAGGATATTGAGAAAAGCTTAGAGCATTGCAGGTTAGAATAACCCACTTAAATCAATTACAATATTGACAAGTACCCATTTAAAAGGCCGAATTACGAAATGAAACATGCAAATCTTTAGACGATTTTAAAATCACATTCTTGATTTATTTACTAAACTTAATGAACACACTTTATCATGTACTTACATATTTATTGGTTTTTAAAATGTGTATCTTGTGAACATTATTACAGAAATTTCAAACAAATACTGAATAGCAAACAAAATGCAATGCACCACACTCATTTATGACACTATAAATAATGTAAGTAATACACTTTCATTAATCTTAAAAGCCTAAAGCTATTTATCTAATTAGGCTCACTAACACCCATAAAACTGTACTTTGGGCCTTATCTTGCAAATACTTGTGCACGTATTTGCCCAGTTTCAGTTGTGAAACTTTCAGGCATTAGGGAGAGTTAAAAGATCTTTTAGAAACAATATTTAAGTTCTATTAAGCCTGTTTTACTCTGATGGAGAAAGTCCTTAAGGGACTATGCAGCAACTTCATAAAATCTGTGTTCAAAGTTTTCATTCTCCCATTCAGTGCAATACAAAATATTATCAAAACCAGCAGCCTCTGGCCTAGCCTCCTAAAATAATTAGTTTTGTCCTTGGTACTCCACAAATCTCAGGCATTGTTCTCCTAAAGCATTTCCCATCTACCCCACAAATCTCTGACCTAATTGTCCTAAAACATTCCTCTTGTCCTTTCCACTCCACAAATCCCTAGTCTTCCCTCCTAAAACATTCCCACTGTCTTCTCTGGTCCACAAATGATACCAGCTTCAACAGATCTTGTGTCCCTCCCTTTCTACTGCCTGTGCCTTCTCCTGTATCATTCCTCTGTCTCAAGTCAGCCCCCAAATGCTGACTGAAAAGCCAATACCCTCATTTAAAGTTTAGTTCTGCTGTATCATACAAATAGTGAGCTAATTATTATTATTTTTTAATATATAAATGTATCAATCTGCTCTACACATGAAAAAATGAGTCACCACATGACCATCTTATCTTAACCTATCTCCTATGTCATTTGTTAGTGCCACAGGACTCCTTGGTTGTTTTATTTCACCTTATTGTGTCACTTCCTATCATATGCTGTACAAAATTACACTGTATGCTGTCTGGAGATAGAAGAGTAAAATTTTCAAAAGCACATAAATGACTTAGGAGCCTTAGTCACACTGACAGAGTCCAATTGCCTAAATCACTTTTGGAAATCATACTTATGCTTAAAATTGGAAGAATCCCTCCCCCCAACTCAAATATTGTTGAGAGTTCGGAAGTTGTCCTTTCTTCATTGGAGCAAAACTTTTGCAACATTATGAAGATTTTTCAAACAGAAAGCTGAGTGATCCCCTTAATTAATCAATAGATGAGGGGCTAGGGTTTTCTTCAGACATGGATTTAAACCCTACCTTTACCTGATTTAGAGAGGGGACTTAAACCCCAGTCTTTTATCTTCCAACCGAATGTCATAACAACCATGTTATAGAATTAGCATCTGACTGATTTTCCTAGTTTCTGTTGTTGAATCTGTTCCAATATGCTTACAAATAAACAATAATTGAGTAAGATGGAGACTGACTTAGTACAACAGGAGGAGATGGGGATCATGTTGCTGGTCTAAATCAGACAGAGAAAACTCAGACTCTTACATTTTTGGTGAGGGAAGTTAGTTATTTAACAACTTCAGAGGGTGGGGTTTTTTTTGTTTTTGTTTTTTACTGTTATCCATTTGAGTGCTCTAGGAATGGAGGAAATTGTATCCACCCTCAAAATCATTACTTAACTGGAACACTTGAATTGTTTTTTGTTACCAGCTTTGCCCATCAACTTGGGGTCTGCTCATTTATTAGGGTTACTTCCTCTGGGGGGGGTGCAATTCTATTAACGTACTGCTTATGTCACTTGTGTCTCTGTGCGGAGCTTATTTCTCCCTTCTGTAAATCCCTCCCAATGGAACCACCCTTGCAGGACCTAAATTTCCCAAGACTAGTTTTCTAAGTGCGACTGAGCAGACCGGGTCTATTAGCACTCTCAGCTGACCCCTTATGTGTCCCTGAACTCAGCAGGCCGGGTTACACAGCACTTGTCTGCTGCTACCCTTATGTGCCCCTGTACCGCTCTGAACTAGACTGGGGTATGCATCTGAGCAGGCTGGGTTAAAACAGCAGTTTCAGCTGCCACCCTTATATGCCCTTGAACTCCACTGGCTGGGTCAAAGCAGCACTTTCAGCTGTCACCCTTATATGCCACAGGTTCAACATGCTGGTAACCTCTTAATGAGCAAATCTTACAAGGAATTGGGCATCACAGGGATCTTTGGCTAGGTAAAAGGAGCATTACTGCAGAGCAATATAGGGAAGCCAAGAACACAGAGGAAGTCTGGCAATCAGTTACTTTATTGCCAGGTACATAAAGCTTATGAATAACTATAAAAGGAAAGAAAAATGCCCAAACAATTACACTATTGATAACCATACAAAAGAGGAAAATGATCAAGCAGTTACAATATTACCCAGTTTTAATTATAGTATTGTGGAAAGCTAGCCCTAGTGGATTACAAAAGATCAGGTTTAGAGAGTTATAGTTGGACTAGGGAAAAATGAAGAGAGAAGCAAAGGGGAAAATGCAGTGCAGCTCAAAGTTACCCAGGAACCAGGCTGTTCAGCTTAGGGTCTGGAGTGCTGGAGACAGGCAGAACCTCCACCATGATCAGCAAGGGGAGAGAGAAGTCCCAGTGGACCTGAGGCAGCTTGTAGGTCCAGGCAACAGATCAGGCTTCAGAACAGACTCCTTCTCACTAACTCTCATGTGGAACTTGGCTAGGGTTTTTTGTAGGGAAGAAACAATGGTTCAAGGCAGAACACTGGGGTTGTTTTGGGGTAAATAATGACTTAAGGGAGTATACCAGAGGTGTTTTGTTTAGGTGGACAGTAGAAGCTGATCATTCCTGGTGATGGGTGGCATTTCTTTTAGGGAGCTTACAACACAATCAGGCAGATTCAGTATGTTGGGTATCAATTGAAGATCTATTGACTAGGATTGGTCTGATAACTGCTGGGCTGGGTGTGTGCAGGCATGAGTTCATTTGTCTCAGGAGCAGGGATCCCCCATCATGCAGTGCTTCTCTGCTTTGCCAGTCCCAGAGTTCAATGCGACTCCTGCCTTGGAGCTTGGTTCTCCATTCATTATGCTAATTCTGGTTCCATCCTTGATGCAAATGAAGTTTCTGCTGTCCATTCAGTGTGCTAATTGTTCACAGCTTCCATGTAGATGAGACTAGAGGAGTTGGCCTAATTCCAGCAGCCTTGTTCAAAGGGATTTTAGGTGTGTCTCCCACTGCCTTTCATTGTTTCTGGTTTCTGGTTCAAGCACAGGCTGAAGGTGATGGGGCGGGGGTTGAGTCTCAGTGGCTGGTTACTATGCCCTGATTCTCCAAGAACACAGAGCTACCAAGTAACATCTTGGCTCCAATTTTTTCTCACAATATAATTTATATGACTTACAAAGTTCAAACTTAGCCATTAGTTTGAACTTGCTGCATATTCTAGTTTGAACTAAAAGGTTAGTTTGAAGTAGGATGTGAGGCTTATTTGAACTAAAAAGCCATGGTTAGTCTAAACTAGCCTGAGATTAATTCAGACTAACCTTGGATTTTTTAGTTCAGACTAGCAAGTCCAAACTAAAAAAATGTAGATGTAGACATACCCTTTGAGTCTGTCAGATATTGGAACAACCGAGTACACTATTGAAATAATAATTACATTGATCATTACTAGTAATCATTTTAGTATGTCAGTCAGCTTTAAGTGTTCCATCATTAATCTCTTTTCTGTAACAGAAAGTCCTATTTTTCTTCCTCACTTCCTTATCTAGGTATGCTTGTACTTTTATTTTTTCTGATTTCTATGGCTAAGACAGTATCAGTGAACTTTCCTTAGCTATTCCTTTTATCAGGTGAACACAGATAAATATATATTTTAAATATATTAAAATTTTCCTGAAAACATCTGTGTTGATTCATTTTAATAATTATCCAAGAGATCATATTCTAATCCATTTTTTACAAGGCTTATCTGGAAAACAGGATTCTTATTTCATGAAAAGGCAAGACTGTGGCATATCTGCCTATTTCCCAGCTCTAATTTGTCCAGACACATCCATATTGACAGTAACTGGTGAATTAGAACCAAAATGTAAATAAAAAGCTTACAATTTCATAGCATCTGACAAATTAGTTGGTGCAAGTTTTGTAAAATAGAGTTCTCAGAAGGAGAGACTTGGGAAGAGATACACTGACTGATGATGCTAGTCAGTCAAAGAGGCCCAGGAGAGAACAGAATTTATCTCTGAGGCTTCAGTAGAGCAACACTCTTAAAATGCTAATCAAAACCTGGAGGCAAAGAATAAAATCAGACCCTGCTTGCCTTACTAAAACACACTGTATGTCTATTCTTTAAAACCTAGATATCTCAATAAAAATGGGAAACATATCATTGAACACCATACATTTGACACTACTGAGACAATCCTCAGGGGTTTTCATTTGATTCTAAAGATTAACTGTCAACAAGCTAAGCAAGGAAAATATGCTTTAGTTCAAAGAAGTATTCTGAGATTTCGGGTTGTAGAATGTGATTACATGATCTTTATGCCAAGAATTCAGAAGTATTGTTTGCTGAACACATGGCCCAGTCTTTATCAGTAAGGAGTGAAGCAAAATATGATGCTGACAGAAGTTTCACATGTAGTGCAGTATTGGCATAATATAGTTGTATCTATGGCCCCATGATTCTGTTATTCCCTCCATCACTAGAAAGTGTTTAAAACTAAGACAAAACACTACTGTATTATATGCCACACCGTGATGGAGTATGTGCTGAGTACTATATCTTGACAATATAAACTCCATAGTGATCTTTCTCAACAGGAGTTAAGTGTTAGTCCTAAACTACTTGACAAAATTCACAGCTATCTCAGCTATAATTCAGTTTTGATTAGGAGACACCTAGAATTTAATACCCTCCACCTTTTTCTCCATCTTTGTCCTTTGAACTTCAAAATGTCAGGTTGGAAAGAGTTAGAATATTGTGAAAATCTAGAGAAAGTAAGGTTTCATTGAAAAAAAAAATGTATAGACAAACAGCATGAACACAGATGGAGCAGCATATAATTTACTATCTACTGGAATTCAACTATAAACTTGATAGAAAAGAAGAAATGATCATCAGCTAACATTGGCTATGCCTACAGTGGTGGTTTAAGTCAACTTAAGCAACTCCATGGCCACATTTGGAGTTCATTTTTTCAACTTAATTACTCTCACCATCAAAGTCAACTTTAAGGGTTAATGCAAATTTATTAAATCAACATAAAAAATGTGTCCATTAAAATTGACTTAGGGCAGGAGAGCCATTTAAGTCTACTTTATTAAGTCGACTTTAAATGTGTCCCCTGGCTTAAGTCAACTTTATAAAGTAGACTTAAACAACTGGGGCCTCACTAATTAGACAACTTTAAGTTGACCTTATTAAGTTGACTTACCTGAGCCCTTTAGTGTAGATATAGCCACTGAGATTTTCACCTTTACTGAAGTCAGGGGAAGTTCTACCTCAATGAAGAAAGCAGGATTAACATCCCCCTCCCCTCAAATTGGTTTATATGACAGTTGATATTACAGAGAGTGTGAAGCTAAAAGCAAAGGTAAATAGAACACTATACAAACCTCAAAGATCTCTCAATGATTTATAAAGCAGACATAATTTTTTCAGATCCCCCTTCCATGTCTATCCACTCACTCCCACTATAAAGGTTCTAGCCCAATTTATCTTTAATTTTATTGTTCTACTTCTGGTTAAAACAAAACAAAACAAAACCCTTTTTGTCTAGGTCAGAAAGACTGCTAGCTAGCACCCTGCCTTAAGAAGATTAGCTAGGAATCTTGGTTTTTCTTTCCACCTCAGAAAGCATCAGCACATATCTTTGATGGATGTAGGTATTGTGGGATCCATCCACCTTTTTGGTGCCAGGCATGGTTCCAAAACAGTGCTTCTTGTCTGGCTAAGGCCACTTAACTGACTCTTTAACTATACTCAGGGTCAGAGATGATGCACACTAACAGTGGAGCTCTGATTTTGCAACAGAGTGTACAAGGAAACCTCCCAAGTATTTCTGCTGCATAGTTAGGGTGAAATTGACCTCTTTCCCCCCCCCAGAAAAATGCAGGGATATTGTGTGCTACAAGTTCACTCCTCCTTCCCCAACTTATAATAAAGAATCAGGAAAGGAAGTGAACTAGCTGTCCCCAGTGAGCTACCTGGAAATTGAATGTCTTTTAGTCATATTACAATGCTCGCACCACTCTGTTACCTCCTATAATCTATGGTCCCACAGGTACCTGTGTGACTGGGAACCTCTAAAACTTAGTCTATCATCCTAGGCATGAAATGAAGTAGTAGACAAACCATAAAATCATAAGGAATTATTGCACAAGCTGTTTGGGAACATTACTGATTTAAAAGACCTAATTGGAGTTCTAGATTATTGGACAACAGTTTTTTCTAAATTGCAATAGCACAAAAGAAGATATAAACCTGCACAATGCTTTGCACCATTATATATTGTAAAAAATGGACACACTTCTTTCATTGACAATCTTTATTCAAAAGTCATTGCTCCAGAGATAAAATGTCTAATGCCTAATTTCAGATCAGAGTGTATTTTTTTCTCAGGCTAGGCCCTAAATAACAGAAATACAGACTGAATGTAAACCCTGCATCTTCCCAACATTTTCAGCAAAAGTAACTGTAGGAACAATGCCAGTATGGTATCTTTACACCTGACAATTGACACACAAAAAAGCTGCATTAATGGGGCACCTGGTGATTCCTTTTGTATAGGGGGACTCCTCAACCAGTGTCATATGCCAATCCCCACAGTATGACCTAGAACAGGGCTTGTCAACCCAAAAGATAAGAAAAGCTCCCCCACCCCCTTTAAGTCCTTCAATAACCAAAGTGTTTTGAGAGCTATAATGGGTGTAGCCTCATGGTAGGGGTTGGTGAAAGCTAGGCCAGGGCTTCTGCTTCAGGGTCTCCCAGTGGAGGGGGAGCCCAGAAGCAAGAACAGGTCCCCCACAGGGTCCCCTCAGTGGTGTAGGGGGAGCCTGAAGTCTAGGAGGGGGGACCGAAAGCAAATAGCAGGCTGCCCGCTGGGTCCCTGATGGCATTTGCAGAGCCCAGAAACACAAAGAGGCAGCCAAAGAGCCCCATGTGGCTCTGGACCATGGGTTGCAGACCCCTGAGCTAGAACAAGGGGAATGTCAGGATGGGAAAGTGTTGCAGGATGAATACAATTGGATAGAGTAAAAGCTTTTTGTGCTTCAGTGATCACTGGCTGTATAGCAGGCTCAGAGGTTATAGTACATGCCCCCAAGAAAGTGGAAGTCCAAAAGAAAGCCACCTTTGTCTCTTCTGTTCAGGCTCTTTGCCAAGTACAGACCAGGAACATTTAGACTAAAATAGCTTACTGTTATAGAAATGTCACTGTTCAGTAGGTAACTGCTACAAAAAATGTCACTCAACTGAGGATGTAGGGTGATTAAATGATCTCACGGTGCTTGCTTGCTTCATGTCTAAAAATAAATTCAGTTTTATCTGTGTATCCAAACCTCTGTTTTGTTTTTATTTTTCATGTGCCTTTTAAGTTCCTGCCTGAATTACTCATTCAATATTTCTCTTTCTTCACTAGTTCAAAATTATTTAATTTCTTTGTACAGTTTGCCCCCAAGTGGTACATCAGTCATTAGGTTTCTTAATTAAAAACCTCTGTCTGTGTGGAAGAGTTGGCCTCACAAGTTCAGGAAAATGGACAATACAAATAGCAAGAGTAGGTCTGTGTATTCAGAGCACAGTAGGAGATGCTTTGCTATATAGAGGCCTTTTGAATAATGCTGACAGCTTCAAAGGACTCGCAGGTGAGAGTGTTTGTAATCCAAAAGGAGAGGGTCCACATCTTCACCAGATTTGCCACAAAGCCTGTATTCAAATGCCAGCACTAATGGCAATCCAAGATTTTAACTATACATCATACAGTACAACTAGTGACAGTGAATAAAGCTTTAACAATCCCTTGAGACTTTTTATTTTATTTTATTTTATTGCTCTGTTGCAAGAAGAAAATGTCCTGAAAGAAGAAGAAGAAGGGGGGGGGGAGCTATCAGGTCAGTAGACAACACAAAATGGAATAGTGTGTTAATCAGTACTGCCATCTCTTGTTGATGACATCTCTTGTGAACCATACTTATTTAGATTCCAGCTTGGACTCTTTCTCATATTGTCTTTTGTCTACATTTCAAGTACTTTCCCCTGCATTTATATGTTATATATGTGAATGGTAAGTATCTTACTTTTTTACTGTTAGGAATGAGAAATTATCAGCTTTAAGTTTGATAATATAAGCATATATTTATTTTTAGCGAGTGAAATTTGCTTCTATGCAGAGAACCAGAACAAATACTAGGAACCATGGAGACTGCAGTGAAGTCCTCAAACTACAGATAAAATTAAACTCGAGTGCTTAATAAGTGGTTCTCAAACACTGTATTGCAACACAAAAGTGTGTTGTGGCATAGTGACCTAGTGTGTCACATAAAATCAGCCTGCTGCTGACAGTCTGAGGAGAGTTGCATCAGAAGGCTGATTTTATGCTGCTGTCTCTTTAGGAGCTGAGGCTGCAACAGAAATTGCGGAGTGGTGTGTCGCAGACAACTGGGAACCCTCCCATCTGTGTTGGAATGGTGAAAGGGTTCAGAACCCCTGGCTTAATACATCTTTTGCTGACCCTCAGCACAGGGGTGAATTTCACTCTAAATATTTAACTTTTTTCTCACCAGAAAAGTGTGTAGTGCTTTAGAGGTGTTTTAACCTTTTGTCATTGCAGTTGGACCAGTATTGCTCTGTAAAAGAAAAAGAAACCTCATTTAAATAACAGAAGGTTCCAACAGTTTTAGGGCCTCTTAACTTATCAGATTAAAAGAGAAAGTGAGTACCACCAAGAATAGGAAAAAAAAACAAAACAAAACAAAAACAAAAAAACAAACAAACAAACAAAAAAACCTGCTAATTCTCCAAAATAAATAGAATAGTGTATGTTTAAAATCTAAGGTAATCTATTTATTTGCCTAAAAAATCCCTTTACAGGCCTTTTTCTATGTATATGAAATATACTTTTATAGGTGGAGCATGCCCATGACAAAATGTTAGGTCTTTCTCAGCCAGTGTGAACTTGTTAAGCCACAAAAATCAAAGACTGAAACAGAAAGGAAAAGGAGAGAGCCTGAACTTGATCTCACATTCTTAGTTATGAAAATATTGACACTGGCACCCTATCATTTCTTCAACTTTAGATTGGGTAGTACAGTAAATAAAATAACACACTGAGTTTAAAAATGTTGCCTTTCCAAGCAGCCACAACCTCTGGGGAAATAAAGAGGGTAATGAAGTTCACAATAACAATCAGAATGCTATAAGAAACTGCATCATTAGTACCTACAAAAAATTATATTTCTTTTCCCACTCTCCTCTACAGACAGAGCAAACAGCATAATTTGAGAAATGCTGCATTCCCTATGCATTTGTCTATCATGAACCCATAAGAGACTGTTCTGAGAACAAAATGGGGTGTAAAGGGAGCACTGAAGGGAGAAGCAGACTCATTTAAAAACACTTTTAGAAAATTTTAGAAGGCCAGGAGCTATGAGGAAGTCTTGATCACATGTAGCATTAATATTATTTACTCCATGTGAGCAACCAGAATGTGAAATTGTCAAGAATCCATTTCTCTGATGTAGATGACTTTCATAATAACCTATTATTATTATACGTAACATAGTGACTTATCAGAATAAAATAGATCGACCCAGTGGTGTGGGGAAAAACAATAAGGGCCTGATCCTAATCTCATTGGGTATGCCTACACTGGATCCTTAGGTCTATTTAAGGAAGGTTAAGTCAACCTACAGACTTCTGCGGTCACACTGGGCTTTTATTAAGTTGACTTAAGCACTTCCTTATGCCGACTTAATAACACCACTTCTTATGGTCAACTTAACACTTAAGTCAACCTTATTAAGTCAACTTAAGCCAATGTACACAGGGAGAGTAATGCTTAAGCTGAACTAGTTGTCCTCCAGGGGGCATGTCTCTGGTGCAATGGGGGACAACTACCCACACCGCACCTCTTCTCCATCAACGTAGCGCCTGCCATTGTGGACGCAGGCAGTCGACAGGAGTTTTCAATGTGGACTCTCTAAGTTAACTTAACAAGATTGATTTTAAGTCCACCTTGTTAGGTCAACTTAGGAAAGCCTCTAATGCAGCCAAATTCACTGATATGCATGGAGTCTCTCCATTGACCTCAGGGGCGTGTGGATCAAGGCCTCAATGATTTTACAATGACTATTTTTTAATTATAATAAATATTTTGGGAGTACCAATGTAGGCAGTTTGCCTTTAAAAGAAAAAAAAGTTTTTAACTATTTATAGAAATTGAAGATTGAAAACACTAATTACCAGGGGTGATGTTTTGTTTTTTCTTTTAAATAAGCACCAGATTTGAAACATTAAACTTACTGCAACCAAAGGCTTTAATGTCATCAGTCAGCCATTCATCATCTTTGTAGCTAATATCCTGAGTTCCTGAAATTTACTCTGTGTCTAATTTTCAAATGAGGGTCTTAAAACTGAGGTTCTTTGGGTTCTTAATGAATATTTTAAATACTTTTTGTTGCTATGCAGAAGAATAGGTATTCTGGAACAAAAATGACTTTTTTCAACACCAGCATCCATTTCGCTGGAGTGTGCTTAATACATAACTGAGGTATTTAGGGTTACCTGCTTATTCACTATAGCTTTCAGCTGGTTTCCAGTATGTATAAAAGGGGGGGAAAACAGAACAGTTCCCAAAGCTAAAAGACCTTGGATTTGCTGATGGACCTTGAGCTCATATGATAGGGTTGGATATTTGACCTTCATGGGCAGAAGTCAGCATCTTCTGCACGCTCTGTCAGTTTTGTGGAACAGGAAAGGAAAAAGAGAGTGGTAGGACTCAGAAAGAACTAATGTTCAATTATTTTCCTGATCAAAATACTACTAACAGAAGAGAAATGGTGCTTTTCAACACATTAGAACTCATTAAATCTTTACAAATTTTCATGGGACAAAATAATTACTTCATTGGCCCTAGTGCTTTCTTTTAGTCATATTTCAAAGGGTTGTTGGAATCCATGTATGCTGTGCTTCTGTGAGAAAAATAATGGAATAATTTTAATAATGGATTTGATTAGGGGTACTTCTAACTTCTGCTATAATAATATGCAACATACTTCTTGTCTAATATTTTCTAGTATATGCAAATAAAGTGTTATTAAGGCAATATTTCAGGATCTATTTATCTTCTGTTTTTGAAGGATATATGATGATTTAAAGTCTTATTCAAAGTACATTGAGTCAAAGAAGTCTTTCCATCGACATTAATGAGCTTTAGATTGCAGCTCTCTGTGTGAAATTGCATTAGTTTGTCTTTTCTAATAGTGATTCATTTACAGTACACTGATGTGTAATTTTCTGCTAACCTTATACAACTGAATTCTGTGGCTAATGCTCAATTTTCTTCTTACCTCCTCTAGTCATCCTAGGGCAAGTCATGCAGCTGTGAGATACAGGTGCTATCTATCTATCTATCTATCTATCTATCTATCTATCTATCTATCTATCTATCTAATCACATTTGTAAATGTGACTAATTTTCTGGTAGAGTCCACAGCTAGCAAGTTGAGGCAGATACGGTAAACCTGGAATGTTGCTGTGGTATCACTGAGCTGATGAACTTTTTCACACATTATGTGTATTCCTTTGACCCATCTTTGATAATAGAAGATATTATCCCCCCTTATATTCATGATTGAAGGTTATGCAGCCCTACATTTCAATGATTTTATCATTCTGCATTATAGTAGAAGGTGTATGTTGAACATGCTAATACAGCATATGTTGTATTCTAGTGTAGATAACACAATTGTAGATTTAGCACATTCAAAATAAAATTTTCATTGTCTAAACTAGACTTTAGTTAACAAATATTAAAAACAAACATCTTTTACCTTGTGAAAACAAATCCTTGATAATTTACTTCTAACCCTCTGTTTTAGCTTGAGTGTGTCAACACGCAGGTTTTAAAGCAAAACAACACTGGTTGTTTTGCTTTAAAAAAAATTAGGTCCACACGATGTTTTGTTGTTTTAATATGATGACCTCCATCATATCTAAACAACAAAAATTGAATCAAAACATTAAAACCTAGTAGATAATTGAAACAGCCGTTGAAGTGAAATAGTTCTTTAGAAACAATGCCTTTTGGACGTGTTGTTTTGAAACAGCATTGTTTTGATTGAATGGCTTTGAAGTTCCTTCCAGGGTACATGGCACCCTGGGAAGAAGCCCCAGTCCCTCAGGGGGAATCAGGACCCTGGCTGGGTGGGGAGGTACACAGGGCACGGGAATGGAACCCCAGGAACCCTGCATCCCCTGCTGCTGGTGGGGCAGTGGCAGCAGGGTTTGACGGGCACCCCACATCCCCCACCGCTGGCCAAGCTGTGGGGGAATGGGTCCCACGACCCCCGCATCCCCTGCTGCTGGCGGGGTGGGGGGACAAGGATCACCAGGCACCCCGCATCCCCCACCTCTGGCCAAGTGGTGGAGGAATAGAGCCCACAGAACCCTGCATCTCCCGCCGCTGGCCAAGTGGCGGGGGAATGGAGCCCACAGACCCCTGCATCTCCCACTGCTGGCCGGGCAGTGGGGACAAGTTTTGCCAGGGCACTTCCAGGGCAATGAGGGCAGAGATCCCAGGGCACCCCGCTTGCCCCGCTGCTTCCAGGGTGGTGGGAGCGGGGGTCCATGATGCCACACCTCTCAAGTTGCCCCTCTCCTGAATCAAAATAGCAAGCCACGTGTGGGGACATACTATTTTTTTTTTGTTTTGTTTTGTTTTTTGGGTTTTTTTTTGTTTTGTTTTTCCCCCTGTGGAAGTGTTAAATCGATTTAACTTGAATCAATTTAACAGTCTGTGTTTGAACATAGCCCTTATGTTTATCTACGGTTATTCTCTCCCATTTAGTCACTGAGAGCAGAGCAAGTAATTTTCAGATTGGATAAAAAGATGAATATTTATCCAACTGATTTAAACAAAGCAAAGGGTTAGGGGGAGGGGTGTTGGCTAAAGTTCTGAGTGTTCTTGTTTCTGTTTTTTTCTTTTTCTTCCCTCCCTTCCTTCTTCTGATGCTTGGGGCACATCTCATTTGCTGGTGGATTCTCTGTAGCTTAAAGTCTTTAAACCCTGATATGAGGACTTTAATAATTCAGTCCTAGGTTAAGGTCTAATACAGGGCTGAGTGTGTGAGGTTCTGTGGCCTGAATTATGCAGAAATTCCTTCTGACCTTAAATTTTATGAGTCAGTCAGTTTATGAGTTTATTGCTATGTCTACACTGGCAAGTTAGTCCGGACTAAGTCTGCATCTACACTAGGCTTTGCCTAGTCCAAACTAAAAAAAAAAAAAAAAAAAAGTTGGAATGTTAGTTCAAATGGTTAGTTCAAAATAACCATTAGTTTGAACCTATTAGTTCAAACTAACCCACTATCAACACGTTAGTTCAGACTAACCCCTAGTTTGATCTTCTGCCCTGGCCACCACCCCTCCCCACCCTCTCAGCCACACCTGGCTAGGACAGCCTGCAGTCTGCAGCCTCTGCAACATGTCCCAAAGGAGCAGAGCCAGCCCAGAATGATGCAGAGCTCCAGGCTGGAGCCATCAAGAGGTCCTTGCCCCCCCGGCTAACTGGGAGGACAAGGTTATACTCTCTCAGTTGCAGAGCAGCCACTGGAACTGGGAGATATACATAGACATCTCCCAGGCCCTAGTGGAGAAGGGCTACACCTGCACCACTAAGCAGGTGCAGGTTAAAATTAAGCACCTCTGCCAGGACTATTCCAGGGTCTGGGAGCAGAGGCATCACCGGGGAGGAGGTGTGGGGGGACAGCTTCTGCTACTAGCTGCCTGTATTATGAGGAACTAGATATCTTCGTGGGTGGGGAGAGCACTAGTCTCCAAGGCCACAGTGTTGAGTCCAGTGAGCTCCCCTCCCAGGGTGATGACCAGGAGAAGGATTCACTGGAAAAGAATGTCATCCTCAATGAGCCAGGCAACACCAGCCAGGAGGAAGACAGCCCACCAGCCCCAAGCTCAGGAGTCAACCCTGAGCTGCTCCTTGCTCCTGAGGAGGGACTACCAGCCCCAGAGGAAGAACAGCAGGAGAAGGAGCACCCCTCACCCATGGAGGAGGACCTGGGAAAAGGTATGTCATGCCGCAGATCCCTAGTGCCTGCTGGTGAGTGCTCCCTCCCTCCCTCCATCCAGCCACAGGTGGGCCTGCCTGTGGGATGGGCAGTGTGGAGGAACATGGCCCACTGACAGTCAGGGTCCTGGGGATGGGGGGGGTGCACAGAGGCCCTCCCATAAGGCAGAGTAGCTGGCAACCATGTGGTGGGGGGCAGCCCCAAGCAGGGCAGGGGGGCCTGTCGGCAAAGAGGATGGGGGGAGCCAGATGTGGCAGCACTGAGAACAGACAGCATGCAGCCAACACCGCTGGCACGTGGCCTCAGGAGACTCCCCAGAGGCAGGGTAGGGCTGACTGCTGCTCACCACTCTGGGCACCACACCTGAGCTGGGCAGCACAGCAGGGCCACAGGTCCTTTTTGGTGCTCTGTCCCACAGGACAGAAAGCAGGAAGCAGGGGGACAGTCTGGGCACAGCTACTAGCTGCTGTCAGGATGTATGCTGCATCAGCTAGCTAGCTAGCTAGCTAATGGGAGAAACCATGTTATCTGCTTCCCTCCAGCAGTTTATGTGGCCATGAGATCTGCCACTCTTGGGAACCTGCCACTTACTACCAGGCAGAAGAGAAAGAGCCACCACACCCGGGATGAGCACCTCGGGGCCCTGTTCCACCTGGGCCGGGTGGCCAAGGAGCATCTGGAGGCCTGGAAGGAGAAGGTGGACACCCAGCAGAGAGCTAGCCAAGGGATGCTCCAGCAGCTCATCGAGCTGGATGAGTGCTGGACTGTGGCCCTGGGGCTTCAGAGCCACACCCTTGAGCAACTCAGCATCAGCTTCCAGTCCCTGGTGGGCATGAAGGAGTGGCTGGTGGCTTACTTCCACCCCCACTGGCCAAGGGTGCTGCTACCAGAGGCCCCATCATCCCTCGCTGCTCTTCTCCCCAGACCAGGTCTGGCCATGGGCAAGGCGCACATACCCCCAGGGCAATGTCAGTTTCCCCCCAACCTGACCTTCCCATCTCCCCCAAGCCCCTCATTCTCACCCAAGTCCCCAACCCCAGCAACTCCCACCACTTAACTCCCTCACTGCCCTCAAACTCCTTCACTGCTCCTATCCCCACCACTACCCTCAACCCCCGTATCCCTTGTAAATAAAACATGTTCAAATGTTCTCTTTTGTCTAGTTGTTTTTATTGGTTCGGGGGGGGGGGTAGGAGAGGGGCAGACATGGGCAGGATGGGGGAGGTGAGGCCTGGTGTCAGGCCCAGCCCTCAGCACTTCTCACTGAGGAAGTGGTTCATGAGCACATCTCTTATGACGACTGTTTGCCTCTGGGGTTGGTGTGTTTGGGGCACAGCATCCATCTGCTTGAGCTGCTTAGTGAGGTGTTCAGCTTTGGCCTCCCAGATGTGGGGGACCCTCTCCCTCTACAGTTCACAGAGGTTGTGAAGCACACAGCAGGTGCTGATGACTTTAGGGATGGTACACTCAGCATAATGCAGGTGCATCAGGTGGGCCCTCTCTCATGCTTTGAGCCATCTAAAGACACACTCCAGGACTTGGTGGCACCTGTTCTGACTTTGGTTCAAGAGCTCCATGCTGGCATCCAGGTTTGCAGTGTAGGGCTTCATAAGCCATGGGATCAAGGGGTAGGTGGCATCACACATGATGAAGGTGGTCACCTGCACAGCCCAAGGGTGATGCTGGGGGAAGGGGGGCAAGAAACTGCCTGCCTGCATGTGCCTTTACAGGGCAGAGTTGCTGAGTGCATGGGCATCATGCAAACTCCTCAGCCAGCCAACCTAAATGTTGGTGAAGATCCCTTAGTGGTCCACAAGGGCCTGCAGGACCATGGAGCAGTAGCCCTTCCAATTCCTTTACTCCCTGGACCAGTGTTCCATGGCTCAGATGGGGATGTGGGTCCCATCCAAGATGCCCCCACAATTGGAGAATTCAAGTGCAGCAAGACCATCAAGGGTGTCCTGCAGGTTGCCCACAATGATGGGGTGGGCTAGCAGGACCTGGCTGATCGTCTTGCTGCCCTGCAGGAGGGTGGTTCCCACGGTAGCCCTGCTGATGCTGAAGAGGTAGGCAACAGAGTGGTAGGACTCTGGTATTGCCATCTTCCAGACTGCGACAGCCACTCTCTTGTCCACAGGCAGGGTGGGTCTGAATTGAGTGTCCCTGCAATGTAGGACCAGGGTGAGCTCACAGACCAGCTCAAAGAAGGTCTGCTTGGTCGTCCTAAAGCTCTGCAGTCACTGGCTGTCATCCCAGGTGGTGAGGATGATGCATTCCTACAAGTTGTTGCTGGTTGCCCATGCCCAGAAGGGACAGGGCATGGAGGGCAGCATGGTGAGTGTGGCAGCTTGCAGGGCCAGCATAGTGATGGTGCTGCTGTCTCCTCCGCACTGTCAGGGCCCATAAAGAGAATGCTCCAGATGACAAGAGTACTGGGCAATGCAGAACAGGTGCTGAGCACCTCTCTGGCAAGTTTCATGAACTGAGTACAATCCACAACCTCCTCGTTCTGCCTCTTGCCAGCTACAATGGGCACAGGGCTAAGCTCACTTCCTTTTTTTATGGGATTGACTGGGGGAATGGGCCTTCTTGGGTGCAATGTTGCCACATGTCCCAGGATGCCCCCCTTCTAAGCCAACCTAACAAGTGCCTTTGCATGGACATGCTAGTTCAACTTACATTTCTGAAGGGGACATTCTAGTTCAAACTAAGTTAGTTTCAATTAAGCAAAATTAGTTCAAACTAATTAATTTGAACTAACTAGTTCAAACTAGCATTTTTAGGTATAGACATAGCCTATGAGTCTTTATTAAACAGAATTAGATTGATCAGTTCTTTTTCTTGCAACTGCATGTAGGGAAGACACAAATGTTCTAGTGCAGAAAACTCATACCCAACACAGATAAAGTGAAATGCTAATTACTTGCAAACATCTTTGACTTCATAATATACAATTTTTAGTTTTGCCCTGAGAATGGTAGCAAAAAATTTCAGTTCATGTTAATATAGCAGCAAAACAACTCATCTGGAATTAATTATTTTGTCTGCAGACACAAATTCCATCAGTGCAACATGCAGTATTTAAGACATATGGGTTTCTTAAGTCAACACCTAAATCTGGCTGTCTTCTTGTAAATAATTTGTAAAAAATAATTTGTAAGAACATACCTCTTTCACCTCAGACTGTATTCTTTAACTGACGAACATCATCTTGTAACTACATTACTTTAATAATATAATCACTGGTGAGAACACACAATGTAATGATTTTAAAGTACCACACCTAGTATAACTACTGCAGGGATTAGTTTGTGTAACAACAATCTGAAACAAAGTCTTGGCTTCCTGTTGTAAAATTGTTCCTGTAATGATCTTGGAGTGGGCATGTCATTAAAGAACATACTACTGAATGAGAGAGGAATAGAACTTAAATCATACAGACAGGTAGATCTTCTCTAGGGCAGGTCTCCCAATTCACACAAAACTGGCCCATGCTAGGGAGTGTCTCCAAGTTCACAACCTTCTATAAGCATGTCCCTACAGTTCACCTACAAAGAAACTAAGGGATACAAATTATAATCAGATCTTCTCTTTAAAAGTATCTGGATTGACTGCTTGCAGATTTATTCTTCCCTTTCAGCGCTGTGCAATGTGTCACACGGTATTCCTAATCAATATATCAGATCAGTGACTATCATCAATACTGATTGGCAAAATTCAAAAGAGGTTAAATTCAAATAAACACTTAAAGGTTTGGATGGTTATGTGAATCTGTGACACTCAACAACACTGGGCTGGGATATTCACTGAAACAGCCTCTACTACTCTTGTGCTTCTCTCACCACCACAATTAGAAAGTTACCCAAACTTCGTAAAAGACCCTATCTTGTTCCCATTAAAAAAAAAAAGTTTTTTCACTAAGTTTAATGACAGCAGGATCAGACTTTTGTGATAAGAAAAAAAAGTGTGGCTTTTGTTTGTTGTTGTTGGGTTTTTTTTTGTTTTGTTTTGTTTTTGTTTTTTTTTTTATGGAACTTACATAATACATTTGATCATCTCAGTCACACACACTGCAAAAATGTCCAATAATTCTTTGCAGAATTATTTTTGCTTTAACCATTGCACCAAGCACTCCTGAAAAACATTATTTGTGTTTCAACTAATGGAAAGCACCCTACTAGACATCCGCCTATGGTTCTTTGTCTTCCATTCCTTCACCCTTTGCTCTGGGTATGTCCGCACACAAGTTTTAAAGCGAAACAATGCTGGTTGTTTTGCTTTAAAACAAATTAGGTCCACATGAGGTTTTGTTGTTTCGATATGATGAACTCTGTCATTGAAACAACAAAACTTGAATCAAAACAGTAAAACCTAGTAGATAATCAAAACAGCTGTTGAAGCGAAATGATTGTTTTGAAACAAGACCGTTTGGATGCCTTGTTTTGAAGCCACATTTTTCCGCTTCAATGGCTTCAACCTTCCTTCCCAGTTGCATAGCGTTCTGGAAGGAAGACCTGCCCCCTCAGCTCCCTATGCAGGGAGGGAATCAGGACTCTGGCCAGGGAGAGGGGAGCACACAGTGCTGGGGACTGGAGCCTTTGATGCCCCGCATCCCCCACAGCCGGCAGGGTAGTGGGGGCTGAGTTGGCCAGGTGTCTCGCATCCCCAGCCACTGGCTGGGCATGGGGACAGGGAGCCCACACCTGGCTTTCCCACAGCCACCAGGCAGCAGGGGCAGGGAAGCCGGCATGCCCCACTTCCCTACTGCTGCTGGGCGGTGGGAGCAAGGAAGCCGGTGTGCCTGGCTTCCCTGCAGCTGGCCGGGTGGTGGGGATAGGAAACCCCTCTGCTTGGCCAGCTGCAGGGAAGCCAAGTGTGTAGACTTCCCTGCTCCCACCGCCTGGCCAGAAGCGGGGAAGCCGGGCATGCAGATTCCCTGCCCCCACCACCTAAGCAGCAGCTGGGCTTCCTTGCTCCCTCCATTCGGCCAGCTGTAGGGAAGCCGGGTGCACTGGCTTCCCTGTCCCCGCTTCTTCTGGGCTAGCTGTGGGGTATGCAGGGCACCCAGCTGTCTGTGCCCCACTGCCACCATGCCAGTGGGGGGGGTATGCTGGGCACAGGGGGATCCCTGCTCTGGGTTCTTTTTTTCCCCTGCCTGGCTCTCCAGGTGAGAGACAAGCAAGGGATTGAGTGGCAACATAACCCTGCCTGGGGGCCTTGTTGCCACACCTTCCAGGGTGCCCCTCTCCTAAATCGAACTAGCAAGCCCTTCCCTGGACATGCTAGTTCAATTTGTTTATCTTTGTTGGGACCTGTTAAATCGATTTAATTTAAATTGATTTAATGGTTGTTATATCTTGACTCCCTTCAAGCTAAACTGATTTAACTCCCTGCGTGTGGATATAGCCTCTCAGTTTGAGGCCCCCCTGAAGACTTAAATGGACTATGTGATGGCAGGAAATTTTCAGATCTTGATTCCTCCAGCTATGCGGATCACTGTCTGTGATGAGACCAATTAGTCCCAGAAGGAAGGTGTAATGGGGTCTATAAACCCCATTCAGGACTTAGGAGGGGGAAGGGAGCTTACCTTCTCTGAAAACAAAGAGAGCTGCTACTCCCAGGTTCAGCTGAAAATGCTGTCAAGCCTAGAGACAGAAAGCCACAGCTGCACCCAGAAAAGGCACTTATCCCCCACTATAAAAGAGGCTGAGTAACAAAGGCAAAGAGGCCAAGGTGGTGAGAACCTTGATGGTCCTATGCCAGACAATCTCCTCAAGCCTCTGACACAGGTCAGCCCCTGGGGCTGATGCTGATGACCAAAGACAAAATGCCCAGCTGAGGTGGCCTGAACCCAGGCTTCAGTCTGGCTGGAGCCTTACCCAGACACCACCAGCAACCTATGACAGAAAGAAACTGGGCTTGTATTATCCCAGCTGACATGCTACTTCTCGGAAGGTGCAAACATCAGCCAGATAGCAATCTGTTTCTATTAGAAGACACAGCTCTCAATCCTCTCTCAGGATTGACCCAAATGTATCTTGTTGTGTGTAAACATCCTGCTATCTTACCTATTATTTAGATCAGAATTGTTTAAGCCCTGTGTTCTGGGTTTCTTCTATTGTTCTGAAGCATCTCAGCAGGTATTACATTATGAGGAAGATGCTTCAGATGGAGGAATGCTAATGACAAAAAAAGCAAAAGTATATTTCCTTCACACGTTTGCATTTAATATTTGTAATGTGTTTATTATAAATAAAATATGGAATCTATAATCATTGTTCAAAATCACATAATCATATAAGTACGCTAGCACAAATTCTGTGCTAGTGTAAAATGGACCAGTAGTTTGAACATAGCTCCACAGCCAATATTTACCTAAATAGAATTTGCAAAATTATCTGACATT
This sequence comes from Podocnemis expansa, assembly GCA_007922195.1. NCBI lineage: Eukaryota > Metazoa > Chordata > Testudines > Podocnemididae > Podocnemis > Podocnemis expansa. The sequence goes on along the minus strand of ML681989.1, from coordinate 20,019,946 downwards.
TTTGAAGAAGTAATTAAGAAAATATTCTCAAGCTGATCTACAAGAGAAATTCACCTAGACAGAATGGAATTACAAATATGAGGACAATGGAGAGAAGAAATATTATTACAAAAAATCATCAAGCATCTTTTCCAATTTATAATTAATGTCAAACCAACCTTAGAAGTTAGGGAGTCCCGGTCCAGATTGGATAAGCGCTCTAAAATTATTATATGTATAGGAAGCTTATTTGAATGACTTGAACTTCTTGGGTATATAAAGAAGAGCTGGAGCTCTCATGAGACTAAGACAGACCAAAACACCTCAAATTATGTCTCTTAAGGTTCATTGGAATTCTCACCAGTAGAAAGGGAGAACCATGTTATCTACACCTGTGTGACGTTTAACTTGGCTATTTCAACTATACTTATTTTATTGTATGATTTTAAACAGATGTTATTTATTTCTAATATAGCTTCTTCTAATTTGTATTTTAGATGTAAAATGTTTCAGAACAGATTTTTCTTTTAGATCTTGTTAATAAATGTTTTACAATAAAAGTAAAATACCTCTAACAGAATTTGACTGCAGTATCCTTGTTAGATAATTAAATATTCAGCTCCCTTCCAAATGCACATGCTGTACAGAGCTAATTTTATTCCTTTACTTTAATAAGTATAAGTGGACCTAAAGGAGTTGGAACAACTTGTTCATTAGCTCACTTGGACATGCAAATGTCATTCATAGGAGAGGTGCCTGTTTTGCTTAAGTTTCATTATATGGCTTTGTCTAACAATATGTATACAAACTGACTGTCTGAATGTAATTTCAAAATATTTTATTTTGCTTTCAAGACCAAAAAAAAAAAAATAAAAAAAAAATAAAAATACAGCTGCAGTAGCACATGGGGCCAGTCAATAGGGCTGTGAATAGTTGAGTTTGAGTAGGAGTTTATAGGGGGAGTTCTGAGAGGAGAGTGGGATTCTTGTATTGCTTTTCTTAGTGTGCTAGAGTGTGTTTTTCTTTTATGCAGACTGGGAATACAGGAAGCACTATGGCAGACAACAGAGCAGTGGTAGACACTGAAGCAGGGGAAGAAACAGCAAAGATAATGGGATGTGGAAGTTGTGGGATGTATATGATCTTGGAGAGGGTACCTCCAAAGACTTTCATGTGCATGAAGTTCTGTCTCATAAGGTTGATGAAGGAGAAAATTCAGGGGTTAGAGATGCAGGTTGAAACTCTCATTGGCTATGTCTACACTGGAGGCTTAAGTCGACTTAGGCACTCCCAGGCCACATATGGAGTTCATTAAGTTAACTTAAGCAGTTGCTTAAATCAACTGGATTAAGTCAATTTAACACAACGTGCCCATTGAAGTCAACTTAATAAGGTCAACTTAGTGTATCAGAGCCATTTAAGTTGACTTTATAAAGTCTGCTTAAGCCAGTGGACCCATTTAAAATCAATTTTATAAAGTCAGCTTAAACAAATGGGGACTCACTAAATTGACTTAATAAAGTCGACAAAGTTGACTTTATTAAGTCCACTTAGCTGAGCCCTGTAGTGTAGACATAGCTATTGAGTTTAGAGGGGGGGTTGTAAAACTAATAGAACAGATGAATGAAGGCATTTTAAGAGAAACACCAGACCCACAGATGGAAGCAGGACCATCAAACTGTGAGGGCAGAATACCGGGAGATGAAAGTGGCTGGTAGAAACATGTGACTGTGAGAAGTTGGCAGAAGAAAAAGCAGGCTAGTGAAAGAGAAATAGAGCTCAGAAACAGGTTTTTAGTGTTCACAAATGAAGGAGTACAGCACATGGTTACTAAAAGTGGGAGTGCAAAGAAGAATAGAATAGCAGCTAGGCCTGCCCAAAGAAGGGATGAACCAATGGAGATTACTCTTAGGAAGACCCCCAGAAGGACACAGGAGTGGGTGCAGGGGGTTGCAGAGGAAAAAAAAATGTAGAACTGAGGACTTGTGATGGGCAAGAAGTGGAGATAGCTTAAAGAACTGCACCCTTTCCAGGAAAAGGCAAGTCTACATGATTGGTGACTCCCTGCTGAGAAACACAGACAGGCCTATAATCAGACCTGATCCTAAGAACAGAAGGATATACTGCTTGCCAGGTGCAAAGATAGGAAATGTCAATCTGAGGCTGAAGAGGATCCTAATGGGAGCAGGAAAGTATCCTCCAATTGTCCTTCAGATGGGTACAAATGATGTAAGTAGGTTCTCACTGGAATTTATCAAAGGTGACTATGCCAGGCTGGTGAGGATTCTCAAGGAAATAGAAGCTCAAGTGACATTTAGTGCTGTGATTCCCAACCTTTTCCTTTATGTAGACCACTACAATGTCATCAAAAGCTTTTGTGGATCTCTATATAAGCAAGTCACTTTAAAATTTTTAATGTAACCTATGACTGACAGGAGTCAAGCTTGCATATCAAAGGGTATTAAAAATGCAGCTGTTTCTAGTTTACTATGCTTAATTACAAACATATTGCACTCATCAATGTTCCCTGTAAACTGCGTGGGTGGGCAGTGGGTGATTATGAGATTTTAGCTTCCCAGGTGCAGACTGGAGGACATATGCTAGTAGTAATAAGAGTACCCAGATTTTTGTGGATGTGCTAGCCGATGAATTCCTCCTGCAAACTGCTACCAAACCAACAAGAGGGGATACTATCTTAGATTTGGTAGTGGCGAGTAGTGAGGACCTCATGGAGGAACTGCTTGTAGGGAGCAACTTAGGTTTGAGTGACCATGAGCTAATTCAAACTAATTGGAAGGGATAAACAAAAATAAATGGCTGACAAGAAAATTAAGGGAATTAGTTGAGGAAGTAGACTAGAGTGAAGAGCTCAGGAATATAAGGAAGAAGAGGCTTGGAATCACTTAAAGTCAAAGTTGCAGGCACTATCTGAAGCCTACATTATGAGGAAGTGGAAAAAAAAAAAGTAGGTAAGAGCTATAAACCAGGCTGGATGAGTAAGCATCTCAGAAAGGTGGTTAGGAGAAAGCACAGAGCCTAGGAATGGAAAATGGGAGGGATCAACAAGGAAAGCTACATTTTAGAGATTATAAAAAGCTACATTTTAGCGATTAAAACATGTAGAGATAACATGATAAAGACAAAAAGTCAAGCAGAGCTTGACATTGCAAAATGAATTAAGACCAATAGCAAAAGGTTCCTTAGTCATACAAATAGGAAGAAAACAAAGAAAGAGGTAGGGCGATTAAAAACTGAGTATGGGGTGGAGGTCAAGGATTACCTAGTCGTGGCTGAATGTGTAAATAAGTACTTTGAATCTGTTTTTAATGAGAGTGAAGACAATCTGGAGGATAGAGGTAGGGTAGCTAATGGGAAGAAGGTCATGAAAATGGAAATTACAGTACCTGAGGTAGAAGCCAAACTCAAGCTACTGGATGGAACTAAACTGGGGGGCCTGGATAATCTCCATCCAAGGGTAGTAGAGGAACTGTCACATGAAATTGCCAGCCAATCAGCAAAGATTTTAATTAATCTGTAAATTTGTGGATTATACTGTATGACTGGAGAATTCCTAATATAGTTCCTATTTTCAAGAAAGGGAATAAAAATGATCCAGGTAACTACAGACCTGTTAGTTTGACCTCAGTAGTATGCAATGTCTTAGAGAAAATTTTGAAGGTGAAAGTACTTAAGGATATTGAGGATAACAGTATCTGGGAAAAAATACAACATGGCTTTACAAAAGGCAGATCATTCCAGACCAACCTGATCACCTTTTTTGAGGGGGTAGCAAATTTATTTAGATAAAGGGAATGTGGTGGACTTAATTTACTAAGATATCAGCTAGGTATTCAATACAGTTTCACATAGGGCATTATTAGTTAAATCACAGAACATGGGGATTAACATAAATATAGTAAGGTGGATAAGGAACCGGTTAAAAGTGAGGCTACAGCAGGTCATACTGAACAGTGAAGTGTCAAGCTAGAGGGATATAAACCAATGGACTCTCTGAGGGATTGGTCTTGGGACTAATTTTATTTAACCATTTTGTTACTAACCTTAGCACAAAAAGTGGGAATCTGCTAATAAAGTTTGTGGATGACACCAAGCTGATGGCACCCACCTGTCAGGTGCCATCTCCCCCAGGCCCTGAAACAATCTCTTCCCTAACCCACCTGCTGGCTTACCAATACCCCACTGGGCCCTGGGCCTTCCTCTCCAGCCTCCCTGTGCCTTTTCACTGACAGCCCCCCATCCCCACCCCCCAGGTGGTCCTTTCCACCTCTTTACCCATCCACCAGTCCCCTGACCTTCTGCCTTTGGCCATGGACTGTTCCTGCCCAGAACATGCATCTGAGCATGCTCAGGGTGGAAGATTTAAAAACTCCTCACCTGGAGCAGCTCCCTCTCAGCTGGAAAAATGTGTCTTCTGAGCCAGGTAGGGGCTGTGGCTGTTGGCTGTGTGTGGCCATCAGTGTTGCTTGCATGGGTGAGCGACGGCTCCTGTGCGACTGCCTAGCCACGCAGGCAGCTGACAGGGAATGTTGTTGCATCCTCTAAAATATGGCACACAGGGCTTTCCCTGAGTTGCCCTGCCCTACTTACAGCTCTGTGTGTGCTATGTGGGCTGCAAGAGGCTCACAGATTGAAAATCACTTAGTGTTCAACACCCTTTCCAGATGAGTACTAAACAATCCCATGTGTTAGTTTCTTGGGAACATTAGTTCATTCTCTCATGTTAAGCAACAGTTCTAAACCTTAAGTAACAACCAAATATCTACACATTGACTTATGTCCTCATAACAACAAATTACTCATTTTTCAGGGTTTCTTGATCTATTTATCTTACAATACAGGCGTGGCCAAACTGCAGCTTGTGAGCTGCATGTGGCTCTTCAAAGAAAAAGTGTGGATCGCAGAAGAGCATGGTGGGGAGAAACATGGCATGGTCAGGGATGGTGCGAAGAAGCATGGCATAGACAGAGACAGTGAGGAAGCATGGCATGGTAGGGGACTCAGGATAGTGCGGAGGAGGGTGGCATGGTCAAAGCAGGTGGGGAGAAGCAGTGGTATGGTCGGAATGGCAGGTAGAAGCTAAGTTTTTACTGTATAGGTAAGCCTAGTTTTCATGGTATCCTTAAGTAACTATTAGAATATGACATTAGCAGGATCAATATTTGCCCTCTTTTTATGATAAAATTAAAGCATGCAATGAATTTTAAATTTAGTAATTTTGGAGTGCATAAAATATGGCTATACGCCTCAGTGCAACTCTCAAAGGTTTAATAATCAAGTTGTGTGGCTCTTGAGTTCCATAAGTTTGGCCACCCCTGTTATAATACCTAATTACCTTTTAGAAAGTTCAGCTCTTAAGAAAAATACTAGGGCAAAGATAATTTCTGAACTTCAAACACTGATCTTTTAAGTCTGGTAGAATTATTCAGGAAAGAGATTTTATAATGAATGACATAAAATCACAAATAAAATATTCCTTGTATTCTAACAACTTCACTTACATTATTCTACAAAACATGCAATTTTCCTTCCTGAAATAATTATCTCTCTGTAAAGAGGCTGCAAGATGGCCGCCTCCAGAAGAGGCAAGATCACAGCCCCCAGAGGAGACAAAATGCCCGCCTCCAGAAGAGGCAAGATGGCGGCCCCCAGCGGAGACAAAATGGCTGCCTCCAGAAGAGGCAAGACGGCTGCCCCCAGCAGAAACAAAATGGCCGCCTCCAGAAGACGCAAGATGGCTGCCGTGGGGCTGTCTCGCAAACTGGAAGGTAAGGGGTGGGACAGGAAGTATAAAACCTGGGCCGGGGATCTCAGTTCAACCCGGACCACTGGAGGAGAAGGATGGCTCCCTCCGGGCTCCTCCGACCCAGCTCTTTCCCCGGCAGAGGAGAGCTGGGTCTACCCACTGGCCTCCAGCCCCATACCGGGATGGCTGGCTTGGGCCTCCCATGGTGGGCATCCTGTGGGAGGAGCTCCTCCCCCCACCTACAGTGGATAGGCAGTGGGCCCAACAGGAACCTCAGCCCCCCCCCCCCGATGTCAGGGAGGGCCTGGAGTATGGAGAATGGACCCTAGCAGCTACCGGGGAGGACCTGGAGGAACTGCCTCTGGCTCTGCCTGAAGCAGACCCCTCTGGGGGAGCGGTCCCGGAGGAGCTCCCCCTTGCCTCGGACCTGGTGGACCTACCCAAGCTGCCTTCTGAGGAAATGGAGATTGCCCTGAAATTTCCAGACCTGCCGCCACCGGACACTATGGAGGGATTCTACTCTGTGCCCCTCAGCGAGTACCCCAAGGATGTTGAGGACAGGACAGACCAGGTACTAAGAGGAGAGGGGGAGAGCAGTAGCCCAGGGGAGTTACACACCCCCATATCGGGGTCAGCGTGTTGCGGCCGGATCCCCGCTGACCCCCTGGTTAAAATGCCCGGCCGCTGTTAGGGCCCTGGGCTGGGACACAGTGGAGTAGGGTGGGCCTGTGTCCTACCTCCTCCTCTCCCCCCTTTTGCTGAGACGTCGACCTCGAGCGCTACCCCCCCTTGTTTAACCCCGACTGCAACATGACTTGTGGACTGTATGCCCGGTTAAGAGCATGGGAACCTGGGTGAACTGTCCTACCCGGCCTCTAAACTGATAGTTACCTCCCCTCGTGGGTTGGGAACATACTGCCCGCTACCCGTCCCCCAGGGGGAAGACAGACCAGCAGGAACACTTGAGCAAATAACTCCCCAAACTGCCCACCAGGGGGCGACCTCCCGGTGGGCCAAACGAACTGCTCGCTTACACTCGCTTACACTCTCACAACAAAACATATAGGAAAGTTAGTTAATGTCTACAAATGCTCAAGGGCTATGTCTACACTTAGAGGGTTAATTCAAATCGACTGAATTCGAACTAGGCAATTTGAACTAATAATTATTAGTTCTAATTCAGTCCATTCAAATTGATACGGCCACACTAGAAACTCCAATTTGAACTAGCATGTCCATGGACTGGACTTGCTAATTTGAATTGTAGGAGGGACACCATGGGAGGTGTGGCAACATGGCCCCAAAAAAGCACCATACCAGCACCCAATCCGCTGCTGGGATCCAACTCTGACCCCAGCAAAGGGAAAAGAGGTGAAGCTAAAGATGGGCAGGGGATCCTTTTTCCCATGCCAGGTTCGGGAGGCTAGAGCCTGGCAGAAGAAGTTCCCCCCTGGCAAAGCAGGGAGAGAAAGGATTCTCCCTGCCTGGCTCCAGGTGGGGGAAGGAACCCCCACCCATGGATCCACCCCTGCTGGAAGGAACCCCTGCATGGGGCTGGAGACCAGCTTGTGGGTGCAGGGAAGGAATCCTTGCACCAGACTGGAGTCCCACTGGCCATGCGTGGGGACAGGAACCCCCCACATGACTGCAGCGCAATACCCCAGCTCAGGGACAGGATCCCTGTGCATGGCTGGAGCTCCAACTCCCACAAAACTCCAGCTCCCCCTGTTGAATTAGGGGACGGGGTCCCCACACTTTGGCTGGAGGTGCACTGGCAATGTGCGCGGATGGGACCCCCATGTGTGCTCCAGCTCTGCCATCTCCACCTGCGGCTGGAGCCACACAGGAATTCCATGCATGGCTGGAGCTGTACATAGGGGGTCATGTCCCCATGCAGCAGGCGGAGCTGGAGCCATATACAGAGGTCCCGTCCCAGTGCGCTGCAGAAGGAGCTGAAGCAGCGTGCAGGGGTCCTGTCCCCATGCGCAGCCAGCAGGGCTCCAGCCCTGCATGGGTGTTTCATCCAGCGGGTCTGGAGCCATAGGTAGGGGTTCCTTCCTCAGCCCGGGAGCAGGGCTCCAGTCCAGTGGGGATCACTTCCGCAGCTGGCAAGCAGGGCTGGAGCCACCTACAGGGATCCTTGTCATCAGCCAGGGGACAGGAACCCTACTGCCCCCCATCCTCATCTGGCTGGGGGAGGGAGTGGAACACCTTTGGGGCTGCTACCCCAGGTGCTGAAGTGCTGGTCTTCCTTCCAGGGTACCATGCACCCTGGGAGGAAGTTCAACCCATGTCAATTCAAACTCACAGTGCGTTTGAATTGACATGGCCATACTGGGTCAAACTACTGGGTTTGAATTGACAGGGACATTGAAGTCAAACAAGGTTTGACCACTTCAAAGTCAGCTTTCATTGATTTGAACTGAGGTGTTCCTCAGTTCAAATTGAGGAAAGTGAGTGTGGCCATGCACTTAATTGAATTCTAATCGATTGTCATCAATTTGAATTCAATTCTAAGTGTAGACATACTCAAGGAGAATTTTAGCAAGGTGTAGAAACTTAGATATTCTTTTTAAAACATTCAGTCAGTAGACTGCTCTGCAATGTGGAAAGAAACACTTACAGGGTCTTGATAATCTTGCAAAGAAACATAGGGAAAATTTACTTTCCGAATATATCTGACACACACAAAAAATAAAAAAAGAAGAAGAAAATCACTATTCTGGATCTGTGAATCAGAACAGCCAAGGACTTCATCAAATTCTTTTGTGGTATCTGATTGATGGGAAATCTTGTCACTTCATTTCAAGTAATGGTCATATCCCTATGTCTCACAAATAATGAGCAAGATAATAATTAAATTGAATCTCAATCTGACACTCACATCACACGCACGCACACACACATGTACACACACACATTGTTTTTCCTGTTTGGACCCTTTTCCCCCCCATGCTATCACATAGAGTAAACTATTCTCTGTAATAATCTATGTAGATATACATTCTTTACCATGTTTTTGCCAGCCTTTAGAATGCCTGAATATGCGAGTGCACAAACACAGTCCTCCTGAGTGAATCTATTGTCTCCAGACGGTTTGGCCTGATTCTCGACTTTCTTGTGTGTTATCTTTCACATTTATGCAAAGTATTTTTTTTTTATTAAATGTCTGTTAAAAGAGAATTCTCCGTTCACACTGTGGTACATACAGTTTGCATTTATTTTTCAATGGAATAAGTAACTATATAAAGTAAAAAGTAGCAGAGAATCAGGACCTCTGTCTTAACATCTGAACACAGAACAGTGACATACAGACCCAGGGGGGCGGAGACAGCAGGAGCGTCACTGCCTGAGGGAAAGACCCGGGGCCTGGGCCCAGGCCTCACCCCTCATGGCCCCAATTCTCCACCCGGGCCCAATCCGGCCTTGGGCTCCTGCCGCTGCCAGCCTGGCCCTGGGACTCGGGGCACATGCCCCCTGTGCCAGGCACCCGTGATGCCCCCAGGAGCTCACCTGGCAGGGTGCTATGAGGAAGCTGCTGCTGTGTCTGTAAATCAGTGGTTCTCAACCAGTGTGCTGGGGCACACTGGTGTGCCGCAGCAACACTCAAAGTGTTCCGTAAGCATCTCCGAGACCTGGAGTTAAAGTTCCCTCCCTGCTCAGCCCAGCCACGTGGGCTGTGCAGGGCTGGGAAAAGGCTGGGGTTAAAGTAAGGAGGAAGGCACTTGACACAGTTTGGGGGCCCCCTATTTTTAGGCAGGCAGTATTATGGCCCCCCTAAAAATAGAGGAAGGCACTGGAATGCAGAGTTACAGGGGTCCTCCTAAAAATAGCAGGAGCAGCCTGAATGCAGCATTCTGGTGGCTCCACCTTAAATCCTGCTTCACCTTAGGCCCAGCCAGCAGAGAGCTGCAGGAGGCTGGGAGTGTGTAAATCTCCCCCTGCAGCAAGAATGGCACTCGGATTTGTGGTGCCCCCTGCAGCACAGCGACACAGGCGGAGACGAGTGATGTCATCAGGGGAGCGCAACGGCGCTGTTCCCTTTTGGCACACCTCAAACGTCAGTGCCCCCCTGCAATGCTTACCCCACTTACCAGGTTGCACCAGCCCTTCTCTACAGGGCGGAAAAGCTCATGTCAGGCAGCCTGCAAACAGCCCAGGTAAGGGGTTTGGGCGGGGGGAGGGCTGCTGAGGGTTGTGTGGAGCAGCTGTGTGTGTGTAGCAGAGGTGGGTGGGAGTGGATGTGTATCAGAGGGTGTGTAGCTGCGGTTGTGGGGTGGCTGTTTGTTTGGGGGGTGGTGTAGCTGGGGGTGGGATGGCTGTGGGGGGGTACTTGGGGGCTGGAGGCCTAGTTCTGGCCCCTGCAATAATGGGAGAGTTCATCACAGGCAGCAAGGAGCTGGGTGAGGGGAGGATGGGACCCATTGGTGTGGGAGGGAGCAGCAGTGGGGTGAGGATTTGCCCTGGGTAACAGGGAGCCACTGTGGAGAAGGGGGAAGTGGGTGCTGCACCATGCTCCCCTGCCCTCCTTTCCCATTCCCCAGGTTTCCCCCTACCCCCCATAAAGCCACTCCTGTTCTCCCTTCCTCTCTTGCCACCCTTATGCTGTTCCCTACATGGCTGCCCTTGTCCTCTTTTGCCACCCCTGCCCTTCTCTGCTTCCAACACTCACTCCTGCCGCTGCACATGACTCCTGACCTCCCGTTTTGCCACCCCTGCTCTGCTACTCCTACTACCCCACATAGGAACATTTCCAAAACACTGTGTCATGGTTCATGAATAGTCATAAGTAATTTAAGTTAATTTGAATATTCATGAGTTTTTTAATAGTGGTGTGCCTCAAAAAATTTGAAGGTATCAAGGTGTGCCATGGCAGAGAAAAGGTTGGGAACCACTGCTGTAAATATCCTCCTTTGGACAGTTGGGCTCCTTATTTGTTTCCCCTTTGAGTGTCCAGCTGTCCCCAGACAACAGGAGAAGGGAGGGGGATTCCCTCAGGACAAATATGGTAATTAAGAGAGGCAAGGAATTCCTGAGGCCAGGCATAGGTGCAGACTAACGGCTGGCCTGGATTCCCTGGAAAGTGAGTGAAGGGGTGTTGCCGCCAGCTTCCCACTGCTGCACTGAGATTGAAAGGGGCCTCCAGCTCTGAAGGAAGGAAAAAAGAGAGGGCAAGGCTGGGTGCTGCAACCCCCTCCTCTGGCCCCTAGTGCTGAACATAGGGGACCCATCCCCAGCTTAGGTGCAGCCTAGGGTTACCAGATACCAAGGCATGAGAAGGAGGACAGGGAAGAACAGAAAGGAGGACATTGGAGGACACATGGAGAAAATGTAGAATTAATGTAATAGTCTTCTGTTTTTAGGGGGCCCTGAAATGCTCCCCTCTAATAATAAGGTGTTTTGGGGCATTCCAGCACACTTTAACCCCTGAAAGTAAAAAGCCAGACAAAATCATGTATTTTTAAAATATCTGCCAGATGGAGGATGTGAAGGTAAAAAGGAGGATGTGTCCTTCTTTTGCCTGACATTTAGTAACCCTAGCCAGGACTTCCGAGTTCCCTGACCTACCTGTCTGGGATAAACAATTCTCTCAGCACTGCAATATGGTAAGTAAGGGAAAGAGGGAGCTAGGGGGCGTGAGACTCCTGGGACTGGGGGTGAATGGTTGGTGGACTATGGGGTGGATAGAACATGTTCAGGTGGGGGCTTCCCCAAGGCTCCTGCTGTGGGGTGAAGCTGCCTCCAGCTCTGAAGAAGCTGGGGAGGAGGGCCAGAGCTGGAGATTGAGACTACCTTCCCCTCCCTCAATCTTTGAAATGGCCATTGCTGCCCAGCAGGGAAGAGAAGGGAGAAGCACTTCCTGGATCCTCAAATATGACTTTGCATCTTAAAAAACAATCAAATGTAGGACAAGCACTTTTTTTTACCATTAGGAATCATCTATATTAACCAGGGCTGTAACTTGGGTGGCACCAATGGGGCTTTGCCCTGGGCGCACCAGAGCAGCTCAACAGAGCCACTCATTTAAAAGGCGCATTTTGCAGCACCGGCTCCAAGCGCCACTAATGGCAAGGGGAACGTTCTGATCAGAACACACCCCGGGCACTGGCTCACTACATTACAGCTCTGATATTAACACTGCCTCCCCTACAAAAAAAAGAATGAAGCTAACCCTGGAAATTTCACCTGCCTGAGCAATGAGCATTATGCACAGGGTAAAAGCAAGGGATGGGGGGACTCCCAGCAAAGCTGGAATTTGCACCCATTCCCCCCGCCCCCTGACAGAGCTGTAACACTGTTTTTTTGGTTTTTGTCACTTGGGGCACGTTCCAATCAGAATGTGCCCCTTGCCATTAGCAGCTCTTGAAGCTGATGCTGTAAAGGACACCCTTTAATAGACCAGCTCTATTGAGCCACTTTGCACCACCCGGGGCTTTGACCCATTGACCCTGCTGTAGTTCAAGCTCTGCCCATAGATACAGACCCCCTCCTCAGAGCAGCTTGGGGGTGATACCAGGACACCTCCCTTTCTGTGCAGATGTGCTGGGGTGGGGGTTAAAATGTAGGGTTGGCCCCTGGGTGCTGGAGACCCTTGCTATGCCACTGCCATAGAAATAAACTTGTATGATGATCAAGAGTTCTAGACAATGGAAAATACTATGAATGAATGTGTCAGGGGAAATGGATGAGTTGATTTTCCCAGTTAACATTAAGAAATCGATTGTGGTAACTATTTCATTTTATTAAAGAGTTTAAGAAAATAGAAATACTTCCTCCTAAATAGACTGGCTTAGTAAGCTCTCTACTACTGCATTAATGGAAAGAAGAAGGAGAAGAAGAAGGTCTAATAGAAATGCTCTGAGAGGGTGGGATATAAGGATATCTGATCACACAGAAAATTATTGCATTCTTTTGCAATCTTGTGTATGTTAATACCTTATACGGTTAGATTATAGTCTCAGTTATTTGTCTATTTAATCACTTGAATAATTTATACCTGATTTGGACTTTAGGGATTCATTGTCTTTTGTTGTTGTTGTTCTGTTTTTTTTTTCAGATTTTGCAAATGATGAACAATTAATTTTGTTTTGTTTTATCATACACACAGAAAGAGAGAGAGAGAGAGAGAGAGAGAGAGAGAGAATTCAGGACATCTATCTATCTATCTATCTTCAGCACAGCTATTTCACATTAATTTCCCTGATGAACTATGATGTAGACTTTTTTACGCTGTCTTTTACAGATTGCTTGCTATCAATCTCAACAGAGGGGGCAGGGCAGCATATATATATATATATATAAAAAATAAAATTCCTCTCTCACCCCTATGGGTGGTATGTGTCATCCTCAACCTCGGGTCCTCTACCAGAAGCCTGGGAGTTTGAGGGTTCTGCGCAGTATCTTAGCTGTTCCTAGCACTGCACTCTTCTGGACAGAGAGCTCTGATGATGTTCCTGGGATCTGTTGGAGCCACTCTCCCAGCTTAGGAGTCACAGCCCCGAGTGCTCCTACCACCACTGGGACCACTTTGGCCTTCACTTTCCACATCCGCTCTAGTTCCTCTTTCAGGCCCTGGTACTTCTCCAGCTTCTCATACTCCTTCTTCCTGATGTTGCTGTCACTTGGCACTGCTACATCTATCACCAGCGCTGTCTTCTGGTCCTTGTCTATTAGCACGATGTCTGGTTGATTGGCCAGTACCTGCCTGTCTGTCTGGATCTGGAAGTCCCACAGGATCTTAGCCCTGTTATTCTCCACGATCTTCTGTGGGATCTCCCATCTGGTCTTGGGAGGGTCTAGCCCATACACTGTGCAGATGTTCCTGTACACAATGCCAGCTACTTGGTTGTGCCGTTCAGTGTATGCTGTTCCTGCCTGCATCTTACATCCTGCCACTATGTGTTGGACTGTCTCTGAGGCCTCTCTGCACAGTCTGCACCTTGCGTCCTGTCTAGTGTGGTAGACCCCTGCTTCAATGGATCTGGTGCTCAGTGCCTGTTCTTGTGCTGCTATGATCAGTGCCTCAGTGCTGTCTTTTAGTCCAGCTTTTTCCAGCCACTGGTAGGATTTCCCAATGTCAGCCACCTCAGCTATCTGTCGATGGTACATTCCATGCAGGGTCTTGTCTTGCCATGGCACTTCTTCTGCTTGATCTTCCTCCCACGTCCGCTGCTGCCTCAGGCATTCTCTCAGCAGCTCATCTTTGGGTGCCATCTTACTGATGTACTCCTGGATGCTCTGGGTTTCATCCAGGACAGTGGCTTTGACACTCACCAAACCCCGCCCACCTTCTTTCCGGCTGGCATACAGTCTCTGGGTGTTGTACTTGGGGTGGAAACCTCCGTACATTGTGAGGAGCTTCCGGGTCTTCACGTCGGCAGCCTCCATGTCCTCCTTTGGCTATCTCACTATACCGGCAGGGTATCTGATGACTGGCAGGGCATACCTGTTGATGGCGTGGATCTTGTTCTTCCCATTGAGCTGGCTCTTCAGGACCTGTCTTATCCTTTGGTGATACTTGGATGTTGCTGTCTTCCTTGCCTCCTCATCGTGGTTCCCATGTGACTGTGGGACGCCAAGGTACTTGTAGCTGGTCTGTATGTCTGCTATGTGGCCTGCTGGTAGTTCCACCCCATCAGTCTTGACTACCTTTCCTCTCTTTACTACCATCCGGCCACACTTCTCCAGTCCGAATGACATCCCAATATCCTCACTGTAGATCCATGTCAGGTGGATTAGCGAGTCGATGTCTCGTTCATTCTTAGCATACAGCTTGATGTCATCCATGTAGAGGAGGTGGCTGATGGTAGTTCCACTCTTGAACTTGTATCCATATCCAGTCCTTGTGATTATCACAAGGACTACTGGATATGGAGATATATATATATATAGTTTGGGCATATAATGAATTCAGTGTGAAACATGATGTGGGAAAGAATTATAATTGTTTGAGCTTTAAGTCCCCTTCACTTCTGACATCTTTGTGGTCAACAGTTACAATTGTGCTTTCTCATAATCTTTGTTAAATATCAATAATTTCCATTTTTACAATAATTTAAATAAAATATACTTCATTACTTAATTAACATGTTCACTTCACTCCCTACTATACAGTAGGACTTAATTAATTTTGGGATTTTTTGAGTTTGCTCAGGACTACATGGAAAGGTTTCCAGAGACTTTACTTTTTATTTATTATCTATGCTGAGTTAACATGGCCATGAATATTTTTTGTGTGTAGTATGGAACTTTAATTGGAACATAACTTCCACATGCTACTTTCCCTTTTGCTACCATGAATAAAATGGAGAGATGTTTTTTCTTTTGTAAATGTAAAATAAAATAAAAACAAATCCTCTCATTTTCAGCTATCAAATGATTTGGATGACTCAGTAACTGGTAAACTTCATTCTATCCCTATTATTATTTTATGTACCATTCAAGAACAATCTTTTTTTTTTCCAGTCATTGTCTCTAAAGGCCCTTAAGTTCAAGGTTAAGCACAAAACACTATAAAGTTTAAAAAGACTATGTGATTCCATCTTTAGTGAGTATTCAGGTTTTACAGAAATGTTGCCAATGCATCTGTTATTGTATTGCATAGACTTTTTTTCTTCACCTTTCTTCTTCTCAACAGTTTTCAGAACTGTAATAAATTATTACTAATTGAAACTCAGGACACTTAGAAGATAACATTCATTGAAAGGAGAAAAAAAAACCCACCTCTCCTTTCCATTAAAATAAGCCACCTACTGTTTTAAGTTATAGTTTCTCTAAGCTGCTACAGTGTGTGCTGTTTGGTCAGACAAGTTGAACTGACTATAAGTTGCCATAGAAACAACATCAGTGGAAGTCAGTGAAATTGTTAAAAGAAAGCAACAGTTACAAATAAGCAGCACTTGAATCACAAAAAAAGCAGATGAGATAGCAAAGAATCCCCTAACTCCTATAGAAAGGATAAATTTTTAAGCATTAATCCGTCGGCTACTCACCAGAGATTTATACTGTAGCAAACAGGTCCCTTCTGACTGCCTTAAAAAAGATTCCAAGAACAGGCCTAAATGTATTTGTAAAACACACAAAGGTCTAGACTAAATAGAAATGCCTTCCAAAGTATTGACTTTTTGTGGTGGGGGCAGTTATTCAACAACAGAAGAAAAAGCTTACAATTGTGTAGGTCATGACTGAAAATTCCTAAGAATGGGGCCTAAGTTGAGAGAATTGTAGCAGTGAGAGATAAAACTGAACAGGAAAATAAAAATATAGTCATGGGAAGCTACTGGAGAAGAAAATGAAGGAAGTAAACTGCCCAATACTTAATACCAATCCTGCTCCTGAGGAGACAAGGGAGGAAGGGCAGAGACAACCCCCCTGTTCATAATCATAGGGTTAGAAGGGACCTCAACCCTCTGCCAAAAAAGCAGGACCACTCTCACTAAATTATCCCAGCCAGGGAAGCATAAATGGGGAGACAACTGTAATCAAAATTAATGCAGATAAGCAGATGTCTATTAAAAACAAAAACAAGCAAGAGAATTTCTTCCATTGGCAGACTCCAGCTGTTTCCCTCAAGGAAGAATATTGTTGATAGTTCCAGGCATGCTGAGTTATTCTGATTGTTCAGTAAATAGAGGTTGAGGTTATTCTTCACTTCTACTGAGGAAATTCCCTTCCAAAGCCCGAGCAACCTGCAAAGCACGGAAGCAGAGAGGTCTGTAGCCAAGATAATATTCTCAAGTGTCATCACACTGAACTATTAGGCTATGTCCACACACACATCATTATTTCAAAATAACCCATTTCAAAATGAATTATTTTGAAATAAGTTAATTCGACTTAACAGTTTGTTAATTCAAATTAAGGGAAAGCCTGCTTTTGAAATAGCTGTTGTTTCGAAATGGTTATTTCGAAACAACGCCATTTGGACATGTTGTTTCAAAACGGTTGTTTTGAAACAATGGTGGTGTCTCAAAATAACGGCGCATCGTATGGACATGCCACTTCTTATTTCAAAACAACCTCTGTTGTTTCGAAATAAGAAGCCTGTGTGGACATACCCTTTGAAATAACCTTACTAGTTTTATGTAATTGAATGTGTGGGCAATTTGATCATGGGAGTAATGGTCTTAGTCATAGTTCAGTTTGTTTAAACATGATATTGCTTATCACCCTTAAACTTTGTTCATTATCTGAATCTGACTAAATTATTTCTTAGGTGCAAAACGGGTATCTACAGAAGATACCCACATCTAAAAGTCATGTGATTTCAAAAATAGTACAGGTGATGGACTGATATCTTCACTTCATCATTTTTGGCTGCAGAGTACCAGAATTTTCCCAAAGTCCATAGACAAAGTTGTTGTCTCTTTGGGCAAAAGGAGTTTACCCCTTGCTACAGGACTTTAGGATTCTGAAGCTATTCTTGTGCCTTTCACTTCAAAACATGAATTGGTGAGCAATAAACAAATAAAAAAAAAATCCATGCCCAGCTAAACTCCTTTTATTTTACTTACCCTGTTGCTACTCCCAAAATTAACAAAAGTCTTGTGATTGCTGTTGTAATAATGTGATAATAACTGTGACAACAATCAGCCTGCTACCCCTGCCAAGTTCAAAGGACCATGACATCATTGTATCATATGTAAAACTGATATGATCATCCTTTAATAAAACAAATGTATTGTCTTTTGTGAATGAAAGTTATAGTGTTAAATAGCCACATGCCATCAGTTAATGTCAACTAAATCTGCTGATGGTAATGATAGGGTTGGAAAAATTACCAATGCCCTCTATGAAATCTCTGTATTGTCCATTAATGTCATTCCTGTCATTAAATTTGATTTGCTGGGGGTATTTATAGCTGTGGCTATTTTTTGTC
Organism: Podocnemis expansa; assembly: GCA_007922195.1. Classification (NCBI taxonomy): domain Eukaryota; kingdom Metazoa; phylum Chordata; order Testudines; family Podocnemididae; genus Podocnemis; species Podocnemis expansa. The sequence continues at coordinate 20,002,325 of ML681989.1, read as the reverse complement.
TACTTTTGATAAGAACATAGCATGTCAGACTGGAAGGATTTCCTGGATCAGTGAGTCCAGTTTACTGCTTTCATAAGCAACATCATCATATAATCCCATTCATAAGCTTAGGTTCCCTTGGAGAACCAAAACTAACAAGGACTCCTGTGGCACTTTTAAAGCTAACAAATTTATTTATCACATGAGCTTTCGTGTCATGAAAGTTCATGCAATAAATAAATGTGTTGGTCTTTAAAAGGGCCACAAGACTCCTTGTTTGTTTTGCTGAATGAGATGAACAGGGCTATTCCTCTGGAAGCTCAGACAAAAGTTATGATTCTTTTACCTACTATTCCTAAGATCTTTATTATTACATACAATATTAATAGCTTATATACTCTAGTGAATTCTTAAGCACTGCAGACATAATTTTGCTATTACAAGGCACAACATTGCCATTTTTCTCAATGTCTCTGAAGACTAGATTCATTTCTGGGCTCTAACATCCTTTTACAAGGTGACCAACAAGCTATCCTCTGCTGACATTGATTTGATCTTATTTGTGGGTTTTTTGTTCTTTTACTTTGTAGTTTATTTTTGCACATGATGATAACTTAATTATTCTACATTCCAAATAAAATTGTAGCATCTCTCATATTTGACTCTGTAGTACTCTGAATGCATTGAGCTTCCAATTTTTATTTTATTTTCTGTTCCAGATTTGAAGACATATGTCCTAAATAAGTGAAATATGAATTAACTGTTTACTGTGAGTCTATAAAAGGAACAGAAAAAGAGGCAAGAAATGCATCTAAGCAGACCTCATCCAACAGCCCACATCAATCCTTCTACTCCCAGGTTACCACCCTCCCCCTTCATCCACCCCCCAGACTCATATGTGGACAGAAGGGACAGAGAATACCACAGAAACTGCTGATCCTACCTTTTCCATGAGATGGAGAGATCACAACACAAAAGTTCCTCTCCAAACCAGACCTTATAAAATTAAAATAAATTGATACATATATTTGTTTTCTTGCTTGCTTTAAAATGTATTAGCTATATTTATTATACAGTAAAAGAATGGCTACTTTAAACAGCTATAATTGTCTCACAGGGGAATGAAGGAAAATGAGATAATTCATACAGTAGATGAGATTGCAGCCCATTGAGACTTTACCCCACCTTAGTTACACAGGAAGTAACCACAGAGCTGAGTTCCATACCACCTCACTGGAAAGGCTTGATGGCCAGGACAGCAAGAGCAAGATTTGCCCAATAAACCCTGAGGAAACAGTGAGGAAAACCTAGCAAAAGAATATGTACAGGTGTTAAGCATAATAAAAAATAAGTGATTTCATTTGTTGTCCATGTACTAAATTGACAGTGATCTGAAATGCCTTGCTTTCTCATGATATTTTCATCATCAAGGCCAGTTCTTATTTTTTTAAGAAGAAACACAAGTGTGACAAGAGATATCTTCAAGAAATGTCCTGAAATCTTTTGGTAACTACCATGGGACACTGTTTGACAGAGCTGGATTAAGGGGCCATAGGCCCTGGTCTGCCACAACACTGGAGAACCCACTCTGTCATGGAGCCACAGCCCCCTTCCTCCATGGGGGCCCCCACCTGGGCTAGTGCGGAGTGGGCTGGCCCTGTATATTACACTCTCTTCCAGGGGTGGAGCTGGGGACGACCAGCACAGGGCATGGCTCTGGTACTGACTTCCAGGGCTATGGCCCCAGATGACTAGACTGGAGGTCATAACAAGCACAGCCAGCCCCAGCCCAGCCCCACCCCTGTAACAGAGTGGAGCAAACAGGGCCTGTCTTTTCTACCCCAGGGGGTGGACAAGCTGACCCAGGCTGGGGCTCTGCCTCTGCCCTCCATGCCAGCAGGGCAGGTACTCTCTGCCAGCCTGTTGCTGTGTAGGTTTAGTGGGGCAGCAGCGGGAGGGTTGCTTTGGCAGAGGTCACAGGAGCTGGAGCTTGTGGGCACCTTTCAGGCCAGGGCCAGGGTTATAGCCCCTATAAGCCCTTCATTAACCTGGCTCTGATATTTGGTATTCATAGGTCTTCCAGACCATAGCAGCCACTGACTAGTTTATCTATCCTTTAACCTTCTTCAGACAAGGGCAATCTCTTCATTGTGCATTAGTTCAGTACTGAGTACAGTGGGGCTGTGACCCATAACAAGTATACTGCTGGAATACAAAAAAAAACAAAAAAACAAAAAAAAACAAAACAAAAAACAAAACAAAAAAAAAAAAAAAAAAAGCACAAGATCTCCATTACTCATTTCTTGTCTTCAACTGATTGAGCTTAGAAGCAATCCATAGGCTGAGGGTCACATAACTGTCATGCATCTAAATTAGAGAAAATAGCCAGGAATAGTTCCATCGCACAGGGGTTCTCAATCCTTTCACAATCACAACACAGCTCAGAGGACATCCAGCTGTGTGTAATGCCCCAGGGCACTACTGCAAGCCCCACTGCTGAAGAAATCTTGCAACATAAAACTATTTACATTGCATTTTAAATCCATGGATTTAAATGCCAAAAGAAACCAGATGATTACGTAGTCTGACATGCATTGCAACACAGGTTATAGAATAGATCCAAAGGGGTAGCCAGGTTAGTCTAGGTCAGCAAAACAAGCAAGGAGTTCTGTGGCACTTTTAGGCTGTGTCTACATACAGGCAGTAAAATCAATTCAAGTTGAATTGATTTAATAAAATCAATATAAAAATGTTAAATTGATTTCAGTTAAATCAATTTAGCAGGTCCCCACTGAAAACCTGAAATCAAACTAGAATGTCCAGGGACAGGAACTGCTGGTTTGATTCAGGAGAGGGGCCCTATGGGAGGTGTGGCAACATGGTCCCCTCGCAGGGCCATACCCCCAGCCAGTCTCATAAAACCAGGAACTGACTTCAGCTTCTTGTCCAGTTGGGCTGTCAGGAGACTGTGAGGGAACAGACATGGATGCTGCCGGGCTCCCATATCATCACAGAGCAGCAACTAGGCCCTCCACTAGCCTGCAGGTTGCCTTCTTGCAGCGGGGCACTTTGTTTCCAGACCCCGATGGCCCAGAGCCTGAGCCAGTCAACTGTATTGCTGGCCATCAGAGCAGCTTGGTTCCCCTTCCCCTTCTGTGCGCCATCAGATCTGGGCACAGAAGACCAGCACAGACTGGTGGGAGTGGGTAATGCAGGGAACCTGGGGCAACAAACAATGGCAGAGGGACCTGAGGATAAGCAGGCAGACCTTTGCTCACCTGGTCGGAGAGCTCACCCCATTCCTGCACTGCAGGAACACAGTGAGGAGACCTGCCATCCCTGTGGACAAAAGAGTGGCCATTGCTCTCTGGAAGATGGCCAGTCCGAAGTCCTACAGGTCTGTGGTGCACCTTTTCGGCATTGGGAGGTCCACTGTTGATGCAGTTCTACAGCAGGTCACCAGTGCCATCAACACAGTTCTGCTACCATGCCTAATGACCCTGGGAGAGATGCAGGACACCATCACCAGCCTCACCACCCTTGGGTTTCCAAACCGTGCAGGGATACTCAACGCCACAGATATCCTTGTGTGAGCCCCGGAGCACTGTGCGGCTGAGTATGGAAATTGCAATGGGTAATACTCAGTCATATTGTAGGCCCTTATGGACCACTGGGGCATCTTTCAGAACTGCTAAGTTGGCTGGCTAGGTAGTGTGCACAATGCCAGAGTCCTGCAGAGCTCTGCCCTGTACTGGGGCATAGAGGTGAGCATCTTCTTTCCCCCCATAACGTTACCGTCAGGGAAATGGAGGTGCCCATCCTCATTGTCACTGATGCAGCTTATCCATTCTTCCCATGGCTCATCCACCCCTACACGGGACCCCTTATTGCCAGCCACGAGGTTTATAATCACTGCCTGAATTGCTGCCACTAGGTGGTGAAGCTGTCATTTGGCTGATTGAAAGCCCTCTGGAGGTGCCTACTAATATGCCTCCACCTCGCAGAGGAGATCACCACAAAGGTCATCAGTGCCTGTATGGCCCTGCACAATCTCTGTGAGCTCTGGGGGGGAGACAATAGCCCCCATTTTGGAGGCCAAAGTAGAACTCATCACTGGCTATTTCCAGCAACCTGAACCAATGGCCCCAAAAGAGTAAGCGCCGCAGAGGGCAGCTATCAAGTGTGAGGTGCTGAAGGACCTTTTCCTCAGCAAGGAACTGTGAGGGCTGGGCCCACCACAACACACCCTCATGCCCCTGTCCTGCCACAGCCAGCCACCCATCCACCTGCTCCCTCCTTGAACCCCACACAAGAAATGTTTGAGCACAATAGTGTAAAGTTGAACATGTTTTATTTACAGGAAAGAGGGGGTCAGGGTAATGATGGGCTTGGGAGTCAGAAAGGGGTTTGGGACTTTATGGGGCGAACGGGGGGTGGGCATGGACCTGGGAGACAGGGATGTGGGTGGGGGAGAACTAGGGGGTGGGCATCGAATTAGGAAATGGAGATGTCATTGGGAGGTTGGGGATTTTGGAGGGTCAGGGGGTTTCTACAGGAGGGGGGTCTGGCTTGGGGCCCTGGGTCAGCATCCCATGGCCTTCCCGACAGCCACCCCACGTCAGGAAGCACCTGGGGTGAGGGAAAGAGGGGTTCTTAGTCGGAGCTCTCCCCTCTGCAGGAGGTGCTTCATGGCCCATGAGCCACCACAGGCTGGTGGCCACATCCTGCAGGGCTGCTGTAAGGCCCATCAATGCCTGGATCTGGAGCTCCAGCACAGCGATGACCCAGTTGTTCGCATCTCCCATGTGCTCGAGCTGGCAGATGGCCATGTCCTGGCATGTTGCCAGGTGGTGTCTCCAGGCATGTGTCTCCTCATTGGCCTCCTGGTGCAGCTGCAAGATGTTTTTCAGGAGGTCCTGTGGGGTCATGCGTGTCCTCCTCCTGCAGCTGCTGGTGGCTGGTGGGCTCTACGGAGCCCAATGGCAGGTGGCTGCATGAACTGTAGGGAGGGAAGAAGAGAACACAGTCAAAGTTACTGCCATCTGCTGCCTTGATACTGTGGAGTTGCAGCCTGACAATGCCTAGCAAAGCTGCCCTGGCTGTCCCTCAGTGTCCTGATACATTCCCTGTTGGACATGGCTCCAAAGTTATGTGCACCTGTGCCATGCCACTGGGTGTGCCCATGGTGGTGGGCAGCATGCTGGCCATGGCCAACACTGGGGCATCTCCCAAGGCCACGAACCATAGCAGTGGGCTGCATGTTGCCTGTCCATGGAGTTGTCACCTCTAGTTCCCCCAGCCCTCACTTGTTGGTGCCCCCTCACCTACTTGGGGCTCTGTACTGCCCACCAGAAGGTCCTCAGCCCCCATGCTCTGTGGGAGCACCCACAGGCCACTCTGTCCCCATGACCCTGTCCGCCCCAGCCCCTGTCCTCCCACCCTCCTGTACCACTGGCAGCTCAAGCCCTGATTGCACAAAGGGAGGAGGGAACACTCACCAACAGGTTCTCTGGAGGTCCGTCCAGATGTCCCCTCACTAGCCTCCTCATTGCTGGTGGATGGCCCCTCTATATCCCCCTCTTCCTCCTCCTCCTGCTGGGGGGAGGTGATGCTCCTTCTTCCCTGGCAGGGAGGAGCTCCAGGCTTGATGGCATTGCTGGAGCTTGTGGGCTGCCCCCCGGGTGACTGTTCCTACTCACATCAAAGGATGCCTCGGGGTCAATAGGCTCCCTGTTCTGGGTGGGGGACTCCAATGAGTCATGGGTCACCACTGGGAGTCCAGTGGCCTCCGAGGTTAAGAGGGCATGCAGCTCCTCATAGTTGGGTAGAGGAAAAAATCTCCTCGTTGGTCCACACAGGGGCCCTGCATCATCCCTATGATGCAGCAGCTCCATGTGCTGCCATGCTGTCTGCTGCCTCGGAGCACACAGCCTGGCTAGAGTGAGGCACTTCCTCCTTCCTGGTGCCATGCACCCTGGGAGGAGGAAGACTAACAGATTTATTTATCACATGAGATTTCCTGGGAGTAAATTCTACTTCATCAGATGCTTTGCAGATGAGGGAAATTACAGAATGGGAGGAAAATAAATGCAGGAAAGAGTAAGTCATTGGAACAGGGCACACTGTAACAGCAAATCAAAATAGTTGTTAAGATTCAAACATTGGGAAACAGCATACAGAGGAAGATGAGGTCAAATCACCTGTTGTAATGTGAGAGAGAAAAAAAGAAACAAAACAATGTCCTGATTAAGACGTGAAATAATGCAGCTGAATTTGCAGATGAATTCAATTTCCCTAGCTTCTCTTTGAAGCCTTGATTTAGTATTCATTTGTGTGAGTACATCAATTAACAAATCACTAATGGAGCGATCATGAAGATTGAAATGCTGACCCACTGGTTTCAGTTTGTTTGGGTTTCTGTTGTCAGTTTTGTGCCCATTAACTCTTTTGCTCAGAGACTGTCCTGTTTGTCCAATATATAAGGCAGAGGGGCATTTCTCTGTAATTCTAACAG
>ML681989.1:19809493-19990832 GCA_007922195.1 Podocnemis expansa | reverse complement strand
GGAGAAAGTAAAATAGATATAAAATAGGGCACAACTGGGAATGAGTTGGAGAATTACCCTTCTGAAAAAAATGTGACAGATTCTTCCTGCTTCCCAAAATGCAGTGTACAAATAATAGTCATCCATTTCTTCAGGAGCTGAGACACAGATATCAGAGCTCAGATCTTCATAGGTATTTAGACTTGTAAGTACTTGTAAAGATCTGTGACCATGTGGTTAAATAGAAATACAGAGAAGACCCCTCTGTCTAGAAGTCTCTCATTTTACTATGTCCTTGGAACACAAAACTCTCTGAACTTGCAAGACTGAGAGATCTGTTAGTTTAATTTAACTCTCCATTCCCTATCTCATTACCGATCTCTACGAAAAAGGAATAAATTATTCAATGCAATGTATAGCCCTAAGTCCCTTTGCATTAAATCTAAACACAAATATACTGCATGAACTCAAGAGCTATCTATTTTCAACTTAGAGACTTTGATGTGGTCGATGCTAATGTAATTCTTTTAACTGACAAAGTATCTATTTAGATGCATAGGTTCCCTAACTGCCACTCCCGTCCCATGGTATGTAGTATTATTATAACATACATGTATTTAAGGGCTGTCAAAATAATAGTTCAAGTGCAGGGACAAGCTTTAGGAGTCCAAGAACAAATGACTCAAGTTTTCAATGTGTAAGAATTTTATTCTTCACATATATAAAATTATTTTCAGTTACATTGAATTTTTAAAACTCCATTCTGTGTTGAATGTTTGATGATAAATCTTATTTATGTGAAATGGCTTAATAATTCATAAAATGTATATTGGGATCTGACTAGACACTATGTGACACATTGACAGTGATGTTTCTTGACAAATAAACCTTTTTATAGGCCAGATTATGATACCCTTACTCTGATACTCTTACTAATCTTTATATGCAGTTCCATTTATTCCAAGAAGTATGTGCTGCTCAACGTGTCTAAGGATAGTGGCACCTGGCATTATATACCTCATCAAATGTCTATTAAAATCAGTGGATAGAAATCATCTGATTTCAGCAAAGCAAACAAGGAGTCCTGTGGTACTTTTAAAGACTAACAAATCTCTTTATCTAATTTGTTAGTCTTTAAAATTTATTAGTCTTTAAGGCTATGTCTACATTAGCAAATTAGTTCAAATTAAGCAAGCTTAGGCTGAACTAATTTGGTCCCTGTCTACACTAGGTTTTACCTAGTTTGAACTAAAATATTTTTTAGTTCAAACTCTGCAAAGCTTAGTTTGAATTAGTTAGTTTGGCTGGTTAGTCTGAACCAACTGCATAGTTTGAACCGATTTGCGTTTTTAGTTTGAACTAGCCCAATGGAGACTTGCTAGTTCATAGAATCATAGAATCATAGGGTTGGAAGGGACCCCATGAGGTCATCTAGTCCAACCCCCTGCCAAAAAAAGCAGGACCACTCCCATTAGATCATCCCAGTCAGGGTTTTGTCCAGCTGGGCCTTGAACACCTCCAGAGATGGAGATTCCACCACCTCCCTAGGCAGCTTATTCCAATGCTATAATAAGTTTGAACTAGTGGTTAGATCAGACTAAGCGTGTTTTTTTTAGTTTGAACTAACTTTTAGTTCAAGCTTGCCACTCCTTTTTAGTTCAAACTAAAAGTTAGTACAAACTAAAAAAAAAAAAAAAAGTGCTTAGTTCAAACTAACTTTCAAATTACTTGGTTTGCACTAACCAAGTCCAAACTAAGATTTTAGGTGAAAATATAGCCTAAAAGTTCCACAGGACTCCTTGTTTGTTTTGCTGAACTTGACTAACACGGCTACCCCTTTGGAACATCTGACTTCAATACACTTTAAAAAATACCCTGGAAGTGGATTTTTTATTATGCTTTTTTAAACAAAATTGTGTGTCATCAGAAATAAGAAGAAATGTTAAAATAAATGTAACACTCAATCTTCAAAGCTTTTTACAAATTCAGCTATGCAGTTCATTTTTATCTTAATGATTTCTCCACATTCTTCATTAGGGACAGGAGGAAAAACAACTATGCATTATTTCACCTATTCCAAGGATTGTATAATTTACAATTATATAATTTTTAATTTCCCATGCCTATCTGTCAAAATAAAATATTTAATTTAGAAATAAAAGTATATAATGTTACATAATCTTGTAAGTCAAACTAGATAAAGCACATCAATTTATGTATAACAATACTTTCCCAACAAAAATCTTTATACCTATCTTTCACACCTTCAAGGTCTAACTTGTTAAACTATAAAGCTGTAAATTAACTTAACATTTTGATAAAATATTCCTTTTATTTAATGCAATTGGAAATGGAAATTGCAACTACAGACAGAAAGCCTTCATGTCCTAGTAATCTATAAGCCTCATATTTCTATTTATAATCTAAATAAAAATATTTATTATCTTAACTAGGAATGCACAAAAGCTTAGCTTGCATCTTTTCAACTGTTTGATTTGCCATGTACTGAAGAAGTCATGAAGTATGGTTTTGAAGTTGTTCTGGAAACAACTGTACAAGTCAATATCTCAAGATGTATTTGCATCACCAGAAATGTTGATTTATTGGCACTGTGATATCATTTCACCTTTCATCTAGAACCATATCTCTGGAAAGGGCTTTCTAAGATCATGTAGTCCAGTGCCTTGCTCTTATGGTAGGTCCACACATTATCAGACCATCCATGACAGGTGTTTCTGTGGCCTGCTCTTAAAAAGCTTCAATGATTGAAATTCCACAACCTACCAAGGCAATTTATGTCAGTTCTTTCAAAAGAGACATTCTTAGAAACAATATCTTTTGCTAGATTCAAAGGTACATTTTTTTTACTGGTATCTCTAAGTACCAGAGATCATCCTAAATAAGATAACCTAGCTCATTGAACAGGGAGTTACATAATATACTATATTACCAGTAACTGGCACAGCTCTTTTAAAAGAAGGCATCTGGTTCCACTTCAGTTAAAATTAAACCTTTGGATTTCATTTGTTAAAGCTAGCTAGCACTTTAAGTTTCTCATTATAAAGAATTTGAATACTATTTCTTTGTAACACTGATATCAAAAGATTCACTTGAGATTCCTGGGGAGATCTCATATATTACTACACTATCTCATTTTAATATCTTCATTTAATGGACAATTTAGAAACTGTTACTGAAAACTTGCATTATGTATTGCTTATTTCTTCCTTTCTCTGTATCATTAAATATTCCTATGAGCATCTGCTACCTATTTCTCAGCTTTCCCATGAACAAGTTATAAGTCTTATTGTCTATAGGTCCACCCTTCTTTGCTGGGCCCGAGTGGAGGGAGCAAGGGCCCCCTGAGGCATGAGAGGCAAAAGTCAAGTATGGACCCCCACCATGCTGTGGGTGAGGCCTCTCCTTGAATTTTGCCCATGGCCCAGATTCTTTAAGACAACTCCTGAGCTGTATTAATACCTCTCATCACCACCATTTATGACCTGGGATTGTGAGAAGAAGGAAGATATTAATTATCTTATCTGTAGCTAGTAGAAGTATAAGTGAAGTAATTCTGCTGATGCAGCAGGTCCTGTATATGTTGTTCTTCACTTTGGGTGATGGATATATTGGCAACCCTGAGGAAGGTCAGCACAGCCCAGAGGAGTACCACTAGTGATATGCCATTGCTACTTCTGAACATTCAGGGACCCCTCCAGGTGCAATGGGCTATGGAGAATTGGCATAAAGTCTACTCCTATGTAAAGTTCTGCCTCTAAGGACCTTCCGCTAGAGACCTTTAAAGGATTGTCAACCTTTAGAGGACCAAGGAATACCTAAAGATATTAATTACTTTACACAGAACACCTGATGAAAACTTTTCTGAAAAAGCCAGTATATATCAACTGTAATATTCATACTATCTGAGTACTGTGTATTTCTGTGAAAATGATTAAACACAATTTTATAAATATAACCTGCCTTTAGTCCTAGAAAATAGATGCATAATGATTATATGCATAATTTAAAACTAAAAATGATGTTACTTAATAGTAATGCGAATTTTGGGCCTGCCTGTTTGAACATAGTTTATCTATTCTTGTAATATGGTTTATCAAAGAAAGGTTTATCATGAAAGTTATGCCCAAGTGATTTTGATGCTAGCAGTGACAGTGGTTGGAAATTTAAAATTCCCCAGCCACAGCAAAGGAAAAAGGTAGCGGTGGAGGATGCTAATACGTGCCTGGAAGCTTTGCTGTGCCAGGGGCATTTAAAATCTTCCAGGCACACCTCAGCTTGCTGCATTGCTCCTTACCTCTCCACATTCAGCCTCCCCTCCACTCCCCTCCATGAGGAGAGATTAGAGTGAGTCGCAGAAGACCTTCACTATGAACTCTGATGTTCCCTGGAACACCAAATGAGAAACACTGCTCTAGAGTAGACAGTGAAAGGGACTAAGTTTGTGCAAGCTTATCTTAGCTTCTCAGAAGAAGAAATCTGTGAGGAGCCTGATGCTTTTTCCTTGTCCCTTCAAAGAGAAAAGTTGGAGCAACAGGAGGATTAATTATTTGTAGTCTTTGAATTCCAAAGGGGTAGCCATGTTAGTCTAGTTCAGCAAAACAAGCAAGGAGTCCTGTGGCGCTTAAACTAACAAATTTATTTATTGCATGGGCTTTCACAGGAGAAAATTCCACTTCCCATTGAAGCTCATGCAATAAATAAATTTGTTAGTCTTTAAGTGCCACAGGATTCCTTGCTTATAGTCCTTGAGTTATTCAATATTCATTTTTATTCAAAATAACTGCTGGCTTCCAGAAAGCTATAAATATTTCCTTTTAGCTTTTTCTTCCAAAAAAGATTGGAATTAAAAGGACTTCTATGTGGCATTGAAGTAATTCCCAGTTTGTGTAGCCTGAACTGAGCTCATAAAATGGAGACTTTAAGGAGCCTGTGCACAGGGTAGTGAGTCATTGGCATACAGGCTGTCACTACATGCAGGAGATTCATCGAAGCATATAACCAGTAAAAGCACTGAAACACTGATTGCTCATGCCCTTTGGAATAAGCAGACAATGTAATTAGAACCTTGTCTACACTAGAGAAAACTGATTCTCTTGTCCTGAACTAGCCTTCAGCACAAATGGTTTAGTTCATACTTGTCTTTTTGATGGAAGTCCTGAATCTTTGCAGGTGTGCCCTAATTTCATAGTAAGACTATTCTAAACTATTTGAATGGGAAAATTTTCTTGGTGTCTACACACCTGTTCTCAGGTATGGGTGCATTTTTGATGATTTTAAAAGGCTACCAGTGCCTGTGGAATAATAGAATGGAGGACTACTTGCATCCAGACTGGTAATAAAATGGTTCAAGCTGGAACAATATTTAGTCCACTCTAAAATGTATTTAAATAAACTTGTTGATAGCTTGGATCAACCCTGTGCATACACAAGGTGATACTTTATTTTAGGAGAATAAATGACACATAGCTTACGGGAGTATTCCAAAGGTACATTGATTAGTGTCTGTAAGGTGCTCAGGTACTACAGTGATGGGTATCATGGAAAAACTCTTGAGGAAATGAATAATCCTCTCTTTAGAAAAACATTTTAATAGTATGCAGAGCAAGGATATGAATGTGGGTTGTCCACTTGCAAGGTGAATGTCCTCCTTAGAGGTATTGTTTTAGGTTGTTTCAAATGCAGTCTGGTGTCCTTCCATCAGTTCATACTCACTCACATTTTCATGTTTACCTTCTCAAGCAAACGTGCAAAAGACTTAAAAAAAGAAAACAAAAATGTCTTTCAGGTTTTAGAACACACTTCTGCTACAAAGAATGAAAATACTGGATACCATTCTATTGGCTGTTCTAAAAGAGATTCATTTTCCCCACATTTTTTTCATTAAAACAATTGGAAGATCCATTTAATGTTGCATTAGATCAAAACCATTTTTTCAAACTCAAAGCTTTCCAAAAAATGGAAATGTTGTTTTCCTTCCAGCCCTACTCATCATTAAGTTTGGTAGACAGAACAATGAATTACTGTCAATATCATCCATATTGATTTTAGAGGCAAAACTAAAAGCACACAAACAAAATAGTGACACTGAATGAATTTTTTTTGTTTTTTGTTTTTAATCTTAATTCTACCTTATAAAGAGTCTATCTTAAAAAGTACCAAAAGGGCAGCTGTGTTAGTCCAGTTCAGTAAAACAAATGAGTCTTGTGAGCAATTGTTCGCATTTGGAAAGGAAGATGATGTCTGCCTGAATCTGTGCAAGCTTTTTTCATGAAGTTGATGGATTTCCATTTCAAACAGCTGTATTCAGTGCCTTGCATGTTGCCAGGTTCCAAAGGGGCAGTCATGTTAGTCGAGTTCAGTAAAACAAACAAGGAATCCTCTTAAAAATCAGAAAGGCATTCAAATGGTTTATGATAATGTTTTGAATATTTAAAGCAATAGAAAGAATGGAATAGCTTTATGCTGATTATGCTGTGGAAAAGTAGAGTGAAACTGAACATGTTTTCTTAACCCTTAAACGTAAAGCTGGTTAACATTTTTTCCATGATGCAGTAGGCCCAGAGGAATTACATAATGCCACCTGTAGGGATGATAGATCAGGGAACTGGCAGTTCTGAGAAGAGGATGTGATGCTTGTTGGCCTCTGTATCCTAGAAAACTTGACGTGAATAATTGTTAGCCAGTGCTGTTAGGTGTACTCCTGGGATGAATGTAGGGAGCACGCACTACAACCTCTGTGAAAAACTGTTGCCAAGGGGCAGGGAAATTATTTGTAATTTGAATTTCTGTAGCAACTAGAAGCTCTACTCATGAAGCTGAACCCCCATTGTACTCAGCACTGAACAAACACAGGACAAAACTTAGCCTGCCCCAGAGTACTTATAATCAGAATATAATACACGAGACAAGAGATTGTACAATATATACATACAAGGAAGGTTCTCCATCTGAGACAAAAGAGTATTAGGAACCCCTGAGACAATATTGGTCATCATGGTAGGGAGTGTTTATCATAATTGTCTTAAGTTATATAATGAATTTCAGGAAGAGGTATTTCCTGACAAACTTTTTTCCAGTCAGACTTTCCCTCTCTCTGAAATCCTGTCAGATGAAGAAAGAAAGAAAGAAAGAAAGAAAGAAAAGTTAAATTCATCTCTGAAGCAAAATGGTGAATTCTGGCAAAAATGTTGAATGGTGTGGCAGGTTGGGAAAATGTTAATTTCTATGGCTATATCTACAGTTACAAAAATATTTCAAAGTAGTTAATTTGAGATAACTACTTTGAATTTAAATCAAAGTTATTATTTCAAATAAGCAGTACTTCAAAGTTATTATTTTGAATTAAGAGTTCAGTGATGACTCTCTAATTAGAAGTACAGTGGAGTTTATTAATTCAATGCAGAGAGTCTTCATAAGACTCTCTAATTTGAAATAGGAGAAGGCAGGCAAAAGAATAGGGAAAATAGTTTGAATTAAGCCTATTTCATAGCTTAAAATGGCTCAATTTGAACTAATAACATCAAAGTAAGTGATACTTTGAGGTAAAAGGAGGTTTTATTATATCACATTAGTGGCTCTTTATTTGAATTAAGGAACCACTTGATTTGATATAATAAAATGCCTCCTTGGCCAGGAAGGAAGTTTTGTCGAATTAAGCCTCCTTAGTTTGAAATAACTTTTAAGTATAGACGTAGCCTATGAATGGGGATTTATTGAATCATAGGGTGGGAAAGTTCACACTTCTTAGTGGTATTGCTTCAGGTTGTTTTAAATGCAGACAGTTGTCCATGAATCATAGAATCATAGGATTGGAAGGGACCTCATGAGGTGATCCAGTCCAACCCCCTGGGAAAAGCAGGAAGCATTGTACTTTTTCATGTTTACCTTCTCAAGCATAAGTGTTAATGGCTTAAAAAATATATATATGTGGAGGAAGGAGGGGAAGGAAAGACAGAAAGAAAGAGAAAAAAAAACGTTCAGGTTCTGGAATCCAATTCTGTTACAAAGAATGAAAATTCTGTAGCCACAGAATACATTAATAAATGGTGCCCTGAATACAGATTTCATTAACATGTTGTACTCTATTTCTGGCTTCTCTTCAGTTGTCCATGTGAAATAAGTGTGTCATTGAATAGTCTCCATATTCTGAAAACTATCATTATTAACGTAAAAAAGCAGAGTTACTTCTATCACTTTCCAGAACTCCCAGTAACAGTCATGTAGAATCTTACCCACATATGTCCTTCTTTCCTTCTTTCTTTTCCCTCTTTCAATTACTTTACTTTTTTTTTTTTTTTGTAATTACTTTCTTTATTTCTACCAAATATATTGTTGAGTGAAAATTTTCATACAGGACAGAAATAGTGTGTAGGATCAACTGCACTTTTATATGGAAATACTGTAATAATTGTACTTATAGATGATAATAATGTGATTCAAATACCTAATCCCTTTTTGAAATTTATTAAGATATTTCCCTTTCTATGATTCTGTGCAAATAAATTCCACAGATTAAGTCTGAGGTATATACCGGTAATACAGAATTATTTTTTTCATCTTAACAAGCAGCCACACAGCTGATCAACAAAGACATAAATATATGATGAAAAAATTCTGACTGGCTTAAAGAAAGTGATCCAACTGTTCTGCTTGTCATCATATATTCTACCACCTGAAAAAAAGGAACTAGCTCTAGTCAGGCAGGAGACTTTTACTTACAGTACAGAAGAAAACATAAGTCCACATCACAATTTAATTCCTGAGAGACAACTGGCAAAGGGAAGAAAAAATATTACTCCCAACATAAAGAAAGCTGTTTTAAAATGTCCCAAGAGCTTCCATTTCTAACATCTAAAGAACAATGCATAAAGACTATCTCTTGAAAACAGGTGGCCACCCTAATCACAGTAGCATTTTTGATGTTTTATAATCAGATCTCCAGTCTTTGATCTATTCCTTAAAGGCGAACATGATCCCTCACTGGTTAACTGCAGAGTGGCA
This sequence comes from Podocnemis expansa, assembly GCA_007922195.1. Lineage (NCBI taxonomy): Eukaryota > Metazoa > Chordata > Testudines > Podocnemididae > Podocnemis > Podocnemis expansa. The sequence goes on along the minus strand of ML681989.1, from coordinate 19,981,832 downwards.
GCTTCTCTATCTGTGACTCTATCAGGAAGGAAAGGAAAATAATATAGGGATCCTAATGGTTTACAGCCAAATGTTTTCTTGGAGATGTATATTCCACTCCATTATCTTCAATGGATGCCATATACACACATTAATCTGATGATTTAATTAGCACCTGAACATTTTAATATTCTATTTTTAACTGGTGGCACAGATCATAAACAACTTTCTTTCTTTCTTTCTTTCTTTCTTTGGTGTGCATACTGTCTATCTTTTCATATGTAGTTGTATAAGCTTTTTGCAAAGATGTTTCATTCTGGTAGGACAAGACAAGAGTACTTTCCACCCTGCAGTAATTGCTGAAGAAAATGGGCAAAGTGATCTATGTAGTAACTAGAGCTGAGCAAAATCAGTTTAGTCTGTAATTTATTCAAAGATTCCCATCTGTCTACAATCTGTGAATAAACAGCTTATGATTTTTTTAAAATATATTTGTTATTGGCAGCAAAGCATCAATAACCTCAACTAAAAGAATCTTGGTAGGCGGTTTTGTCCATGTGCCAATATTTGTGAGTATTTGATTGTCTAAATTCAAGCTACGTTGTTTAGTTTTTCCTAGGTAGGCAATTGTTGTTTCTATTTGATTAAATTAGTGTAATTCTTAGATTCAGGATTGCAGGATAAACACTGCAACAGGGGCATCGCTGGCGCCTGGCACAGAGGGCACTTACCCCGAATCCTGGCACCACTGACCCAAGTTTCCGGCTTCCAGGCTGGCCTTGGATCCCTGGCCGGGAGTAGAGGCAGGAGCCGTGGTGCTGCCATTCCCAGCCGGAGATCCAGAGCTTGGCTGCCTGTGGCAGCGCTGCCATTCCTGGCAGCTCCCCCTGAGGATTCGGGGTCAGGCCACCTGCGGCAGCAGGAGCCCAAGATGGGATTGGGCCGGGCATAGAAATGGGGTTAGGGGGAGGGACCATCGGCGGGGAGGCAGGGCCCATGCCTGGACCCTAGGTTTTGTCTAGGACCAGCAATGCTCCTGCCCTGCAAGGAGGTAAAAAATTATTTAAAATAAAGTTTGCTTATTTTTTAAAACACTGACCCATAAATATAGTGCTAGAATGGACTTCAGAAAGTCACGTCTTCTACCCTGCCATGCTGAGGCAGGATAAAGTGCACCTAACCCACCCCTGAAAGGTGTTTGCCTAACTGTTCTTAAAAATTATAGGGAATCCACACACCCCTTTCTAAACTATCCTATACTTTACTTATTTTATATTTGGAACTATTTATTTTTTTTAATTTACTCTCTAATCTAAATCTCCCTTGCTGCATATTAAACATATTACTTCTTGTCCTACCTCAGAGGACATGGAGAATATTTGATCACCATACCCTTTACAACAATTTTAGGATATCTGAAGACTGTGATAAGGGCTTTTTTTAACCTTTGCCCATAGATCAGATATTCCAAACCTTTGATCAATTTTGTTCCTCTCCTCTGAATTCTCTACAATTTGTCTATATGATTCCCAAAGTGTGGTGCCCAGAACTGGACACAGTACTTAACCTGAAGCATCACTAGTGCTGAATAGAGCATTACATGTCTCATATATGTCTTTCATATGCTCCAGAATTTTATTACCCTTTTTCTTCAACTGCATCAAATATCTGACTAACTAAGTTTGTGGCCCCCTCTAACTATAGTGCTCTTCCTCATTACTCCCACCTAGACAGTTATTCTCTATTTTTTATCTCTGCTTTTGCTTTTTGCCTTCTTCAGTGGGGTACTTTGCAGCTGTGTTTATTGAGTTTCATTTTAATAATTTCAGACCAATTCTCTAATTTGTCAAGGTCATGCTGAATTCTACTTAACCTCCAAAGTGCTTAGAATCTCACCTAGCTTGGTGTCATCCACAGATTTTTTCAGCATACTTTTCACTTCCATATCCAAGCCATTAATGAAAATATTAAGTAGAAGCAAACCCAAGACACACCCCTTGAAGCCACTAGATATATACTTCTAGTTTGACTAAAATCAATGATAACACTAAGTACAGAATTTCAAGAATTTGTGTGTCCTCTTTATTGTAATTTAATTTTTACCACCTTTTTCCTACTTTGTTTATGAAAATCACACATGGAACTGTATCAAAAGTCTTTCTTAAAAGCACATAAAACATGATTATGGGTTCAAGCTACCCACTAAATCAGTAAATCAGGCAAAAGAAAGAAATTAGGTTGGTTTGGCATGATTTTTCTTGACAAATCCATACTAGCTATCGTTAGAACCCTATTTTCCTGCACATGTTTATAAATTGATTACTTACAGATTTGCCACAATATTTTTCCTTGTATCAAAGTTAGGCTGACTATAACTTCCCATATTCTTTTCAATGACAGATATAAATGTGCTTGTCCCAGTGGTGAAGGACTTCATCCATCCTCCATCAAGACTTGAAGATAATTTTCAATAGCACCAAGATCACCTCAGCTGTTTCCTTAAGGACCATAGGGTGAATTTCATAAGACCTTGCCAGCTTGGATACATCTCTAACTATTCTTTACCCTTGTTTTCCTCATTCTAGTTTTTAGTCCTTCCTCTTTATCATTAATATTAAATGTGTTAAGCATCTATTCAGTGAAGAATGAAACAAAGTGTGCATTAATCACCTCAGGCCTCTTAGTGTTATCAGGGCTGCCCTAGGGGAGCGCGGGACTGGGGCCAATCAGCATGTGGGGCCCCTGCCCGCCTGCACTGGAGGCGGGGCAGGCCTGCCCAGGGGTGTGACCCCACATTCCCACACTTCCCCTGAGCCAGCCACTCCAAGCCTGTGGGAGGAGGAAGCCAGCCCATGGGTTGGGCTCCCCTCTCCCACCCTGCTTCTGGGCTAGCCCTCCCCACACCCAGGGCTGAACAGCTGGCCCAGGGAAGGGGCTGGGAGAATGGAGCCCATCCTCAGGGTTGGCCTGCTTCATCCTTGGGCCAAATGTGCCTCACCTCCAGGCCAAAAGAGCTGTTGTGGAGGGGTGCAATGGGTCACCTCAGTGGGCCACCCAGTCTATGGATCAAGGTCAACATTTGCCATATCTTTGATGAGTCCTGCTCCCAGTCACCTTAATGCGCAGCACTGTCTCCTCAACCAGAGACTGTCATCCTTCCCCCCTCCCCTGTCCTTTAAACCTAACTATGGAGTGCGAGAGGTATTGGCCTTGCCATAGCAGTGCAGCCTGGCTGCAAGGTAAAAGAAGCCTACTGGTGAGGAGGCCTTGCCTGTGCCAATGGAAAGTATCTGTGTATTTGAAACTTAGCTGAGCTAGTAACTGAATGAAGGTTGTGTTAAGGTCTCTGTAAGGTTTATGAGTAGTCTATCTTCCATACTTTTACATGTGTCTATTGTTTTCTGGATTCATGGGAGGTGGGGAAACCAAAAATTATAACTTAAAGGGGGGAGGGGATCAACTTAAAAAGATTACAAACTCCTTCCCTACATGCTGGTGCTGTTCATTTGAAGTAATATTGCCATTTCACTGTCAGTGAATTCACGTAGTATAATAGTTAAGAGCAAATATTAAAAGACACACAAGCACAGCCAAGTTCATTTAAGATCCTATCTGAGCAAACATTTGGTTAACATCTTCTGAGGCATTCATAACTCTACCACTTGCTAGTTGTGTCACAAAATCTCCCTCTACAGAGGGGCAGAAGGAGCTCTGGACAATAAGGTTCTGTTTCTTAAAGGAATATAGTGCATTTATCCTGAGTCCTGGCATCTGTTCCCAGTTATACAGTTGAATATCGCCAGATCCATAGCACAGTTGGAGTTCCTCATCTATACAATATTGTCGGATTCCCTCAGAAAAATTCTTTCTGCTCACCTTCTTAAGAACTTTGTTTGAGTCCAGACATTATCATTTATTATTTTTATTGGTCATATAAGCATTGCTATTCTGAGTTAATCAGACTCAAAATGCAGAGGGAAAGAAGGGGTAGATGCAGGGTACATCACAGATACACAGTTGTATGAAACCCGCTACTTTTCGATGGACGTTGCATTTTCTATACATTGCATTACAGAGTTTTGTACTGTGGGTTGGTTACTTTCCAAGAATCAATTACTGTGCAGCATGCTTTGCCCATTATTTAACATTATTTTGCCTCATTTCTACATTACTGATATGTTGATTGTTATCTAGTTAATAACAAATAATTCTCTGGTTTGTCTCTCTCTTATCTTAGTGGGCTCAGACATTCTGTCTTCTTAGCCTACTGACCTATTTTCTTATCTTATTTAACACCAACATCCTGTTTTCAGCATTTACCTCCCTAATCCTATCCTCCAAAAATGAGTTAATTGCTCAAGTCAGGACTCAGCTACATGGTGAAGTGCAACATTATTAGGTTGAATGCTGTTGGGATTCTCTTCAAGACTTTTTCCACTTGGCTTATCCAGAACCAATTCTGGGGGGAAACTTCATCCGGTTTTCTGGGATCCAAAACTTTCTTTGTCTTCCAATTTATCTTGTCCATAGTCTGTAGCATCAAGGATTGCTGCTTATCTGCTAGACCAGGCATCCTGACTCCAGGCATCCATTTGTCAAACCCATATTTGCAACTTTACCTTTTATTCATCATTGTAGTTATGCCATTAAGAAATGAGGCAAGCGACCTATGTGAAACCTGACCTACAAATTCCTTAATGACATGGTGTCCAGCACGGTCACCATTCACCACTTGTGGCAAAATGGCTATTGACCTGTATTGAGTAGGTGCTTTACTGCTACCACCTATTTTTTTAAAACAAAATTTTAATTACATTCATTTATACATGTACCACGTAAATCTATGAGATTATCTTCGGATGACTCCCTTTCTGCAGCACCATCCAGCAATCTGTATGCTGAGAGATTTGTTTCAGATCTAGTGTGGATACCTTGGAAAAGGTTCCAGATGGAGTGGAAATTAATGGAAAGCTTGAACAGCCCTGTAACCAAGTGACAGCACTTGGTCAGTGTTCTGGAAATACAGTGATGTTAAAACTTGACTGTGTTCATGAGACTAACTGTGAGTGAACAAATAATGTCTCAGGATCAGAGAGATAATTGGGCAGCTGTTGCTATAGAGCAAAGCATCTGTGCAGTTGATCTCTTGGGCTATGTCCACACACACACACACAAAAAAAAAAAAAAAGCAAGGAGTTGTGTGGCACTTTAAGACTAACAAATTTATTTTTCGCATGAGCTTTCGTGGGAGAAAATCCCACTTCGACAGATGCTTCAAAGATGAGTGAATTTACAGCATGGAATGAAAATAAATGCTACAGGCTGAAAAAACATATGATCAGGTCATACAGTCAGTTAAATCGATTTTATTTAACCAAATCTATATAAAAATCATTAAATCAATTTAAGTAATATCGATTTAACAGGTCCACACCAATAAAACCCAAAGCGAACTAGGATGTTCACACGCAGAACTTGCTAGTTCAATTCAAGAGACGCACACCCTGGGAGGTGTGGCAACATGGCCCCCAGGCAGGGCCATGTTGCCACCCAATCCCCGGGCTGGTTCCCCCCAGGAGAGGCAGTGGCAGGGGGAAAAAAAGCCTCCACTGGCTCCGGGCTCCTGGAGCCCAATGGGGGAAAAGACATCCCCCCCAGACTGGCTGCAGCTTGTGACTCGGCCAGCCATGGGGGAGATGGGAACCTGCGTGCCCAGCTTCCCACCCCCACCGGCCCTAGCCGGCTGCCAGGGAGATAGGACCCCATGCGCACAGATTCCTCCCTCCCTGCTCTATCCAGGTTGTGTGACAAGGGAGCTCCGCTGCTGGTTCTCCCAGCCATAGCCGAGAGCAGGTAGGAAGGATACCTCCGTCCCTGCTCCTGTGCACGGGCCGGGCTGCTGGGGAAGGGACCTTGCACACCTGGCACTCCCACTGCTAGCTGGGAAGTGGGAAGAAGACCCCTGCCGACCCATAGGTGCAACGGGCTTGCTGGTACTGGGGGACATGACACCTGGGAGGGCTAGAGCCATTCTAGCCAGGCTGCAGAGAATCCTCCCCCAACTCCCAGCCTGTTCACCAAGCTGTGGGGAAAATGGGGGTCCCACACTTGGCTTTTGGCGAGCTGCCCTCCAAAAGCTGTCTCCCCCACAGCCGGGAGAGTAGGCTGGAAGCTGGGGGAGCATTCCCTGCAGCCTGGCTAAAATGGCTCTAGCTGTCCCAGGTGTTATGTCCCGGGTACCGGCAAGCCCGCTGCAGCCATGGGTTTGGGAGGGGTCTTCCCCCCACTGCCTGCCTAGTGGTGGGAGTGCAGGGTGTGCGGGGCCCCTTCCCCGGCAGCCCGGTCAGTGCAGGGAAGCAGGGGGGGGATCCCTCCTGACTGTGCTTGGCTAGGGCTGAGAGAGCCGGCAGCGGGGCTCCCTTGCTGTGCTGCCTGCCTGGGGGGGGGGGGGGGGGAGGCAGGCATGCCGAGCTCCCTTCTCCCACCACCCAGCTGGGATGGGGGAGCCAAGTGTGTGTTGGGGTTGTTGCCATCCCCCACTGCCCTGGCCAGGGTCCTGAACCTTGGCCCTTCCTTCCAGGGTGACATGCACCCTGGGGGGAAGGTCAAACAGTTTCAGTATAACTATTAGATTAATACAACATGTCCATACACTGTTATACTGATATAACAGTTTCAATTAAACTGTCATATTGATATAAAACTAGGTTTTATTATATCAATACGACTTTTCTTATAGCAAAATGACTGGGCTCATCATTTTGCTATAAGAAAATATAGTGTGGACCTAACCACTTTTAAATTGAAATAACCACTGTTATTTGAATTTAAAAGCTGTGTGTGGACATGCTCTTGGACAAGAAGGGGAAGCGGACCAGCTCATACACCTAAGTGCTTTGGAAATATCTAGTAGTTCCTTTATGGATTCAAGTACGTCTGAGGCCATGTGGAGTGAAACTTTTGGAACGGGACATCAGAACCCTATTTGTGAGATCATATCTTTAATGTTTGGTAAAACTCTCACACAGAATCCAGCCTTGAAATTGGCCATGATTGAAAACTTGAAAATTGCTAAGCAAGCTAGTGTGTGGCTTAATGAAATTTACCTGACTGACTAGGGTGGGAAGATCCACCCACCAGACTTCCGCCGCGGGCAGGGGGCTTCCCTGGCAGGAGCATGGGGGGGGTGCCAGGGAACTGGGCTTGGGGGCAGCCCCAGCAGGGGGCTGAGCCGCCCGTGGCGTGGCCACTCCGCGGGGGCTGCAGTCTCCCTGACCGGGCTGCCAGTCCAGCAGCTCCCCCGCAGCCCAGGCAGGGGGCAAAGCCCTGGGGGTGCCCCAGGAGGCTTTGCCCCACTTCCCCTTGCCAGGGATAGGGGGGTGATGAGGGCTGAGGCACCTGTCGCCCCCTGCTCCCAGCAAGGGGAAGTGGGGGGGAAGCTGGTTGGGGCACCCTTGGACCCCCTGCACTCCACTCAGCACCCTGCCCAGGGTGCTGATCCCTGGCCAGGATGCTGGGGGGGGGGACCTTCCCCTCAGGGTTCTATGCACCCTGGGAGGAAGGTCCTTGTTATTTCAAAACAATCCTTGTTTTGAAATAACATGTCCAAGCGGCGTTATTTCAAAACAACTGGTTTTGAAATAACCCTCCTTTTGAAAGCATAGTGGTTTAAGCTGTTTCGAAAGGAGGGCTCTTGTTTCAAGGAGTAAGTGACAGTGTGCAGTGTTTACGAGTCCAGGAAGAAAGTATGCAAAAGTGTCAATTTCCAAAGGGATAGCTCTGTTAGTCTACTCCAGCAAAAAAACAAACAAAAAACAAACAAAAAACAAAAACAAAAAACAACAAAAAAAACCCAAAAAAACCCCCAAAAAAACCAAACAAACAAACAAACAAAAAAAAACAACAAAAAAAACCAAGGATTTGTGTGGCACTTTAAGACTAGCAGATTTATTTTTCGCATGAGCTTTCGTGGGAGAAAAATCCCACTTCATCAGATGCTTCAAAGATGGGTGAACTTACAGAATGGAATGAAAATAAATGCAAGGAGGTGTAAAACATAGGATCAAGTCATACAGTAACAGCAAATCAGAGCAGTTTCCAGGTTCAAAGCCTGGGAAGCCTGAAGTCAAATTACCTTTTGTAATGGGAAAAGAACCCATAGTCTCTATTAAGTCCTGCTTTCACAGAATTTAGCTTGCATATTAATTCCAGTTCAGCTGTTTCTCTTTGAAGTCTTGATGTCCCAGCCACATCTCTGATGACGGTCGTTAACACATCATTTATCAAGTGATTAGAAAGATGGAATTGCTCAGCAACTGGTTTCTTTGTTTTGTGATTTCTGATATCAGCTCTGTGTTCATTTATTCTTTTGCGCAGCGCTCGTCCTGCTTGTCCATTGTATAAGGTGTTGGGGCATTTCTTGCACATGATGGCATAGATCACATTAGTAGATGAGCAGGTAAATGAGCCTTTGATGGAGTAGCAGGCTTGATTAGGACTTATGATGGTATCTATTGTGCAGATATGTGGGCAGACTTGGCAGCGTGGTTTGTTGCAGAGGCGTGTGCCTGCTTCAGTGTTTCTGTTGTTAGATCTGTAGTTGCTGGTGAGTATCTGTTTAAGATTGGGTGGCTGGCTGTAGGCAAGGAGAGGTCTGTCTCCCAAGGCTTGAGAGAGAGAGGGATCATCTTTTAGAATAGGCTGTAGGTCCTTAATGATCTTTTGCAGAGGTCTGACTTGAGGGTTGTATGTGGTGACTAGTGGTGTTCTGTTGTTTTCTTTCTTGGGCCTCTCCTGTAGTAGCTCACTTCGGGGAACCCATCTAGCTCTGTCAATTTGTTTTCTTACTTCCCCAGCTGGGTACTGTCATTTCAAGAACGCTTGATAGAGATCCTCAAGATGCCTGTCTCTGTCTGACGGATCAGAGCAGATGTGGTTATATCTTAGGGCTTGGCTGTAGACAATGGATCGTGTGGTGTGTTTAGGATGGAAGCTCGAGGGATGTAGGTAACTATATTGATCAGTAGGTTTTCGGTACAGGGTGGCGGTGATGTGTCTATCCCTGATTTGTACTGTAGTGTCGAGAAAGCCACAGCACAGCTTGGACTGAACTTTGTGACTTTGTGCTCACCCACAACCACTTCAGATTTCAGGATCATTTATATCTCCAAATCAGTGGCACTGCTATGGGCAACTGCATGGCCCCACAATATGCCAACATCTTTATGGGCAACTTAGAACAACATTTCCTCAAGTCTCATCCCCAAACACCTCTTCTTTACCTACGCAAGCTAACTTCTGTGAAAGCAGGACTGAATTGAGACTATGGGTTCTTTTCCCATTACAGAAGGTAATTTGACTTCAGGCTTCCCAGGGTTTGAACCTAACAACTGCTCTGATTTGCTGTTACTGTATGACCTGATCCTATGTTTTACACCCCCTTGAATTTATTTTCATTCCATTCTGTAAGTTCATCCATCTTTGAAGCATCTGACGAAGTGGGATTTTCTCCCACGAAAGCTCATGCGAAAAATAAATCTGTTAGTCTTAAAGTGCCACACGACTCCTTGTTTTTTTTAATGCAAAAGTGTGCCATGGTTCCTTTACTAGCAAACCCTGTTAGCAAATATTGAGCCATGCAAAGAACTTGAAGTCCTGTTTACTCATTGCAGTAGGTGGGGATCTAAAACTGTACCTTAGAAACAATTAAGGTGAGTGTGGCTCCCTGGACAAAGAAATCTTAGGTTTTAAATGAGACATCCTAGGGACCACCAAGCCATTGGCAAAAGGATAGAGGAGTATGTGTTTTAAGTAGACTGGCTTTGGAAAATGCTTGCTTGACTCAATACAGCTATATCATGTTTTGTTCTGTATCATTTCTGTAAAGAGGCAATAAATTAATGGACAACACTGTTGTTTAATTGGCATTTTTCCAAAGTTGCAAACAGTGTTCTTTATGAACTATATATATTTACACACTTAACCCAATAGAATTCCATCCTGTAATCATTTTTTGTTGTCTTAAAAGTTACGGCAGGAGAAAGGAATTGACAAGTTTTCCAAGCTGGCATTTTCCCCTGCACTTAAAGAGTGCAATAGGCTGCTTCAAGTGAGGACCACCAAGAATGAATATTTCCTTTCAACAAGTTAAACTGGAGTTCTGTGAAAAAGCAAATTAGTTTTGTAAAATGGAAAAAGGACTTCCATCCTTCAGAGAGTCAATCTGAAAATAACTACCTTCTTCAAAAAAGTACATTTCCAGGTTTAAACAGTTCCATCTGCTGTACAAATTTTCCAAGTAAATCAACACTCGTTACCTAAGAAGGCATGTAGCAAAATAAGTAGATTGGTGCAATTACTGGTGCCTGCTGCTCCTCCAGTGTAAAGTTGCTCTGCTCATCAAAATCTTTGCTGGTGTTTGGCCAAGTTGTTTTCAAAGTTTGATAAAATTGGGAAGACTGTTCATTTAATCATTTTAGTTTTAATACAAAATTAGTTTCTGATTACTGAGCTGTTGAGGGAGATATTGAGCTAAGTTAATCAACACAGTACATAATGCTGTGAATTGTACAGTGGATGCAAGTTAATTAAAAAATAAATAAAAAGGGGGAAATTACAAACTAGTCGAAGTTGCACCACTCTGGTATATAGTGGTTATGCAAAAAGAGTAACTTTGCTTAGTCAACCAGGGTTTCATAATAGCAATTGTACATTTAAGTTCAAGCCTTTGAGTATGTGAACCTCTAGTCTTGTACATATGCCTGTACAGTACCTAGCCAATTGGTTTCTCTAGTACATGATTGGAGCTCCTATACGATAATATAATGAAAATACTTATTTTAATAAATCGGAGAGATTTCTAAATAAGGGGAAATGGCCTAGTTCTGAGCAGAACATGAGAGAGTTAGTGGAGGAAAAACTGAAAGTCAAGGAAGAGAATTTGGACAGCTGCAGCAGGAAGAATGAATAATCAGTCCTCTCAGTTGTAACATGGATTCCACACATCAGATGACAGTGATAGAAAAAATTAATTTGTAAAATCAGACAGCAAGGCTCCTGTGACCTAGAGATTCCTTGGTGTCAACAGTTAAAGGGCAGAGGTGGTGCTTAGATTTTACATGGCTCAGATAAAGACATAGCAATTCACTGAAAGGTGTCATGTAAGGTCTCCACCAAGAACCAGTGTCCTTCTGGTTGACAAGTATTTCAAAAGCTATGTAAGGAGTTAAGTATTTGCAGTGAAAGTTATGTTCATAAGGTTCTGGAGTTAGGGCACATCTCCAGGAAAGGACAGAAATATTCTTTTCAGGCAGGAGGTAAGACACTTGTCTCCCTGTCTAGCCATTTGGGTATTGTATATTGTATGCTTCATGCTGTGTTCCTATTTGCATACAAAGCCAGAGGCAAAAAGAAATATTGTGAAATCTACCACAAAGAAAATCAACATGATAAGCAAATAGCAGGGGGTACTGTGCTCATGAAAAGGCAGTTCTGGTATAGCTTGGAGCGTAAAGAAACATACTGAAACTTTCACCTGGGAGGTAAGCCAACAACATCATTGGCTCATGAAAAGAGCATCACAGCCAGCTTGGATGTAAAATGCTTCAAGGATTTGAGGTGAGACATATTGTGCACATCATGACAGTACCTTATGAATTAAGTGAAAGCTCCAGAATATTGTTTTTTATGTACTCATTTGTTTCCAATATTTCAATTCACTATTACTTGTATCTGCACCTTTGTTAAAATAAACTTATACATGAATTCATTATAAACAAATGCAATGTATTAAGTGGACCAGTAATCTGGGGTGGAACAAGTAAAATAAGGTGCATGATTGCTTTGGAAGCGGTGAGTCTGACAGTTCAGGGTAGCAGGAGCATGGCAATCCAGGGGACGTTTAGAGGACTCAAGGGTTGGAATGAGCCTATTATTAACCCATGGAATAACAGTGGGGCCTATAAGGCATAGAGGGAAGTGATTGTGTTGTCCTTGGCTAGTGAAGTTGGAGAATTTATGTAGAGAATGTATAGACAAACTTCTCTGCCAGTAAAGATATGCATGAGAGAGGTGTCTCACAACCCTGGGTATCTCCAGGAAGCACTACCACTACATGCAGTCAAAGATTTGAAAGATTTCTGATGGCTTCTATTTTAATTACCAAATTCACCACAATACTAGATAAATGCCTGGATATTAAACAGGGGTGATGCTTCATGTGATATTCTGTGTGGCCTACCTTCCACAGTATATGCCAAGGTCTACATTTGACTTTGTAATGGCAGCAATTCCAGCATCAGCCAGCCAAAGCATGGAATGTACCCAACTTTGGCAAAGAGGGTGATGACCAAGTATTGAGCTTTTACAGGTTTTCATCCCTATTGGAAAGACAGAATGGCCTTCATTCTTCTGGTCTGGGAATGTCAGACAAAGAGAGAATGTGCCCAGAGAGAAATCCCACTAAAGCAATCACCAAGTATAGGAAGACAGTGGAAAACATTGTAATGGACAGCTTATTTGCACCCAGTTGCCGTGAATGACCCAACCATGAACTGTTCCTGGGCTCTAAGCCCAGAGAAGCAGCTGGGATTTGCTTTTTATGTGCTCTGCTGTTTTTCACTTGTCTTGGCTATTTTGCTATGCTATGTGTTCTTGTGGACTTGGCTTGGTAATGACCCCAAGTGTGTGATGGATGGGCAGGCCTAATCACCCCACCTATCCTGAAATGCTATATTTTAGCATAGCCCCAACAAGGAGTTGACTTCACTGGAAGACTGAGGTCCTGTGGGTCATTCACAGTCATCCAGGGGACACTGACTACAGAAGGGATGTAAGCTGTATTATATTGCTTGCTCATCCTGGCACTCAAGAAATACTTCAAATGGTCTCTACCAGTGTCTGTTGAATCCAAAAGAGAAGCTACAGCCTCTTGGGGAAACACCAAGGTATTTCAAACAGTGAAGAGACACCTCCATAGATTTGTACCTGATATTATTCTGACCCAATCTTTACCATAAAGCCATAGAAGAAAACTGTAACACTTGTGTCACATCATACACAGCTCCACACAAGCTTTCAGACATATAACTATACAGCCAACTGAAGCAAGTTACCCAGACTGGTAAAATAGGAACTCATATTATGAAGAAATAACCAATCTGAGAGGATTTTACCATTTGATATTGTAGCTGCCTAACCTCATCTTTGGCTTGGCTGTAGTGTGCTAGGGGGTTTCTTAGGTGACCCCCTGCTCCTAGGTGACTTTTCTGTCCCTTTTATAGGAGTTTGGCTCACTCCGTTTCAGAGCCCAGCTTACAGTTCCCTTTTCTATAGTCTCTGTGAGCACTTCTCAAACCCCACTGCATGTCATTGATTGGAAGCTTCATACTGGGCTTGTAATTTCCCTTTGCCCCAAACAGTGGGGAAGAAGGAAATAGCTGTGACTGAGCTCCCTTTGTTATGAGGTCACTAACAGGCCCTGTCTGACTAGCTAGGTAGCTCCTTCTTTTACTTCTCCTGGGATCACTCCTATTCCCCCACCTGTCTTCAGTCTCTGTCTTTTGAGCTCTGCTTCTGGAGAGGGACCCTGGTCTCAAGCTAACTGAGGCAGTCTGAGTGTTGGAAGGCTTATTAGCTTTTCCACTTGTGGGATGTCTCATCACAGACTGAGGATTTTTTGTGTGCCTATGAACTGTGTGTGTGTGTTTGTGTTCTTGAGCCCTAATTTTCAGTGACATTCTCTTATTTTGTACCCTCAGTTACCTGTGGGCATTCAGGCCTGAATCCTGCAAACATTTTAAATACATGAGTAGTCCCAATACATGCACTAATCCTGTGTCTAAAACTAAGAATATGTGTGAGAATCTGGAGGATCAGAGTGATTTACTATGGTGTTTCCACTCTTCCAATGAGGTAAAGTGTGTGTGGTAATAGTCTTTCGAGACTGATATATCAAACTAATATTCCAGAGCTCTTTTATTATCTCAGTAATAAATCAAGGTATGAATATTTTGACAGGATTTTACAGCAATCCATTGTCCACAACCATCAATGCCCTGGCCTTTCCTTGCCCTCTAAAATAATTACATTGCTATAAAAAGAATTCAAAACAGAAGAGGGAAATAATGAATGGTATAAAGTAGGAGCAGATTTTGCCATCAGAGTTCTTTTGGAAAGTTACAAACAATGTAGGAATATTATCCCTGAAGTTTTGCCTTAAGCAATTATGTCTGAGGTGCCATATGTCTGACATCAGCAGTGAGTAATAGTTGAACAGGCAATAGAATTAAGAATTTGGAATCAGCAACCACATATAAAGAAAATTCCTTGCAACTTTAAGGTGAGTCTAATGACAAAGTTTAGGGTGAGCTAATGACTAAGTCATTAATAGAGCACAGGACTCCTTGTTTGTTTTGCTAAACAAGACTAACACAGCTACCCCTTCGAATCTTTAAAAATCCCAGTCACCCAAAGGGAGTTGATTACTGCCAACTGTTTCTCAGCATTACCATTTTAGGAAACTACTCCAATTCCATTTCTGATGCAAAAGGGACAATATTCAGATGTGAGTCAATGAGCAAGGGTGCTTGATTACACTTTACCCATAAACAGAGTCTAGATTACATCTCCAAAAAACACAAGTTACACAATTAATATAAATTTCATTTTTAAAAGTCTCTTAGAGAGCTATCCAGTTGAATTGAAATTGCCATATAAGAAGGAAAAAAAAAAAGATTAAATTTTCCTGTTCAATTATAAACTAGAAAGTGTAATTGAAAAAGTATACAATAGATGCATCTGGGAAATAAAATGTCGTTTATAGAAGAAATGATATTTTGGATATTAAATTAGGCAGAGAGAAGTGGAATATTTAAATTAATAAAGGCTTGACAAAGATGTGTTTGAAAAGGCTGAGTGCAAGGGGAAAAATCTTACATTGCTTAGAGCTATGGCATCACAGTGACAGATGGGGTAGGAGACTACAACAGACATTAGATTGAATTTTTACAGTAAACTGTGTACTATCAAGAAGTGTTCCAAACTTAGTAAAGGTGACACTGACATTTATGAAACTGTAACATATCTCCCACTTCACCAGATTTACAGGAAAAATACTCAGTCTACAGCCACAGCATCACAGGCTGCAGTTGCATAATCTTTTCATCTATAACAAATTAAGTATTAATAGAACTTCTGTGGGATACCTCCAAGAGAAAAAAAAAACAACAAAAAAAAAACAGATCGCTTAAGAAAGTAAAGTATCTGTTTTGGAAACAGGGATTTGTCTGTTATTGTCATTATCTAGATTAGGGTCTCAAACATGCAGCCCACAGAGCTGCCTCCTGCAGCCCCTGATAACTGCCAGAATCTTGGAGCTCCCACCTTTTCAGCACTTGGGGTTTTCAAATACCGAGCCTCTCCACTGATGGAGAGCTCAGTATTGGCAGTGCTGCCAGAGCAGGGCAGGTCAAGCCGCATCACCTCCCCCCCGCGTCATCAGCCACTGACGGGAAGGAGCCGAACTGCTGCCTGGGAGCTGACCAATTCATGTGCAGCAGCTGGTCGAGCAGCTGGAGCTGGCTGAATGGTCCAGAGAAGGCTCAGGTGGAGGGGGGGCTCAAAGGAGGGTGGTTTGAGAGTGTGGGGAAGGTTCATAGGGGGCTTCATTCTGGAGGAGCACCAGAAAGCCCCACCACTAGCCACAGCACAGCCCCCAAGGCTTTCCCCGCCGCTGGTCCCAGCACAGGTGGGGGGGGTGTTCCCCCTGGAGGGTGGAGTAGTGTTTTTTCTTCCACCCACCCAGTGCTGCTAAAGTCTGGCAAGCAGTGGATGTCTTCTCCTCTGCTGGCCCCACTGCAGTCAAATTCAAGTGGGCAATTGGGTCGGGAGTGTTTCTCCTTCTGCTGACCCCAGCATGGCTAAATTCAGGTGGGCGGGGAGTGTTTTCCCCTATGCCAGCTCCACTGCAGCCAAATTTGAGTGGGTAGGCCAGCCAGGGGTGTTTCCCCCTCTGCCGACTCCAGTGTGGCTAAATTTGAGTAGGTGGGGGGGTGTTTCCCCCACTGCCGGCCCCAGTGCTGCCCCCAGAGCTAGGGGCTGCTTATTTACAGTCCTGTGGAGGACTCTAACAAGCCCGCTTGCAGCCCTGTTCTGCTATGTGGCTGCTCTCCTACCCTCCTGGCTTGGGGATACATGCAGCCTACCCCCCTTTTTAAAAGAAAAAAAAATCTAAAATAATTTAATTTTATTTAAAAAAAACTAAAACCTTTATAAAAAATTTAATGTCAATTAAATTTAATTCAATTTTAATAAATCAAACTGCAGTTAATTGATTTCAATTAACATTAATTTGAATTTAACAATTAAATTTTAATTAAATTAACCAGTGGTCCTTCGGGGTTTGAAAAAAAGTATATTTTTTTGTCCTCAAAACAAAAAAGATTGGGAACCACTGATTTATAATGTAAAATTTAAAGTGTGTTTGTTTATTCTTGTCTTGTTGATGATTTTGCCATCTTGAATGGAAGTAATTCTAAAAGTAAACCTGTGTTTTGGCTTTGGAAAGACTGACAATTTTAGCACAGACTTCATGTTACAGTTTCAAAAAAGTTAATAAATCGACTTTTATTAGCATACTGTATTAGTCTTCATTTTTTACTATACTTCCCCATCATTGTATGAAAAGGTTTTAGTGGTGTGGCCCTCGGGCCAATATCCTAGTCCTTATGTGACCCTCAAGGTGATTTGAGTTTGAGACCCCTAATCTAGATGGAGACAAAAGGAAATGGTGCTAGATGTGTTGTCTTTCAGATGAGTCGTCAATCATTTTGATCATTTGCAGGTATCGATCCCATAACACAAGTAGGCTTCTGGAAGCTTTGCATAATGTAACTTGCTCAATTCAATCCATAAGAGTAACTTTAAAAAAGGGGGGGGGGTATCATTTGTTTTTATTTTAGCACCAATAGCAGCTTGATAAGAGTAAGCAAGACATTTTTTGTGGTAAATTTTCAGGACAATTTTGCAAGACTATTTTATATGTTCATAGCCAGTAAAATGCTTTGGTATTAAATGAGGACTGTAAAGATATACATAAATGTGTTTTCTTGTAAATGGAAAAGCTGTGCAAATCAAGCATTGTTGTAAGACACTTCATAATTTACATATATGTGAGGTTTTAGACATAAAGAATAGTCGACTGCTTGACTATAAGAGACCAAATAACCAATTTTTGTAAAATTGTATTAGTGAAAGATAATAAAGAAAGGAAAGAGTTAATACTTTTTCAGTTCTTCCAGTAAATTATTCTTACAGTGTGTAGTTCTGAAGGGGCAGCCATGGTCTAGTAAAGCAACAAAAGCAAGGAATCTTGTGGCACTTAAGGACTAACAGATTTATTAACTGTGTGACCTTTCATGGGAGAAAATCCCTCTTCATCAGATGCTTTGAAGAGGGGGAACTTCAAAATGTCTGACAAAGTGGGATTTTCTTCCACAAAAGCTCATGCAATTAACAAATCTGTTAATCTTTAAGTGCCACAAGGCCCCTAGCTTTTTTCACACTGTGCAGTTCACAAAGAGGGCGAGTTACCAACAAATTCTTTTAAACTGCCTGTATATGTAATATGTTTATAAGTTAGAAACCATTTTATAAGTCACTCAAGACTTACCCCACCTGTCATTGCCTTCTCATGTTTGCATGTGTCATCTTGTACTTCTTTCTTTCTTTCTTTCTTTCTTGGATATTACATTCCAGGTTCTAGTAAACTGTGAAGCAGGAGCATTGCTGCTTAGAAACAAGATTAGTAGCACAGGCCCCAATCCCTCTCCATCCCCAGCATCACTCAGCTTCCAACCCCCTGCCCCCCACCTGCAGCTATTTCTGCCACCTTGCCAGGTATCAGGACCTCCCCAACCAGCTTTTACACAAGCCCAAGGCAACCCTTCTCCAAATTCTCAACCACATGAAGGCAAGGCAGAGAGGGCTGCCATGTGCTACCCAAAGTCATGCCAGACTCCTGATTCCAGAGCACCCCTTAATACCCCATAGACTTAGCATCAGCACTCCTCACTAAATCCCCCCCAGGAATGGATGCCGCAGCAACCCCAATTTCATTTCCAGGTTACTTAGATACATAGTGGAGATCCAGTGATTTAACTCCCCCCCACCCCTTTGCACTGGCCTACAGCCCATACATCTTCCCCTTATACCCCCTGATAATTCCCAGTTGTCCAGACTTTCTACACACACTCTTGATGGTGTGTACTAACTCATCAGCCCCCATAGATATCCTGAAACATCCCCCCATAACAGAGCCCATTTGAATCAGGTCCAGCCTCCACCCCTCAGCCCCTTGAGTCCCCCCAGCTACTTCTACTTCTCTCTTACCCTAGATGAAATCCCTCACTCCCAGTCCCCTTAGTCCCCACTTCTCATTTACTCCCTCCGCCAATGACTCCAATGTATGACATAGGAAGGCATAAATTTTAGCCTTACTTGTACCCCAAGCCCCAAGTTTCCTCTCACAGCTCTATTTTCTAATAACCATTTCCCTCGTATCACGCTCCACTCTAAATGCCCTCTCCCCATCTTCCCTTAGAGACCCCAAATTAAACCCTCCCATTCCTCGCCCATTTGCCTTTTACCCTGCTCCCTTCCTTCAGCTACCTCATCCTCTGGGAAGGCCAACCCTATATCGCTGCCCCCCATCTGTCCATCCATCCCCCAAAGTATACCCATTCCTTGGTCAGGCCAAAATTTCCACATTTGCAAATGCTGACCCAGGATCTGTCAACCTTCCACTTCAGTTTTTACTGATATGAAGAGGTGCAGTTGTGGTTTTTTGTTTGTTTGTTTGTTTTGTTTTGTTTTTTTCTAACTGGCATGGCAAACTTTTTACTGACATCACTAAAAACAATAAAAATAAACAATTAATAACACTTATATAAAAATAAATTAAAATAATAATCAATACAATAGCACCATTTTATCTTAATGTCACTGTTTGGGACACAGAGTGGGGAGACTTGGGGAAGACTGGGGAGTGGTAGGAAACCCACAACTGGCAGGATTGGGGCCCAGGGACTCCAGGTACAGTGGTACTTTGGCTGCACCCCAAGGAGCACAGAGGGACACACTAAACATTGCCTCTGATAGTACTTACTGCTCAGACACTGCTTGCTCCTGAATACGATAGAAGCCCTCCACCCGGCCTCCCATGGAAATTCAGACAGGTTAGATGGGAAAGGGTTAAAGTTTACTCAATACACAAGCTTGCAGATAGCAATGACTTGCAAAATAGATAGTACTTAGCACTTTAGCATTTATGCAAGTAGTTTTTAAGTGTCCACTCAGGCAGGGGATTTAAAAACAAGCCCCCAGCTTTTGTGAACACTTAACAGAGAGAACAGAGTCTCCCTGTGTTTGCTAATACAGGCAGGGAAGCTGTTACAGCTCAGTACAAATAACTGAGGCTATGTCTACACTGAGGAGGGGCTGGAAGTTGACGTAACAAGATTGACTTTAAATCGATCTTGTTAAGTCAACTGCAGGGTATGTCTGCCATGGATACAGGGCAGATATGCCCACAGTGCCCCTCCTTCTACCCTGCCCCCGGTCCCGATTGGGTACCCAGAGCCCAATCAACTCCACGGGCTGATCCAGCCCAGGGGCCTTCGCGAGGAACTGGGAGCTGGGTCCAGCTCACAGCCCCTGTCTGCGGGGGATGGGACCAGGAAAGAGGGGCTGGAAGCCCAAACTGGCTCCCACCCCCTCTCCACAGGAGGCGGGGGCTTGGAGCCATCTCCTGATGGTGGTGGTAAGTGACCTGAGGCTGAATTCAACCCTGGATCACTTATCACCACCACGAGGAAACTCGGCAGCCAGGTCAATTTCAAAGGACTTCTGTTAAATTTACCAGGCTGCTGAGACTCTTGTAGGTGGTGATAAGTGACTCGGGGCTGAATTCGGCCCCGGGTCACTTGTCACCTCTGGCAGGAGCTGGCTCTAAGCCCCCACTGCCCATGGAGAGGGGATGGGAGTGTAATGGTACCCCCCACCCCCTCACTGCAGGTGGCAGGGTGGCAGAGAGGGACTAGGAGCCCAGCCTGGCTCCAGGTCCTTCTCTGCAGCCAGGGGTGCAGGGAACTGGCATCTCCCCTGGCCACTAGCAAGGGGCCAAGGTCAGGGGGAGTTGGTATCTCCCCTGGCCACCTGCAAGCAGTCAGGGGTGTAGGGATGGGTTGTCCTCTGGCCACTCACAAGTGGCCAGGGGCATGAGGAACCCCATTGTTCCCTGTCTGCTTGTGAGCAGACGGGGAGATGTCAGCTCCCCCCACCCCTGACTGCTTGCCAGTGGCAAGGGGAGATGCTGGTTCCCCCTGAGCCTGGCTGCTTGCAAGTAGCCAGGGGAAGAGTGAGCTGCCAGCCTCCATAGACTGCAGAGAGGGACTAAGAGCCCAATGGCTCCTCGCTCCTCACCACACGACAGGAGCCGGATTGGGCCCCCTGGCTGGATTGGGCCTGAAGCCGATCACAGCCAGAGGCGGGTAAGGGGGCAGGAGTTATTTAGTCAACTTAAGCACTTTCTTAAGTTGATTTAATAATTTCTAAATATGGACTGAGATTTGTTTAAGGCAACTTAAGGGGCTTTAAGTCATCTTAAACCCGTAGTGTAGACATAGCATCAGATAGCAATTGCTCTGCTATGGAAGCAAGACAAGAAGAAGGGAATTTCTATCAGTCCAGAATCTCAAATCAGTTATAGTATTGCAGAAAAGCAGACAGCATTACTTTATTGACATTACAGGCAGTATATTTTTGTTTTGTTTGCTGTCATTGTTTATTAATAAATCCAATGTTATTCTAAGTAGAACTGATTTATATTATTCAAGGTACTTGTTCTGATGATTTTGGCTGTCTCTGCATTGTGGTACAAGAGATAATTAATGATAAAAGCATTTTGGATCTTTGTATTTTTTTTCCATTTTGAATGAAACTACTTATGTCTGCCCTAAATGCTAATGTGAATTATTTTGAAAATTCAAACAAAAATCCATTAGCTGCTTGTGCATAATAGAAACATGCTTTGTACAACATTATATTTATTAAACAAACAAACCACTTTTGAATCCCTGATTTTTAGTAATGAAACAATTGCTTTGTCTCATTTAGGAGATATCTGAGCCATTATCACAGCTCTAGAAAATGGTGGAGAGTCCAGAGGACTTCAATGACAAACACTGTTCCTACTGGCAAATACTGTGTTTATGTATACAAAGGAGAATAAAGACAATCTCAGGAATCTCAAACTTCAATAGCCAGAAAGATAATGGAAATAAGAATTAGGGAATCATTTTGCAAACACCAAGAAGATAATAAAGTGATAAGTAATAGTGAGCACAAATTTATCAAGAACAAAACCTGTCCAGCCAATCTATTAACTTTGGCTATGTTCACACACAAGTGCTTGTTTCGAAACAAGCTGTTTCGAAACAAGCCTGTTTCAGAATAAAGCCTTATTTCGAAACACCTTATGTCGAAATAAAAAAAAAGTGTTTTCGAAATAAGGGAAAAGGAGGGAATCAAAATAGCATGTCCAGTGTGACATGCTATTTCGAAATAGGAGAGAGGAGGGGGAGGGAGGCCCTGTGTTCGGCCAGGGAAGCCCCGCCCCCAGGATTCCCCTGCCTCCTGTGGCTCTGGCCAGGAGCGAAGGGCAGCTCCCCCTGCCCCCCGTCACCTCTTCAGGGGGCAGGGAGGCTCCCCCTGTCCCCCCCATGGGTCCAGCCTCAGGCAGGGGGCTTCCCCCATGCCCTCCCGCGCGGCTTCCGCCGGGAGTGGGGGCGCTTCCTCTGCCCCCCCCCGCACAGCTTCTGCCCAGTGCAGGGGGGCTTCCAGGGGCCGCACAAAGGGTGTGGGGGAAGCCCCCCCGCTCCAGGCAGAAGCCACGTGGGGGGGTGGAGGAAGCCCCCCGTGCTGGAGGAAGCCCCCCGCGCCTGGCAGGAGCCATGCAGGGGGAGGAGGAAGCCCAGGGAGCGGGGTGCCCCGGGCTTGGGGGCAGCCCCAGCTGGCTTAGCTCCCTTCCCCTTGCTGGGGTAGGGGGGTGAAGGGGGCTGAGGCTCCCCCCCCACTCCCAGCAGGGGAAGCGGGGAGAAGCCTGCTTGGGCACCCTCTGACTCCCTGCACCCCGCTTAGCACCCTGGCCAGGTTGCTGATCCTTGGCCAGGGTGCTGGGGGGGTGGACCTTCCCACCAGGGTGCTATGCACCCTGGGAGGAAGGTCCTTGTTATTTCGAAACAAGGGTTGTTTTGAAATAACATGTCCCAATGGCATTATTTCAAAAGCACTGGTTTTGAAATAAGCCTCCTTTTGACAGCAAAGTGGGTTTAAGCTGTTTCAAAAGGAGGGCTCTTGTTTCAAAACGAGGAGCTCCCTCCTTTTGAAACAAGAAAACATTGTTTGGACATAGGGACTTTTATTTCGAAACAACCAGTGTTGTTTCAAAATAAAAGCCCTCTGTGAACATACCCTTTCTTTAGTAGTGTAAGAAGCCTTAGGTATTGGGTGAAGTAATAGATGTGATTTGTCTTGACTTTAGGCCATGTCTACATTACACAGTAAAGTTAAATTGATGATCATAAGTTGCTTTAATAACATCAGCTGAGCACATCCATACATTGCTCCTTCTGTTGACTGAGTGAGTCCACAGTTGTTCATCTTGCATCAATGGAATGAGAATTGCATTGTGGGTAGACATCCCACTGCACAATTCTGTGTTGTCACCCTTTGCTGCTCTGAGCTATGGTATGTGATCATGGTTCATGATGGGAATATGTTCACCATCCCATGATGCAGTTTCTTCTGTTCAATCATCCCATGGGCTTCAGACTTCATTTTGTGCTATTTTTAACAGTTCTTTAAACTGGTCAACCACCCTCTCTGCCTCACAAGATGGATCCTGAGCTGCTGAACATAATGGTGATGAGTAAGTGATGTTCCCCTTCTACTATCTGGCCTGAGGTGGCACTGTGCCTCCCCCTTCACCACTCTTGGACCCCTACTTATCCTGTTTTGCTAGGTGGCCACGTACTCCTGGCTTAGTCCACACCTGCTTCTTCCATGTAATGAGTCCCAGGGAGTGGGGTTACACTTTCCAGCCACTCAGGGGATACAATCCCAGCAAGTACCCCCAACCCCCAGATGCCACACTGGGAACTTCTGTCCTGCAGGGATCAGGACCCTTTCCCAGTTACCTGAAGGCTCATAAACTCCAGTTTGCCTGTTTATCAAAGAAACTAGACTGCACCCAGTTGTCCATTTACTGTCTCTAAAGTTCAACAGTTTTAGATAAAACAAACACCAGTTCATTGATTAGATCATGATTTTAAGTGAGTATACAGCAAATCAATGTATAATCATTTAATAAAGCAGCCAGAAATTAACCAGTAGTAAATTAAAATATAAAACACATTCTAAGTTAAAGTTCACTGTTTATTCTTGCTCTCTAACTTACTCACATATGTGACCCATTAAGGTTTTTAGCCAGTTTTTGCCCTTCTGGCCATGTGGATGGGTTCAGTCCTTGGGAATTGTTTCAAAGATGGACATTCTCTGGCAAAAAGCCTCTCTCAGTTCAAAGTGTGATTATTTCAAACACCCCTTTTCTCCGTTTTTTTTTTTTTTCCAGGTGATCTTCTTAAATCAGAAAGGGCAGATCTCCCACTCTCCTGCCAAAGTGCTACGGGCATTTAGCTAGCCTATTGTCATCGTTATTTTCTCTGGATGTGTGCTTGCAACGGTGAGTGGGAGACCGCTCTCATTGCCTGCCTCCCAACTAATCCGTGAGAAACACATGGGAACATGTTTTACATCTGTAGACACACATGATGGCTATGTCTACACAAAAGGCTTTATTTCAAAATAAGTCATTCCAAAATGACTTATTTCGAAAAAAAAAAAAAATCTTTACTTCGAAACAACTTATTTCGAATTAACAAAAATTTAGTTTGAAATAAGGGAGACCCTGAAAGCGAAACAGCAGGTCCTATGTGTGGACCTGCTATTTTGCTTCAGGAGAGGGGCACCCTTGGAGGTATGGCCTTGCAGGCCATGTTGCCACCAACCAGGGGGGAGGGGGGGAGAGGGCTTGCCAGGAGCCTGAGGATGCCGCTCTGGGCAAGCATCTTGGGGAGCTGCGGCACCCCCAGGCTCCCCCACCCAGGTCGGAGGAGCTACAAGGGGCGCAGGGTGGCCGCAGCGGTGGTGGCTCAACCCATGCCCAGGTCCCTGGGGTGCAGCCCTGGCGGGGTGAGCTGCAGCTGTGGTGGCTCACCCCACCATGGTCTATGCCCGGCGGCAGGGTGCCGGGGCACGCGGCTCTCCCAGCCACTGGGGACTGGGGGAAGCCCAGTGGAAGGACTCCCGAGGCGCCTGGCTTTTCCCCCCATTGGAGTCTGGGGGAAGCCCTGCAGTGGGGGTAATGGGGTGCCCGGCTTTTTCCCCCGCCAGGGCCGGAGGAAGCCCCACGGTGGGGATCCCGGGGCGCCCAGCTCTCTCCGCTGCCAGGGCTGCTCCAAAGCCCTGCGGCGGGGTGCAGGGGCACCCAGCTCTCCCTGCCACCAGTGCTGCTGGCAACCAACGTGGTGGGGTGCTTGGGCCCCAGCTTTTCCCCGCCACCAGGGCTGCAGCCACGTGGAGCGGTCCCGACCTGGCTCCCCAGTGCCACAGGGGCTGAGCAGCTGCAGCTGCAGGGAGTCAGGTCCCACAGGTTCCCCAGGCCCCCAGTCTCAGCGGCGGCAGCAGCTGGGAGCTCCGCGGCTCACCCTGCAGCCAGCTTGGGGGCCTGCAGCCCCTGGTGGGGTGGCCGCAGCCTGAGCAGCTCACCCTGTGCCCTGCTGCCACTGCTGAGCCTGGTGGCCTGGGGAGCCAGTGGGACCTGGCTCCCCGCAGCTGCAGCCACTCAGCCCCCAGGGTGCTGGGGAGCCAGGTCGGGACCAGCTCCCCACGGCTGCAGCCCTGGTGGCAGGGAAAAGCCAGGGCCCTGGCACCCTACCGCGGAGGGTTGCACCAGGCCCGGCGGGGGGAAGACCCGGGCGGCCCCGCACCCCCACCGCCAGGCTTTGGAGGAGCCCAGTTGGCAGGAGAGCCGGGCGCCTGGCACCCCACTGCAGGACTCCCTGCCAGGCTTGTGGGCAGCCCCCCATACCCTGGGGTGGGTCTCCCCTCAGCACCCTGACCAGGTTGCTGAGGGCTCCCTGACCTGGGTGCTGAGGGGGTTGCCCTTCCTTCCAGGGTGCTAAGCACCCTGGGAGGTAGTCAAATCATGTTGTTTTGGAACCCATTTGTTCCGAAACCACATGTCGAAATGGCCTTATTTCGAAACAACCATTTTGAAATAAGGGCCATTTCGATCACAAACGAGTTTTAAGGTGTTCTGAAGAAACACCTCTTATTTTGAAATGACAGAGTCCGTCATTTCAAAATAAAAACATCATCTGGACTTAATCTTTTTATTTTGAAATAACCTGTGTTATTTCAAAATAAAAAAGATGTCTGGAGACAGCCAATACTGCAGGAAACATGACACCATAACATTTTGGACCATGTTACATGTGTTCAAAAAGAAACCCCTACATGGCATAACTGGCACATCAAAACATACAACTGAATTGAAAAAGTGAACAGAAAAATTACACAGACATACCCAAGGATCATCCCATGAAAAAATGTTATGAACACAACATGTCTGATCCTGCATCATTTAGAATGAATTGGTGATGCCTGCCCTGATTCTGCCATAGAAATCAATAATTGAAGTTGGCTGCTGGCATTCATGCAAGATTTCCAAAGGGATAGCCATGTTAGTCTGTCCAGCAAAAAAAACCAAGGAGTTGTGTGGCACTTTAAGACTAACAGATTTATTTTTCACAAGAGCTTTCGTGGGAGAAAATCCCACTTCGTCAGATGCTTCAAAAATAGGTGGGGTCTTCCCCCATGAAAGCTCATAGGAAAAATAAATCTGTTAGTTTTAAAGTGCCCCACGACTCCTTGGCTGTGTTCGCACAGCATTCTTATTTCGAAACAACAAGGTTGTTTCAAAATAAGAATCGCCATGGCCATACGACGCACGGCCATTTCGAAACCAGAAATCGCTTGTTTCAAAACAGCAGCCCTTCTTTTGAAACGGCTTAAACCTGCTTTTGTTTCAAAACAGCGTTGTTTCGAAAGGACTTGTTTCGAAACAACGCCAGCGGGACATGCTGTTTTGAAACAATGGTTGTTTCAAAATAAGTGGCTGACCTTCCTCCCAGGGTGCACAGCATCCTGAGGGAAGCTCCTGCCAGGGCGTGCCTGTCACGCTGCGTGCTGGCAGGAAGCTGTAGGCAGCATGAGCCAGCAGCCAGGCCCCTCTGGTGCAGGGTGCCGAAGGGCCCCTGTCTGGACCCAGGAGGACATTAGGTGCCTCCTGGGCATCTCGCAGCAGCCAGATATAATGGCACGGTTCTGGGCCAGCCACCGGAACCAGGACATTTATTCTGACATCACAGCTGTGATGTCAGAACAAGGCCACCCCTGCACCACTTAGCAGGTGCGGAGCAAAATAAAGAGCCTCAGGCAGGACTATGGACGCACCCGGGATGCCTGGGCACTGGCATGGGCCTGGGAGCCAAGCCACGTGCCCCCACTTTGAGGCCCTGGATGCCTTCCTGGGGCCACAGCCCAGCGGTCTCCCTGTTGAGGCTGTGGACACCTCAGGAGGGCATCAGAGCCCCTAGTTGGGCCTGGAGAACATGGTCCCCTTTTTTCTGCTCTGTTCTTTTTACCCTCATATCCTCTGTCCAGCAGGCAGTTTAAAATACAGGGGTCCATCAGGCTTTTCCCTATAGGGGATGAAGGATCCTGGAAGGCCATAGAATACTGATTTATATGGGAAAGTCTCCCAGGGCCCCTTAAACTCTGACCACTACCCCAGCCAGACAACTTTTTTGCCCAGGGTCCTCCAATTTCCTCTATTGGGTACTGTCCTGGACTCCTTCTGAGGCCTTGGGGGCCGGGAGCCCTACCCCAGGGAAATGTCCACGGGATCCTGGGACCTGCTGAATTACCATTGAATGTGCCTTTGAGTAATTAAAAGGGCCCTGACACTGTCTTTTTGGCCAGCTGAACCTCAGTTAAGAAAATATTCCCATGATCACTGTTACCTGCTACACTCTCCATAATATTTGTGACTCAAAGGGAGGAAATTTTCCCATGGTTTACTGCTGAGGCCAATCATCTGGCTGCTGCTTTTGAGTAGCCAGATACAAGGGTAATAAAGGGGCACAGCAGAAGGTTATTTCATTCAGGAAGGCTTTCAAGGGGCATTTTGACAGTGATTCTAAGTAATATATCTTTATGTGATGCACCGGGACAGGCAACTTTTACTTGCCACTTTGAATCCACCCTGTCGTTTTCGCTTCTTGAGCATTCATTGCAGGGAACAAATATTCCTAGTTATAGCACTGTGTTTCAGCATTAGCACTGAGCAATGCATGTATCTTTGCCATGAGTGATCCCTTAAAAGTTGATGATGATCTCTTTCACAGGTTTTATTTTATATGGATCCTTGGTCACTGAGGAGTATGATCACCGTACTGCAGACTCATAGGCAGATGTTGCAGGTAGTCTTGGGAGGCAGAGTTGGGCCACAACTGCTGCTTGATATTTGTCTGTCCTTTCTGTTTTGGTGTTTCTCTGAGACCAGAATAATGCAATTTTCCTCAAGAGTGGTCATTCCTTCTCTGACAATTCTTTGACAGTTAGCCCAATCTTAAGCTACTGTCTCCCACTGTGTGATGTTGATGCCACATCTCTGGATGTTTGTCTCAAATATCTTTGAATAATTTCTTCTTTCTTCCCTATTTCATTTTCCTTCTGGTGAAATAGGTGTATAGTAATTGTCTTTGTAGGCATGCATGCACAGTGCATGTTCTACTTCAGCGGGTGCTGGACCATCAGGGCTTCAACACTGCAGAAATTGATTTCTGGGATGTTAGTAAGGCGATTCTCTCAATTTATATTGAGGGTCCTCTTGAGAAAATGCTAGTATTCATGTTCCAGATTTTTCAAACATTTTCTTTAAGTCACACAGGTCTTGCAGGAGTAGTGGAGAATAGTAATTATCATTGCCTTGTATACTAAGACTCCAGTATCTATCTGTTGATATGATTCTTGAATACCCAGTGTAGCAATCTTGAGCATTCATTAAAAACCACAGCTATGTCTACACACAGCCAGTTAAATCTATTCTACCTGAATTGATTTAAAAAAAAAAATCGATCTAAAAAAAGACTTAAACAAATTAAATAAAAATGGATTAGCTATTCCAATTTAAAAAAAAAAAAAAATCAAATTAGCATGTTTGGAGAAGGACTTGTTAGTTCAAATTGAGAGAGGGGTACCCTGGGAGGTGTGGCAACATGACCCCCTGGCAGGACCATGTTGCCACCCAATCCCCTGCCTGGGTCTCACCTGGAGAGACAGGCAGGGGCAAAAAACCCCAGGGCAGGGATCCCCCTGTGCTGTGCATCCCCCGCTGCTGGTGGGGTGTGGGGGAGGGACCGTGGGGCACCCCACATGCCCCACTGCTTTCAGGGCAGCAGGGGCAGGGAAGCTGGGGTGCCAGGCTCCCCCCACACACACACTTCCCCACAGCTGGCCTAGCAGCGGGGCAGGGAGCCGGTTTCCCTGCCTTCCCTGGCTTGCTGGCTGGGCAGCAGGGCAGGGAGCCAGCCCACAAGCCAGGGAAGGTGGGCGTGCTGGCTCCCTGATCCACCACTTGGACAGCTGGAGGTGGGGATGGGCCCCCCTGCTCCCCATTGCACCTCCCCTCCCTCCCTGGCCATGGTGCTGAGGGGAGGTGGGACTTCCTTCCAGGGTGTCATGCACCCTGGGAAGAAGGTCAACTGCTATATCGATATGGGGGTCATATTCATATAACAGAGCCACATGTGGTTATTTTGAAACCAGAGTTTCGAGATAACCCTCATTTTGATATAAAAGTAGGTTTTATTATATCAACATGATTTTCCTTATTTTGAAATAAGGAAACATTGTGTGGTCATAAACATTTTTAAATTGAAATAACCAGGGTTATTTTCATTTAAAGCATGCGTGTGGACATACTCTACATGACCGAATGAGAAAGAAATAGAATTTTAATAACATAAATAGGACTGATTCCCAGCTGTGCAGTTGGTAGAAGCCATTGTAGAATTGATGTAAGAAAGATTTCCCAGTTCATATAATAATATTCCATGTTAGGGAGTGTCTCTAAATCACAATCTTTAACAAGCATATCTCTCACTCAGTGAAATGGTCTGCCAAAAGTAAGGCTGGTCCTATGGATTCTTTGCTGAATCTTAACAGCTACATTTGCTCTTTGTGAGTGATGCCCGACAAAGTAGGCAAGGTGTTTCACATTTTCCAGTTCTTCTTGGTCAATAGAGATCATCCTTGCTGAGTCTGATGATTAAACACCAGCAGGCTGGTGAAGAACTTTTATTTTGCCAATGTTCAGGATAATCCCTAGGTATTCCTTAGCTTTAGAGAAGAATGAGGGGATGTTTGTAGGTCCTCCTTTGAGCGTGCAAATACAGCACACTCATTTCTGTAGTAAGTTTCATTTTTGGTTCCCAGTGTTACTTTAGTTATGGCATGGGAGTGAGAGAAACTAAAGAGGCTGTCACCAGTCTGTTATACAATGTCAGTGTCCTGTGGCAGATGATTTTGAATTAGCATTTTCATATTGGGTAGGAAAATGGAGAAAAGAGTGGGTGCCAACACACAACCTTGATTTATACCAGTTCATTCAGAAAAAAAGATTCAGTGGTAAAGCTATTGCTGTGAATGAAGTCAGTCATTTGGTTATTGAGGAGTCTTACAATAATGGTAAAATTGTCTCTGCAGAAGGATGCTCTGAGTTGGTGTGAATTAGTGTAACTGGCTTTTGTATCAACTCCTCTCCATCCAACACTGGAATTATGAGCAAGAGATGTCAACTTGTTCTTTGTTGATGCCATACTGTTATAGAATCTCCCTAAACTATGCTAATTTAAACTCATGTGTTGACAAAGATACAACAAGGGACTCAGAGACAATTTGCTTTCTTATCTTCTCCCCAGTTTTCAGCATTTTCTGAAAGTCAGACCACTTGAAGGTATTTCACATTGAAGATTTGGGGTGCCTTGTGATTTTTTTTTTAATTAGCTTATTGTTAATAATTCTGAAGACTGTGGGACTGAAAATTCCTGAAGAGGTTTATGCCTCTCTAGGAAGGAAAACATTGTGGCTTTATTCCTTTCTCTTGTTATGTCTTTGCCAATTATACTCTTATAACAGAGCACTACTCACCCTGGGCTCCTTTTAAGAAAGGAGTCAGTGTCTCTCCCAGTTCAGACATGCATGTTCTTTGTTTATATTACATGAACCCACTCTCCCTATGCAGTCTGAACATCAGAGACCTTGCCCTTGCTAGCCCTGCCACAGACTAACTGCAAGGCTTCAGCCTTACCTCCGGTCCCACATTTCTTTCCCAGCCATCTTATATGCCCTGGTGCTAGGGAGCACAACAGGTGTTAATTGGTCATTTACTGTTTCCAGCCTGACTCTACTCAAGTGTTGTATCTGCTGGGGCTTGATGTCTTCCTATTTTCCCAGATCACACAGCTGGTGAGATGTTAGCTCTGATCCAGATTCCTTTTTCCTGGTCTTTTCTCCCTTTTTCATTCTCCTTTTGCCAGTTGTGTTTTCCCTCCTTTTGTCATACCTCCTTAGCAGGAGACAATGCAACAGCCAGTAACAAGCCACCTTCCTCCCACTACCTTTTTTTTTCTCCAGCCAACAAACTTTAAGAAGAACATAGGAGTAGACAATAGAGGTGGAAAGGCAGCTGGCACATGTTTAGACTTTAATGGTCATAATGGTTAGGTAGTAATCTGGAAAAACTGGAAGAGACAGTTTCATAGAATCACAGGGTTGCAAGGGCCCTCATGAGTGTTACTTGGTAGCTCTGTGTTCTTGGAGAATCAGGGCATAGTAACCAGCCACTGAGACTCAACCCCTCCCCCCCTCGCTTCATCATCTTCAGCCTCTGCTTGAACCAGAAACCAGAAACAATGAAAAGCAGTGGGAGACACACCTAAAACCCCATTGAACAAGGGTGTTGGAACTAGGGCAACTCCTCTAGCATCATCTACATGGAAGCTGTGAACCATTAGCACACTGAATGGGCAGCACAAACATTATTTGCATCAAGGATGGAACCAGAATTAGCATACTGAATAGAGAAACAAGCTCCAAGGCAGGAGTCACACTGAACTCTGGGACTGGCAAAGCAGAGAAGCACTGCATGATGGGGGATCCCTTCTCCTGAGACAAAGAAACTCATGTCTGCACACACCCACATCAGCAGTTATCAGACCAATTCTAGTCAATAGATCTTCAACAGATATCCAACATACTGAATCTTCCTGATTGCATTGTACGCTCCGCCAGAGGAATGCTACCCATCACCAGGAATAGAATAGAATCATAGGGTTGGAAGGGACCTCATGAGATCATCAAGTCCAACTGCCTGGGAATTGACCTTCTGCATATTAAGCAGAGGTGAATGATCAGCTCCTATTGTCCACCTAAACAAAGCACCTCTGGTATACTCCCTTAAGGCATTATTTACCCCAAAACAATCCCAGTGTTCTTCCTTGAACCATTGTTTCTTCCCTACAAAAATCCCTACGCAAGTTCCACATGAGAATGTTAGAGAGTTAGTTCTGAATCTGTTCTGATGCCTGATCTGTTGCACTGACCTACATGCTGCATCAGGTCCACTGGGACTTCACCTTCTTCTTGCTGATCATGGTGGAGGTTCTGCCTGTCTTCAGCACTCCAGACCCTAAGCTGAACAGCCTGATTCCTGGGTACCTTTGAGCTGCACTGAGTGGTGAGACAACTCCCCTCACCCACTTGCTTCTCTCTTTTCTTTTTTTTTCCCTCTTAGTCCAACTATGACTTTCTAAACCTGATCTTTTGTAATCCACATGGACTAGTTTTCCACATTACTATGAATGAAACTGGGTAATATTGTAACTGTTTGATCATTTTCCTCTATTGTATTGTTATCAATATTGTGACTCTTTGGGCATTTTTCTTTCCTTTTATAATTATTCATAAGTTTTATGTACCTGTCAATAAAGTAATTTTCCTAATCAAGCTGGTTGCCAGACTTCCTCTGTATTGTTCTGCAGCAATGCTCCTTTTACCTGGCCAAAGATCCCTGTGATACCCAATTCCTTGTAAGATTTGCTCATTAAGGGGTTATAAGCGTGCTGAACCTGTGGCATATAAGGGTGACAGCTGAAAGTGCTGTTTTGACCCAGCCAGTGGAGTCCAAGGGCATATAAGGGTGGCAGCTGAAAGTGCTATTTTAACCCAGCCTGCTCAGATGCATACTCCAGTCTAGTCCAGTGCAGTACAGGGGCACATAAGGGTAGCAGCAGACCAGTGCTGTGTAACCCGGCCTGCTGAGTTCAGGGACATACCAGGGGTCAGCTGAGAATGCTGATAGACCCAGTCCAATCAGTCACACTTAAAACCTCAGTCTTGGGAAATTTAGGTCCTGCAAGGGTGGCTCCATTGGGAGGGATTTGCAGAAGGGAGAATAAACTCTATACAGAGACACAAGTGACACAAGCAGCACACTAATAGAATTGCAACCCCCACCCAGAAAAAGTAACCCTAATAAATGAGCAGACCCCAAGTTGATGGGTAAAGTTGGTAACAATGACGTCCTCCAGTCCAACCCCCTGCTAAAAACAGGGTCGCACCCAATAAACCATCTCTTCCAGGGTTTTCTCTAACCGGGCCGTAAATGTTTCCAAAGATGGAGATTCTACTACCTCCCTAGGTAGCCCATTCCAATGCTTCACCACTCCCCTAGTGACAAAGTTTTTCCTAATATCCAACCTTGACTGCCCCCACTGCAGCTTGAAACCATTGCTCTTTGCTCTGTTGTCTGTAACTACTGAGAACAGCCTAACCCCCTCATTGTTGGAACGCCCCTTCAAGTAGTTATCAAACCCCCCTCATTCTACTCTTTGGCTATGTCCACACACAAGCCCTTGTTTCGAAACAAGCCATTTCAAAACAAGCTATTTCAAAATAAAGGCCTTATTTTGAAACACCTTATTTTGAAATAACAAAAAGCTATTTTGAAATAAGGAAAAAAGAGGGAATTGAAATAGCATGTCCACTGTGACATGCTATTTCAAAATAGGGGAGGGGAGGGGCAGGGAGGCCTGTGCTGGGCCGGGGATGCCCCACCCCTGGGATTCCCCTGCCCCCCCCGCTGCTTCTGCAGGGGGTGAGGGGGCTTCCCCTGACCCCCCCAGCAGGAGCTGTGGGGGGCAGGAGGCGCAGCACCAGGGAACCCCAGGGGCAGGGTACCCCAGGCTTGGGGGCAGCCCCAGCAGCAGGGTAAGCCGCCCCTGGAGCAGCCACCCCACTGGGGCTGCAGTCCCCCTGACTGGGCTGCAGAGCCAGCAGCTCCCCCTCAGCCCAGCGGGGGACAGAGCCCTGGGGGTGCCCCAGCCGGCTTCTCCCCACTTCCCCTTGCCAGGGGTAGGGGGGCAAAGGGGGCTGATGTTCCTGTCCCCCCCTCCTCCCAGCAAGGGGAATGGGAGGGGGGAAGCTGGCTGGGGCACCCTTGGACCCCCCGCACTCCACTCAGCATCCTAGCCAGGGTGCTATGCGCCCTGGGAGGAAGGTCCTTGTTATTTCAAAGCAATCCTTGTTTCAAAATAACATGTCCAAACGGCTTATTTCAAAACAACTGGTTTCAAAATAACCCTCCTTTTGAAAGCAAAGTGGTTTAAGCTGTTTCGAAAGGAGGGCTCTTGTTTTGAAATGAGGAGCTCCCTCCTTTCGAAACAAGAAAAAGTCATGTGGACATAGGGACTTTTATTTAGAAACAAACAGTGTTGTTTTGAAATAAAAGCCCTGTGTAGACATACCCTTTGGCAGGCTAAAGAAACCTAGTTCCTTCAGTCTCTCCGCATAAGTCACTTGTCCCAACCCCCTAATCATTCTTCTTGCCCTCCGCTGGACTCTTTCTAATTTGTCCACAACCTTTCTGAAGTGGGGAGCCCAAAACTGGACACAGCATTCCAGATGTGTTCTCACTAGCGCCGAATAGAGGGGAATAATCATATTCTTTGATCTGCTGGCAACGCTCCTACTGATGGAGCCCAATATGCCATTTGACTTTTTGGCAACAAGAGCACATTGTTAATTTATATCAAGCTTCCCATCCACCATAACTCCCAGGTCCTTTTTTACAGTGCTGCTACTTAGCTGATTGGTCCCCAGCCTGTAATAGTATGTGGGATTTCTCCATCCTCATTGCAGGACTTTGCACTTGTCCTTGTTGAACCTCATGAGGTTTTTTTGGCCCAAAGCTCCAATCTGTCTAGATCTCCCCGGATCCTATCCCTGCCCTCCGGCATGTTTACCATTCCTCTCAGCTTGGAGTTGTCAGCAAATTTACTGAGTGTGCAATCTATCCCATTATCCAGATCATTAATGATAATAATTAGCTTCTGTTCTCTTTGCTAAATGTGTATTCCAGGAGGATGGAGGGAATGCAGAATGATGGACAGAAATAACTGTCACACCTAGTACATAATACTTGGGAGGGCTGATACTTTAGTTACTTTTTAATTGTTCCACTGACATTATAAATCCATTATACCATCTCTGCAGTTTCCATAGTAAGTCATTACTGTTAAAAATGTAGTCTATAGTTAGTGTAGTCTCTGTAAACTTTTAAGTGGTTGATATGGTACATCCAATATTCAGGGGCACAGTTCAAAACTATTACCCTATCAAACATTTGAGCTCAAGAAACTACCGAACTATCACTACACAACTAAACATGGGATAGCTGTTATGATCAGAGAATAAGTATTATACACATGGTAATTATGGAATGTGACATTTTGCAGTGCTAAAGTTGCATTTTCTAAATCTGAGTTTTGGAGAGTCCACACAGAAAATAAAATGAATACATAAAGATAATGGATTTCAGGCAGAAGAATAGACTAAGACAGAGTTAAGGTTGTGGATATTATTATTTTTAAGTCAGAAAGAACATTTTCTGAATATTAGTTCTTAAAAAACATAAGGCACAGCATACATTCATGACCTAATACTGCCTTGCTAATCTGGACTGAAACTTTTTCATCTCCTACATAACACCTACCAGAAAACAGACCACCTTTACATTACTGTCTTGTTGAAGGCTAATGCATAGTTGACTCTTAAGAAGTAAAAAATAATAACAGGCTACTGCTATGCCAGAGAATATGCTAGTCAAATAACGAAGTAATGTTAATCCTTGGAGCATTGTTCAAAGGTGCTTTGACAAACTTGGTCCCATTGCGTGACTGAGAGTGGCATACTGTCTCCAAAAATTTGAACCAGTAGATATAGGAATTATAATTTTCTTCAGACTGAAGTTAACTTAACAGTGTAAATATATAAATATAGTCTGAGTTAACTATGTAAATATAGTCTGAGTTAAGTAAATAGTGTAATGGATTAAGATATACTCTTGAAAAATATAGAAATTAGCAATGTGTTAACTGCTTGGGCAAAGGAACATTCTATTTCTGAAACACGGAGGGTAAGCTTTTTCTAAAGACTTTGTCTCCCTTTTTTGTACATTCTGCTTGTTTAACTTATTCTTTATATTCTGAGTAATTTTTATATAACTTTTCCCAGACCGTGCAGTGCCAAATCTACATTGTATTGTCCATTCAGGGTTTCAGTCTCCAGAGATCTGCTTTTTTGTTTTTTATACAGCCAGCCATGTGTTTTGCACATAAGATATTCAACAGCTAATCTGTTGCCACACACACCTTTGTTTGTTTACTATGTCTTTGTAGTATTTGAAAGCTAAACATTTCTTTCCACAGGTACACACAGGTTGAGCCCCTGTTTCTTCAGTACAGGAAGGAAATCAGATATTTGGTCTGCAAATGGGAAGATTTCCCTTTATGATCTCTGCTTTAATAAAGTTTTCTACAGCTTGAAGGCCACTTTTATGCAGTATTTGGAGATTCAGGATCATTGTCTGTACTCTGGGATACAGTTTGATAGATAAATCAGATTGAACCTGCCATCGTTCTTTGTCCTCAGAAGTGAAGTCACAGTAAGAAGATCTCAATTACTGATGGTTAAGCTGCCTCTAGATAACCTCAACAACATTTGTTTCCCATTACCCTTGAAAGTCAGGAGGATAGTACTTTTGCTATAAGGAAATTTATTACAAGTACATTCAGGCAAAAGCATCAAAACTGGGAGAAGGTGTTAGTAATAAGAGAAGGTTTAAGGCTTTTAGCATTAAAACTGGGAGACGGTATTAGGCTTTTACTCCTCCGAGCTTTATTCCACTGTCATATTTAAAAATCTACAGATGAGCATTTGGAATGATACATCTTTGAGTGTCTAAAATATCGTTTGCTTTACGGGTAAAAAGAAAAAAAATACTATCACTTCTCAGTTCATTTAAATTTGTCCAGACTTAAGTGTTTGAGAAATTATGATAACAAGCAAAATATTCCATGGAAAGTAAATTTGATCTGTGACTAAGAAACCTATTAAAACCAGATTAATACAAACAACTCAAATTTGGGTGGCCAGTTAAACCCATTCCAACATCTAAAAGCTATGAAACTTAATGCTGCAAAATCCTGATATTTTTCTGAACTTCAGGGATCAAAAGCCGAGGGCCTCCAAAAATGTGAGATTACAACAGTATGGCCAAAGGAACCACCAAATTTCATCAGTTGTGAACCGAGCCATAACTAAAGAATGCCGTGCCAGTTTTCATTTACTTTTAAAAAGTGATTTAAAAGTCATTAAGGTCTTGTGTTGTCCACGTAAGTTGAACAGTTCTTTGCCCCTGATCCATGAGCCTACATGAAGGCAACAGAAATTCATGGAACAAAGTTCTTCAACATTCCTGTTAAATTCCTTTTAGATTTGCACTTGTCAAACAATGACCAAATAATTATTTTTGCTTATTTATATCCTTTAATAAACTTATTTTTAAAAAGTTATTTTCCAAATAATTCCTTATTTGGAGCTTGTTCACCAACAGGTGATGGAAAGTGTTTTATATATGAAATTTAAGCTGTTTTGGTTAGACACAGATCATGACCTTTCTCCTGAAAACAAAAATGTGCTTGAAAATTAAGACTAGAAAACTGGAAGGGACTTCCTCGATCATTTAGTCCAGTTCTCTGCCATTGCAGGCAACTCTGTCATAGAATTCTTTTCATAAAATTAGAGAACTTTATCATAGCGCTAGTTTGGTTTCTCACCCCCATTATTTATATTGGTCTGCTATTCCAGAATATCACTCTTCTGATGAAGAATAAGCAAGGAGTCCTGTGGCACTTAAAGATTAAAATTTATTTAAGTGCCACATGACTCCTTTCTTGTTTTGCTAAACAAGACTAACACAGCTGCCCATGTCAAGGCTGTTTCCCCACTCTGGCACTCTGAGTACAGAAGGTGGGGACCTGCAACAGGCCTTAAAAGCCACTGGCCTTAAAGCCTGGTCTTAAAACTCTCCAAGGCCTCCAATTCCTGGCCTGGGAGTGGTATCACTGTCACCACCCAAATGCAAAAACCTCTTGAAACCCAGGAAGGCGCACTTGGGAATTCCTTCTTGTGAGGTATCCTCAATCACTTTTATTCCTCTCAGGAGAGTGGCTGAACCCCAACTGGGATATCAGCTGGAAATGTAATAATATTCCTCTTACTAGCTGGCTGTGCAGTCTGAGGCACATGCATACAAACCTCTTGCTTTTCAGGACACAAAACCAGAGCTTATTTAAAAGGTAAAATCTTTAATTAAAAAGAACAGATAAGAACCAGAGAGTTGCTTCTCTGGGATTTAACTTAGGTAGTCACAGGATTGGGGGTGGGGGGTACCTTTGCTCAGAACAGAGAAATCAAAAAACAAACCAAAACCAAAGAAATACCCTGACCGTGTCTAAGTAAACATTCCCTGTTTTACTCACACCCAGTCAGTAACAAACTTGAGCTTATCTTTGGTAAGGATATTGCTGGATCCTTCCTCTGGTCCCTCTCTGGCCTCTTCCTCATCCTCACAGGAGCTTTGCTGCATCCAAACAGGAAGAGGCAAGGCTGCTGCTCCAATTCAAAAACCTGTGCTTTGTTCCTATTGGCTGTCCTGGGACTCACTGACCAGAGTGTTAACCCCTTCCTCCCCAAGGGTTACTACTGTTCGTGCCTGATGTACTAATCGGGGGCCGCTTGCCCAGGCACCCCATTTGCCACCAAGTGCACACCAAAAACCCCTTATGGACAGCGTAAGAGGCTCTGGCCTGGAATCTGGGAGGCTACAGACTAGCATAACTCAAAGGCACTAACTTCGTGGGAACCGAAACCCACCTAGGAATTTATGGCCACCTGGAAATTTGGGTCCCACCTAGGAATTTATGACCCTCCTAGGAATTTGGGCCCACCTGAGAATTTACGACCCACCTGGAAATTTGGGTCCCACCTAGGAATTTATGATCCACCTAGGAATCTGGACCCACCTGGGAATTTTAAACTTAATTAGAAAATTACTATCTCAATCGTGGGAACACAAACCCCCCCAGCGTGGGAACCAGAAAAAACACTGAGCTAAAAATCCTATAAAAAAGGGGATACCAGCTGGCAAAAGTTATGGAGGTTCAAGTGTTACCTGCCAGAACTGATCACCCTGACAGCTGGATCTCCCGAGGAAAGCTAGCTCGTGTCGTGTTCCTTACCATGCCTCTTGTGTTCATGCTGCTGGTCAGTGGAGCCTGGGTTGTGGTACGTATATAGGAATCCCCTACAAGTACATTGCAGTTTGTTTTACCTTGCCATTTTGTCTTGTTGGGAATACCTAGCCGTTTTACTTTGTTGCAAATACCTTACAGTTTTATCTTGTAGTTTTTGCCTTACTGTTTCATTGTGTTACTTATATAGATTTGCAGTTTTTGCTTTACAGTCTTGCTGTGTCACTTATATAGATTTGCAGTTTTTGCTTTACTGTTTTACTGTGTTGCTTATATAGATTTGCCACCTTAGTTGGTCTTGTAAGGTTGCTGTTTTAGTTGTTAATTGCTACCTCAAGTGTCACTGTGATTGCCCATTGAAAAATTGTCCCCGTTGTTGCTCTAAATAAACAAACCCATTTCTCAGTTCAAACTACTGAGTCCGGTGTCTCCTTCTCCCATCGCGGTTGGGAACCAACAACTACGGCCCATTTGGAACTCTTCTGATGGCTTGCCTATGTTTATTCAAGGTCACTCTGTGCCAATATTCTCCATTAGGTCAAATAACTTTTCTCAGTCCCTGATGTTTATCTTCCTGATGCAAAGAGCGAACTATTAGATCCCTTTTTGACCTTTGTGTTGTTAAGATAAACAAGCCTGACTCCTTTAGTCTCCCCTTGTAGAGTAGGTTCACTGTTTCCCTGATCATCCTAGCAGTTTTTCTCTACACCTTTTGTTATCTTGAATTTCTTTTCTGAACATTGATGATCAGAACTGTACAATGTATTCCAGATGAGCTTTTACCAGTGCTTTCTGCAATGGCACTATTACTACCTTATTTCTGTGGGAAATACCACACCTTATATATTCAAAAGTGAAATTTGCCTTTTTATCATGGCTACGTCATATTAGTGCTTCATAACCATTCACAATTGATTAATTCATCAAGATCCTTCCTCTACATCTTTTGCCAACTGAGTTCATAGCATATCACAGAAGCTCTTGTGGTTAATCCCAGAATGCATGATCATGCACTTTGAACTACTGATTTTCATCATATTTCTTTTACTCCAATCCTCCAAATCCTCCAGTTCTTCCTATAGAGTATTACAGTCATCTCCTGTACTGATGATGCTCCCATCATCAACTCCCAACTCCTATTTTGTGTCAACAAAAAACTTAATTAGTACACTCCTATTTTTTGTCTCAATGTCATTAATGAAGAATGTCTCTACTAATCTCCCCCTAGCACAGTAGTTTTCCTGTTAGCCACTTCTTTAGCCACCTTACATTTCAAATGTAATTTCTAATAATCGCCCATGTGTACTCTATTAAATGCTTTCCTGAAGTCCAGATGTCTACTGCATTTCCATTTTTTTTTAAACAAGTCCTTATTAAAGAAAGATATGAGATTAGTCTGCCTTAGTATACCCTTGGGAAACTCATATTGCATTTTATTCCATTTTACATTTACCTCAGTGTCTTTATTACTCTTTCCTTTAAAACTTGTTCCAAAGCCTTGCATATTGTTGAGACAGACAAAGGGGTCAATAGTTACCTGGACTACTCCCCCGCTTTCTATTTCCATCCTTTTGGGACTGCCCCTTTTTGTCAGATGTATTAAACCTCTGCTGCTAGACTAGCAATTTCATGTGCCAGTTCTTTTACTATTATGAATGCAAATGATAAGATTCTTGTTTGATAAATAAGGCTCTTTTTCTTCCAATTCATATGTTGTCATTGCTGTTTCTATACGTTTATTCCCATTACCCATTCTCTGTAGTATCCCTGTTAGCAGGATGTAGTCTACTGTTTGCTGCTTTGGTTTCCCTGGAGAGATATCCAAGGGGGGCATAATGAACATGTAGCAACATTGATTTCTTCTCATACACCCCCTATCAGAATGACTTCCAGACTCCACACTGCTGGTGCTGAGGTTAGTGAAAAGTTAAAATGTGCGATGCCCATCTAGCCGCTTATGCCACTTTCTTGATTTATACATCTATTTTATCCCCGAGTTTTATATTTTGAATTCTGCAATATTTTCTGTCTTTGATGTACCTGTTGTCCATTCTTTAATCATTAATAGTTAATGCTAGTGAGCCATCACTGTATCCTTCCATACCATCCTAATTGAAAACTAAGGCATAATATTAATTTCATTTTTGGTTCATACCTAGAGTATCCCACATTTCTACCCAGTCCTAACTATATACTGGCCCTGCTTCTTTTTTTGATCTCTTTTTATTCATATGGCTACAGGACCTTTTTTTTTTTTTTTTAATTTCCTTTGCATGTCCTAACTTAGCTTCAAGTTAGGCAATTTTCACTTTATCCCTATCCTTTGTGACCTCCAGGATATAGCTTTTTCAGATGATCAATCCTTTTTCCCTGTGAAGTCAATTGGTAAGCATCTGCAGATCTGGGACTGTGGTGTGTTTTTGTCCCCTGTCTGTTTAAGCAATATGCTTAAAATTAGATTTTTTAGGGGAAATTCTCTCAAATATGAACTCAAAACCTGATTTCAGAAAATATTCAATATTTTGCTAACAGTTTCATAAGGATCAAATGATCTTTTCTAAATCCCAGCTAAGAACAGGAAAAATTCTCATTGAAAACCTTAACAGAACCTTACAATCTTTAAGTCCTAGTCAAGGACTAACTTCTAACCCCCAAAAAGCTAAATAAAAAGAGCTTTGAGACATAAAAAAAGTTCCTGAGTTTCATTAATTGTCAGACTAGAGCAGGCTTTCTAGCTATACCACAGTGACTGGGAAGAAACTATTTCCTGGGTTACAGTAAACCACCAAATTGAAATGAGTTCCTCAGTAGAAGTGTCTTTTAACTGAATGGAACTGAATGGTCTAGTTAATAGCTGTGTGTGTGTGTGTGTGTGTGCGTGTGTGTGCGCACGTGTGTCTATATCTATATATCAATATCTAGTTATATATAGATATGGAACAATTTTAATAGTATCAATAATAGAGTT
Source organism: Podocnemis expansa (assembly GCA_007922195.1). Classification (NCBI taxonomy): domain Eukaryota; kingdom Metazoa; phylum Chordata; order Testudines; family Podocnemididae; genus Podocnemis; species Podocnemis expansa. The sequence goes on along the minus strand of ML681989.1, from coordinate 19,939,991 downwards.
GAGAAGCAGACTTTATTATGGTCGTTAGGGTACTTAATTAGCTCTGGAAGACACCTGAAGTCAAGTCTGAGCTCCAATGAGTATATAAGTATTGAAACAAAATGAAACTACTGTAGTGGAGGGCTTTGAAACAGCTTATTTTAGTAGCCTATAATCTGCTGGCAAAGAGTGTCTCAAGGAAGCAGAAACATCTACACCAAAGGGAAAATTCTAATCCCGGTCTTCCACATCTCAGGCTATAAGGAAACAGGCACAATCATGTTTTCTGCAACAGGTCCTGGAAATTACTTTTCCAGGCAAACTAATATAGTCAAATTGGTGAGTGGTTTTGGATCAACCCAAAGAGCAAATATACAATTTGCAAGAAAAATGTTGCTCAGTTCTAAAAAAAGGAGTTGTAAGGGTGGATCAATTGGAATTTCTAAAGTTTTTTAGATATTTATACAATACATTATAATATATACAGTAACTTCAGTGTATTTCATAAAATTCCTGCTCCTGCAGAAATTGAAAAAAAATACACAAACAAAAGAAACACAAACAAACAAAACAGATAAACATATCAGTACTCCCTCTCTCTCTTTCTACATAAATAATACAATATTTTCTGTTCATGGAGGAATATTTTCTGCCTTACTGTTTTATATCATTTTGTTATCTTGTTTTGTATCAAATACAGTGTGCATATAACTGCATTTCTTTAAACTGCATGTAATGTGGTAGCCATTTATTTTCTATACATTTGTTATTGTGGAGGGTTCTGGCTCAATATTTTGTTACAAACAGCTCAGCTCAATATGCTCTTTACAGAACGAAATTGGTGTTAGAAGTGGGTGTGCACAGAATATGCATCAAATCCGGATCCTGCGACAGTAAAGCCACATTTTTTGTTAGCTGAGGTGGCACTCCTAACTCTTGCAGAAACTTTTTTTCCTCCAGGCTATCCTCCACTCTTCATACTTATGCTTCCATCATCATCATCATCAATCCGATCTGCCCTTTCCATTGCTGCCTTATATCCCTTAGCCTCTAATATGTTTTGCTCTCTGACATTTCTTCTCCCTCTCATGCCTTTATTCTGTGTGCCTTGTCACCATCAGCACTTGCATTAACAACATAAAGAAGTATAAGATTATTGTTTATATCCCTATGGTACCTATGGGCCCAGAAGAAATCAAAGCCTCATTATACTAGGCACCATACAAACAGACAGAGACAAGACTTATCTCAAAGTATTTACGATCTAATTAGACATGGCAGACAGTGGGTGAGAGAAAAGAGAAGAGTCCAGACATAACTTAATTTCCCAAGCTTGAGCAACAGGTAAGTGGCAGAGTCCAGAAATTCTGGTGATCTTGATTTTCCAGCCAAATGCCACTAGAATATTTTCCTTCATTACTTGCAATGGGTTAAAAGTTATAAATCAATATCGTTCTGTGAAAATCCTGCCTCTCTTGAAAGTGATTTTTTCACTTACATTACAAAAATCTAAAAAAAAAAAAAAACACTATTAGATTACTACTAAAATTTCCTTTAAGGCTCACAGGTGAAAACCATGTATTGTCACTTAGTGTTTATATAACTGTTGCATACTTTCTGACCATTAGAAGACTGTGAGGATTTTCACGAAAAAAGTGACATTCTCCTTAAAATGAACTGGAAATTGATTTGTCCATGTAACCAAATCCTTTTTCTCAAAATCACTAGATACATAACTTGATCTGCATATATCTATAACTCTCTCTCTCCCTCCCTCTCTCTCTCTCTCTCTCTCATGGGTTTAGGGAGATTTAAGTGAAATACACTGAGTTCTAATTTTGCTTTGGTTTTGGTTTGTGTTGGGTTTTTTTGTATGTGGGTGGCAATATTTGCACACACTCTTTTTCTTACTGCTGTTGTCATATGTATGTTTGCAATGATCCTTTGTGGGACTGCATGGGAAGAATAACCATCTCTTTACTAATATGCTCGCAATAAAATGCCAATGACACTCAGTAAGCTCATGCAGCATGTGGTAGAATCCATGTCATTCCAATTGTGTCACACATCCTTATATCATTTCTCATTTACACTCTTACATGCCATAATCAGTGGTATGGGCATAGAACCATAGGGGTATAAGGGCTGCAAGGATCACCTCGTCTATCCCTCTGCCAAAATGTAGGATTTGTTGTAGCTAAACTGTCCAAGACAGTCGGTTATCCAGACTCCTTCTGAAAATCTCCACTGAAGGAGTTTTTACAACCTCCTTTCACAGCCTGTTCTATTCTCCTACTGTTCTGCAGTTAAGAAGATTTTCCTGAGATTGAATGTAGATCTGCTATGCTGTACTTTGAATCCTTTGTTGCTTGTCCTGCCCTATGTGGAAAAAGAACAACGTTTCTTCATCTTTTTTTCTTTAATCAGCCTTTCTAGTATTTGAAGACCACGACTGTCCCTCTTCATTCTATTGCTTTTCACACTAAATGTTAATCGCTTAGCCATGCTTTGTTATTTCATTATGAAATACACTCAAGAGACCAAACAGTCAATTGTCAGTCAGATTTATTAATAAGGAACAGGAGAAAGGGTTCTGTACAATATCAGTCTCTAAAGATTAATCCCATGCAATGATATGTTCACCTTATGCAGAAGATTCTCTCCCCAAACTACACATCAGCTAATATTATTTATATTATTTTGCAAGGTATGTATCTTTTCGTACACCACTAAAATCCAACTCATCATTTTGTCCCATTTCCCTAATTTATTGTTCAGTTCCTTCCCTATCTTAGTTTTAGATACTAGCATTCCAGTACCAATCCATGAAGGTATTTCCCTAGCTTTACAACACTGAATTAATTATCTTGATTTTTTTGACAAGTTTCCTGTCTGCTTGTGCCAAATTCTTACTTCAGCAAATGCAGGGTATTAGCAGCTATAATATAATTAAATTTAACATCGTTGGGGGCAGGAAGAATACCAAACAATCCCACCTCTGTAACATTTAACTTTAGAAGAGGACATTACACGAAAATGAGGAAACTACTTAAATGGAAATTAAAAGGAAAAGTCACAAGTGTGAAAGACCTGCAAAATGGATGGAAATTTTTTTGAAGCACCATAATAGAGCCTCAGATTAAGTATATACCCCAAAACTAAAATAAAAATAAAAATAAAAATAAAAATAAAAATAAAAATAAAAATAAAAATAAAAAATAAAAATAAAAATACAAATAAATAATAATAATAATAATAAAAAACCCTAGCAAGAGGATTAAAAAAAAGGCTTGAATGACAGAGTAAAGGAAACATTTAGAGGCAAAAAGGCAGTCTTAGAAAATTGGAAGTCAAATCCTTCTGAGGAAAATAGAGAAAGGAGCATAAACTCCAGCAAATCAAATGAAGAAGATTAATTAATCCAGAGGGGGGGAAAGAAGGTTTGAAGAGCAGCCAGCAAAAAGATTCAAAAATTAAGAGAAGGGGAAAAAAAAAAAGAAGTACTTTAGAAAGAGGAAGTTTGCCAAAGAATTGGTGGGGCCACTGGAAAATCAAGGTGCTTATGAAGCAGTCAAGGGAGACAAGGACATTGCAGAGAAGCTCTCTCTCTCTCTCTCTCTCTCTATTTTTTTTTTGCATTTGTTTTTACAGTAGAGGCTGTGAGAGAGATCCTGAACTGGGAGCTGTCCTGAGACCATTATTGTTTAACATATTCCTAAATGGGGTGGGAAAAGAGATTGCAAGGCTGTGGATGAAACAAAGAATTTTCAAAATCATTCAGTCCAAAACTGACCATAAAGACTAAGGAAGGAATCTCAGAAAACTGAGACACTGGACAAGAAAATGGCAGACAAAATTCAAAGTTGATAAATGAAAAAAAATGCTCATTATAATACATAATCCCAAATATACATACAAAATGATAGGCTCTAAATTAGCTGTTACCATTCAAGAAAGATATCTTGGAGTCAATATGGTAATAGAATACTAGGAACCATTAGAAAAGCAATAGACAATAAGAGAGAAACTTTCATACTGTTACTATATAAAGCTATAATACCCCACACCTCGAATACTGTGTGCACCTTTGGGATTGTCCCATTAAAAAAAACAAAACCAAAACAAAAAGAAGATATATTAGAAATGGAAAAGGTACAGAGAAATACAAAAAAAAAAAAAAGGTTACAGGTATGGAATAGTTTCCAAATGAGGAGCGATTAAGAAGACTGGGATGTTCGGCTTGGAAAAGAGGCAACTAAGGGGGAGAAAACAGAGATCAGTAAAAAGGTGATTGATGTGGAGAACATGATTATTTACCCCTTCAAATAACATAAGAGCCAGGACTCATCTGATGAAATTAATAAGTAGTAGATTAAAAACAAATAAAAGGATATACTTCTTCATAAAACACATATTGAAAATGTGGAACTTGTTACCAGGGAAGGTGATTGATATGTTCATGGAGGATATGTCCACCAATTGCTGTTAGCCAAGATGTTCAAGAACACATCTCTAGGCCTCTGACAGTCAGATCCTGGAACTGGACACTAGGGAATGCATCGGTTCATAATAACTCCATCTGTTCATTCCCTTTGAAGCATTTGGAATTGACCACGATTGTAAGACAGGATAGTGTAGTGAATGGACCATTGGTCTAGCTCAGTATAGCTATTCTGGGTAAGTCCACACATACCTTTTAAATTGAAATAACAGTGGTTATTTCGATTTAAAAAATATTAGGTCCACACGACGTTCTTTTGAATCAAAATGACAAGCTCCATCATTTCAGTTCAAGAGATGGTGAATGAAAATAGGTTAAACCTACTTTAAAGTGAAACATCTATTAAATCAAAATGCTTATTTCAAAATAATGCTGTTCGGATGCATTATTTCGAAGTAACCGATGTTTTGATTTGACATGATTTGCCTTTCTCCTTCCCCAGGAACCTGTCCTTTTTCTATCTATTGGGCATGGCCCTTCTAAGGTGCCATCTTGCCACAACTCCCATGGTGCCCCTCTCCTGAATTGAAATAGCAAGTACAGTGTCTGGAGTTGCTATTTCAATTTGGGTTTTTTTTGGTGTGGACCCATTAAATTGATTTAACTTAAATAAATGTAATGATTTTTATTTCAATTTTATTAAATCAATTTAAGTTAAATTGATTTAACCATGTAAGTCTGGACATGGCCTCTGTTTTTATATGTCTGAAGTCTGTGGGGAGTTTAGCATAAGGAAATAGAATTACAGAATGGGCTAGATCACTGTTACTTGGCCTTAAAGTTATTGATTTTCAATGCTTACTAATATGTGCATAATGTGGATAATGCATATTATTATTATTATTCATATGCATATGCCATCCAGTCAACAGTTAGCATATATGCAGGTATGCTTTTTCAATCCTTGTGTCAAAGTAATGTAGATGGAATCTCTCATTGGTGTCTGTTAAGCCACTTGCTCTTTTCTTCATAACTTTTATTTCTGTTGCCTTGATCATGCCTCCGCTCCTTGAATATGTGTCAAGATAGGTCTGTGTCAATATAAAATCATATCATCTTGGGTTATAGAATTATAAAATCACAGAAATGGGAAGGGACCATGACAGGCCATCTAGTCCAGTTCCCTGCACTCATGGCAAGACCAAGTATTCCTATTAAGCCAGGTGTTTGGAGATTCCACAACCTGCCAAGGCAACTTATTTCAGTGTTTAATCACACAGACAGTTAGGAATTTTTTCCTAATGTCTAGGCTGAACCTCCCTTGCTGTGATTTGAGCCCATTGCTTCTTGTCCCATCAAATGTGATTAAGGAGAATATTTTTTTTCTTTCTTCCTCATAACAACCTTTTAGCTATTTGAAAACTGTTATCATATCCCCTCTTAGTTTTCTTTTTGTCTATACTAAACAAACCCAGCTTTTTCAATCTTCCCTCACAGGTCAAATATTACAGACCTCTAATCATTTTTTGGTCCCCATCTCTGGACTTTCTCCAAAAACTTTTGGAAATCAGGCAGCCAAAACTGGACAAGTACTCAAGTTGAGGCCTAATCAGTGCAGTATACTCACAATACTACTGTTAATAAACCCCAGAATGGCATTTGCTTTTTTTTTGCAACAGTAAGTTCACGGATGACACCAAGCTGGGGGGAACAGTAGACATGCTGGAGGGCAGGGAGAAGATTCAAGAAGACCGTGACAAATTGGAGCAATGGGCCAATAGAAATCTCATGAGGTCCAACAAGGAGAAGTGCAAAGTCCTGCACTTGGGACAGAAAAACCCCATGCACTGCTACAGGCTGGGGAGCGATCAGCTAAGTAGCAGCGCTGTAGAAAAGGACCTGGGGGTCCTGGTGGATGGGAAGCTGGATATGAGTCAGCAGTGTGCTATTGCTGCCAATGGTGTACTGGGCTGCATTAGAAGAAGCATGGCCAACAGATTGAGGGATGTGATCATTCCCCTCTATTCGGCGCTGGTGAGGCCGCATCTGGAATACTGTGTCCAGTTTTGGGCTCCCCAATACAAAAAGGCCTTGGACAAATTGGAAAGAGTCCAGCAGAGGGCAAAAAAAATGATCAAGGGGCTGGAGCACAAGCCCTATGAAGAAACACTGAAGGAGCTAGGCTTATTTAGCCTCCAGAAGAGAAGTCTGAGTGGGATCTGATAGCAACCTTCAACTACCTGAAGGAATGCTCCAAAGAGGATGGAGCTGAGCTGTTCTCAGTAGTAACAGAGGACATAAAAAGGAGCAATGGTTTCAAGTTGCAGCTGGGGAGTTCAAGGCTGGATATTAGGAAAAACTTTCATACTAGGAGGGTGGCAAAGCATTAGAATGGGCTACCTAGGGAGTTGGTGGAATCTCCATCTTTGGAGATGTTTAAGGCCTGGCTGGATAAAACTCTAACTGGAATAATTTAGTGGGAGTGGTTCTGCTTTTTTTGGCAGGTGGTTGGACTAGATGACCTCATGAGGTCCCTTTCAATCCTATGATTCTATTACACTAGTGACTCATATTTAACTTGTGATCCACTGTTACACCCAGATCCCTTTCTGCAGTACTTCTTCCCTAGGCAGTCATTGCCCATTTTGTATGTGTGCAACGTGTTGCTCAACCAAAAGTGGAGTACTTGGCACTTATCTTTATTGAATTTCTTTCTATTCATCTCTGATCATTTCACCAGTTTGTCCAAATCATTTTTAATTGTGATCCTATCCTTCACAGAATTGGCAACCCCTTCCAGCTTGGTATCATCTGCAAACTTGAAAAGTTTGCTATCTATGCCATCTTCTAAGTCATTGATAAAAATATTGAACAAAACTGAACACAGGACAGATCCTTGCAGCACTCCGCCCATTATGTCTTTCCAGCCTAAATGTGAACCATTGGTAAGTACCCTCTGGGACTGGTTATCCAGCTAGTTTTCACCCATCTTATAGTAGCCCCATCTAGTTTGTACCTCCACAGTTTATTAATAAGAATGTGATGTGAGACTATATTGAATACCTTACTAAATTCTAGATATATGTCATCTACCACTTCCCCTCTATCCAGAAGGCTTGTTACAGCATCTTAGAAAGCTATCAGGTTGGTTTGACATGATTTTTGACAAATCTATGCTGACTAGCCCTAGGCACCTTAGTGTCTTCAGGATGTTTGTAAATCAACTCCTTAATTATCTGTTCCATTATTTTTCCGAGTACAGAGGTTAAACTAACTGGTCTATAATTCCCTGGATTGCTCTTACTTCCTTTTTTGTAGATGGACATTGTATTTGCCCTCTTCCAGTCCTCTGGGACATCACCAGTCTTGCATGATTTTTCAAAGATAATAGCTATTGGTTCAAATATCTCCTGAGTCAGCTCTTTGGCTACGTCTACACTGGCAAACTAGTCCAGACTAAGAAGGCTTAATCTGGACTTATTTAGCCCATGGTCATACTGGGCTTTTCTTAGTCTAATTTAAGAAATTTCTTAGTTCGAACTAAGGAATGCTTAGAGCCAGGCACAATGTGGACTCAAACTAATACTTAGTTTGAACTTAATAAGATGGTTAGTTAGAACTAAAAATATGTTCTAGTTCAAACTAAGCATTAGTTCAAACTAGAATACACTGTTAATTCAAATGTATAAGCACAAAGTTAGTTTGAACTAACCTGAAGTTAGTTCGAAATAACCTCAAACTGTTTAGTTTGAACTAACAAGTTTGAAGTAGCTTTGGCTAGTGGAGACATAGCTCTTGAGTATCTTTGGGTGCATATCATCAGACCCTGGTGAATTGAAGATGTCCAACTTGTCCAAGTAATTTTTAACATGCTCCTTCCCTATTTTGGCTTCTGACCTTATCTCATTCCTATTGCCTTCCTCTACATCAGACATCCAATGTCCACCAACCTTCTCACCGAAGATCAAAACAAAGAAATTGTTTAGTTCTTCTTCCATTTCCAGGAACTTATTGAATAATCTGTGCCTTGCTATGTTATTTTCCCAACAGATGTATGGGTAATTGAAGTCATCCATCACCACCAAGTCCTGTGCCTTAGATGATTTTGTTAATTGCTGAAAAAAGGCTCATCAACCTCTTCTTCCTAAGTGGGTGGTGTATAGTAGACCCCTACCATGAGATCACCCATTTTTCACTCTTTTTTTTTTTAACCCAGAGACTTTCAAGCTGTCTGTTTTTTATTTCCATCACAACCTCAGACCAAGTATATATAATTTTGATAAATAAGGCAACTCCACCTCCCTTTCTTCCCTTTCTGTCCTTTCTAAGCAAGTTGTACTCTGCTATATAAATATTCCAGTCATGTGTATTACCCCACCAAGTTTCTGTGATACCAATTATGTCATAGTTATGTCTGGCTATAAGCATTTTGAGTTGTTCCTGCTTATTCCCCATACTCCTTGCATTTGTATACAGATATTTAAGATACTGATCTGCTTTTCCTCTGGTTCTAATTAGTCATTCTTTTGTCTCTGCTGTTAATATCCAGACCCCCCTGAAGTTCCATCCCTTCCCAAGGCTGACTTGGTTTTCATTTACCTGGTTTTCACTTACCCATGGGCTTAGTTCACCAGTCGCCTTCAAACCTAGTGTAAAGCCCTCCTCACTAGGTTAGCCAGCTTATGTACAAATACATTCTTCCCCTTCCTTGATAGGTGGACTCCATCTCTGCCTAGCATTCCATCCTCTTGAAACATCATCCCATGGTTGAGAACGCCAAAGCCCTCCTGACAGCACCATCTCTGCAGCCAGTCATTCATCTGCAGAATGCATCTGTCTTTGCACAAGCTCTTTCCCTTGACCAGAAGGATCAAGGAGAATACCACCAGAGGACCAAACTCCTTCACCCGTGCAGGCAGAGTTGTGTAGTCACTTTTGATCTGCTTGCATTGTTATATGGATAACTTTATAGCATATCTTTCCTTTGTTGTTGAACCTGCATTAACTAATGGTTGCTGCATCTCTCCATCCAGTTATCCCTTTATATGAGTGTCATGTGCACTGAGTGGCTACCTGTCTATGCTAGGGTCTCAGTGGTATGACACTGTCACTTCTAACTCCTGTGCATGACCACCTGCTGCTTAGCTTCCCAGGAGTACAGTATTTCCTTATGTGGTTCCCAGATTGCCACCCCCAGGTGATACTAGTATATGAATTCTTGCATGCTTTACATATCATCTTCCAAAACATGATATGTATAATTTCAGTCATAGCCATTATCATGTGTGCAGTTTATCCAACTTTAAAGAAGTAATATTGTCTTATCTTGGGTGTGCATGTGGAACAATAGAAAGCCAAAACATCCTTATGCTCTGTTCTATATACAGCACGAGTGCTTTTGTTTACTTTTCAGGCCGTGCAAACTCAGTTTTGCAATATGTGTATATATAGCTTTTCACAACCTGTGGTGTGTTTATGTGCCATTTTTCACATGCTTTTAATTTCTGAGAGTACATTCACATTTGTAGTGTCCCAGAATTCAGCTCATTATTTTGAAAGGTGTTCAAAGAGGATCTTTAAGTGCTATGCAATCTGAATAGGATTCTTGATGAGAATCATCATCACCTACCTTTTTTCATCCTTTATCAAAGTCATTGATCTGGAAAAGATTACTACATAAAAAAGCTTGCTGTCTAATTTCTCAGTAAGATGCAGTCTATGTTGGCCAAAAACATTTAGTTTCCCTTTACAATGAGTTCTAACTTAGCTTCTACCGCATTTTAGGGGATCCAGTCTATGCAGTTTGTTTTGTTTTGTTTTGTTTTATTTTGTTTTGTTAAAAATGTGATTTCCCATAAATGATCTTTCAAAGTAATTATTACTACTCACTTTGCCACTAAAGAGATAATTCAATAATTCTTATATTAATGAAAGTGTCAACAATTGTACAAGCTCTATTTCCTTGCTAAGGAAGGGCACTGTGGACAAGCAATTATTTTATAAAAATGAATACAATGAATTTTACCTGGGTATTGACTTTAAAAAGTCTTTTTTTTTTAGATTATTTCACTTTTATAAATTTTGGGGAGGGTTAGATTCCTTCTCTTTTGAGTCCTCTTTTTGCTAGATCCTGTGGTCTGCCAGTCACAGCAATGAATTAATGTCTCTGTGGACAGTATTCTATGATGTTAATTGTTATCTGCTTTAGAGACAGGTTTTCAGACAACAGTTTAGCTCAGATAATATCCTGCTTTAAGTTCTACTCCCTTTTGTCTCTGTGAAGGCTGTCCTGTCGCTATCTTTCACTGTCATCCTGATACTGGGTCAAATCTATCCTTTCTATAACTCCACCAAATACAGGATGGTTAAGCCAGGGATGAACTGAGCTTTTGCCTTTCATAATGATGATCAGTTTATTACTTCAAGGATCATTTGACCTGAATTAGTGGGCAAATCAGACCCTATTTAAAACCAAACTGAACTATGGTTGTTGGTTTATATGTCTAGTGACATTTTTCTGGAGGACACTTTTCACCGATAGGGTAATTTATGACCTTTGACAAATGGAAGTTGTAGCCTCATGGCTAACAAGGTGTGGTTTTTTTGTGTTTGTTTGTTTTTTTATTTTATTTTATTTTATTTTAATGATCTGCTCCGGCAAAAAATCACTTTTACAGATTAACAGAATAAGTCTTGTTCATTCTACTCATTTAAATATAAGAAAAATTCACCACAACAATTTCAGGAAAGAAGTAGTCTATTAAAAATTTGATGGTGACTTTGTTAGTCTTCTTAAGTGAATTGGATGTATCATAAATGTGGTTTTAAAAGACATAGATTTTTCTTTCACTCTCAGCATGCAACACTCATCAGTATTAATGATGTACACACATGTTCTAAAGAAAATATTGCCTCAAGGTGATGTTCTACCTTCTGAAGTGATAGGAACAACCAAAGTTGGCATGATGGAGTGTTAGATGCACACTGTTCTAATCTATAACTGTTAAGGCATAGAAGAAGTCATATTATTTGCATGAACACATTATGAATACCCAGATATTGTGGTCATATTTTATTTATGTCCATCCCCAGACTCTTATTAGTCAGTCTGTCCTGCTTGGATTCCTAGAAGTTAGGAATTAGCACTGAACCCTAAAGAAGGGGATATTCCTATGATACATCCTATCCCAATAATAGAAAATCTATTTCAGAAAGCAGAAATTTCTCTGATAAATGTGTAAAAAGTTTTGATTTCTAGAGCTATTATAAGACATATTCAGAAGTTCCCATTCTTTGGTCCATAGATCATTGATGGTTCAGGGAAACCTAACCAGCCACATGACATTGTTTTTCCTTGCTTCTAGAAGAGAAACAGAACAGATGAAATGGAAACTGAAATGAAGACTTAAACAATGGGCTCAAGCCAAAAAACAAAAACAAAGTGAAAAAATATTCTTTCATCACTGAGCATTAGAATCCAGCAGAATCCACTACTCTAAGTGAAGCACTTGCATTCCCTATACAATGAACAGAGACAGATAACACCCTACAAGCAAAATTAACAAAACCCAGCACATTGAGCCTGGACTTGCCTAAGCCATTCAGTGGGCAATACAAGGACAAGTGCATGACGATTGGTGTAACCCACTATGGCTGTTTTTATATCTATATATCAGGTTTTAACATGCTACCAAGTAACTGTTGCATGGGCTTCCCAATACCGAATGCTGAAAAGAACACTCAGCCTGAAAAACTTCATAAATATTCTTAGCAAAAAAATTGTAAATGAAATTCCCCATGACTTATTATGAATATTGGGTAAATGATTAAAATGATGATTAGTTCATAAGCACGACAAATAGAAAATAATGAGTTAAATCTAAAAAAAAACAAGCAAGGAATCCTGTGGCACTTAAAGACTAACAAATGTATTGCATGAGCTTTTGTGTGAAAAAAACATACCACTTCATTAGATGCTTTGAAAATGGGGGAACTTACAGAATGGGAGGAAATTCTCCCATCTTCAAAGCATCTGATGAAGTGGATTTTTCTCCCACAAAGACTATTGTAATAAATAAATTTGTTAGTCTTTAAGTGCCGCAGGACTCCTTGTTTGATTTACTGAACTAGACTAACATGGTTGCCTCTTTGGAACTTGGAAACATGAAAATCTAACCAATAAACTGTTGTTTGATAAACTCTATTAGATACCTTTGCTTTTAGAATAAGCTTTCTCTGTTAATATCAGAAGATATTCATTTTAAAAACTGTAAAAATTTAAATTTAATATCTCCCTGGTTTGAACAAGGTTTTATACACAGACATATACCAGCATTTTTCACAATTTTTGGACAGCTTTCTATCACGTTTGTGAATTCAGGCACCAGGCTGCTGCAGAATGATTGATGAAGAAGATATATAAATGAGCTTCAGATTTTTTTTTTTTTTGAAAAAACAACAAGGAGTTGTGTGGCACTTTAAGACTAACAGATTTATTGGTGGTCTATGTCTTCATGTGCAAGAAATGCCCCTACACCTTATATATTGGACAAACAGAACGATTGCTCTGTAAGAGACTGAATGAGCACAGACCTGATATCAGAAATCAAAGAACAGAGAAACCAGTTGCTGAGCACTTCCATCTCCCTAATCACTTGATGACGGATTTGTTAATGACTGTGGTTAGAGCTGTACCTGGGATATCAAGACTTCAAAGAGAGACAGCTGAACTCGAATTAATATGCAAGCTAAATTCTGTGAAAGCAGGACTGAATCGAGACTATGGATTCTTTTCCCATTACAAAGGGTAATTTGACTTCAGGCTTCCCATGGTTTGAGCCTGTAAACTGCTCTGATTTGCTGTTACTTTATGACCTGATCCTATGTTTTACACCCCCTTGCATTTAGTTTCATTCCTTTCTGTAAGTTCACCCATCTTCGAAGCATCTGAGGAAGTGGGATCTTCTCCCATGAAAGCTCATGCAAAAAATAAATCTGTTAGTCTTAAAGTGCCACACATCTCCTTGTTGTTTTTTTTCACAGGACTAGACTAACACGGCTACCCCTTTTAATTTTTTTTTTTTTGTCTCACATAAGCCAGGGTCCCTGCACAAACCTCAGAGTTCTTTAAAGGGAGGTCAGCCAGAGTTGATGCTGATCCTGAAAGAAGTGGGTTATTCCTATTACAATGCCAACATGGCAGTGTTATTTTTATTCAAGCTGTAATTATATGCATGGGATTTCTTCAAGTGCTACAACATGTAAACCTTTTGGGGGGGCACTTTGGGACAAATAACATTAGTCAATTATATTAAATCAAACAATTAAATTCTCTAGCAAAAGAATGATATTTTCAAGAGACACTAGTATGCAAGAAATTAATAATAATAATAATAATAATAATAATAATAATAATAATAATAATAATAATAATAATAATAAACCCCAGAAGCATTTGGCGTATTTCAGATGATTTAATAGAGAACTGAGACACATACAGGTACACTGGATCCACGGCTGTCCCTAAGGGCATGCAGAGACCAGGGCAATTGGTCTATGGTGGGGGGGTGGCAGCCCCACCCCCCTGTACTGGGGGAGATGGGCTGACTCAGAGACTGGCCCTGCACCTCCACACTTCTCCTGAGCCAGGGCTGGAGCAGGCTAGTCCGGGGGCCAGGTTCTGCTCTCCCATGCCACCTCTGGGCCAGGCCTCCCCACCCTCTAGGCAGAACAACTGGCCTAGGAGAGATGTAAGAGAGCAGAAACTGGACTCTGGGCTGGTCCACTCCATCCCTGGGCCAGCTGTTTCCTGCCCTGGGAGTGGGGCAAGCCAGCCAAGAGCAGAGGCCAGCTCCGCTCTCCCACCCCCGCTTGCCACGCTGCCTTCAGCTCTGCACCAAAAGCAACAGGGCAGTGGTCGGGGACAGCGTGGCCATGGGGGGGGCAGCGGTGTGGGACCCACACTGCCCTGCTTATCTCAGGAGAGCATGGTGCCCACAAAACCATGGGGCCAGGGGATAGCCCTTCTCCCCCCCGTCCCAGGATAGTCCTGATTGAATCAATCTAAAATAGAATTCCTGAGAGATCGGTACTATTTGTTCAGTAGTCATTGGTTTACAACTATATTCGAGAAAAGAAAAACTGCAGAATTGGAGCTGATATGCAGATTTGATTGTGTGAAAGCAGAAATAAATCACATCTATAGATTCTTTTCTCATTACAACATGTGATTTGACCTCACCTTCCTCTATGTGCTGTTTCCGACTGTTTGAATCTTAAGAATTGCTTTACTTTGCTACTATAGTATGACCTGATCCCAAGATTTACATTCCCCTGCATGTATTTTGCTCCCATTCTGTAAGTTCCCCCACCTTCAAAGCATCTGATGAAGTGGGATTTTCTCCCAGAAAAGCTCATGGAATGAATAAATTTGGTAGTCTTTAAGTGCCACAGGACGCCTTGCTTCTTTTGCCAATCTTGATGCAAAATGTCTGTGGTATGCACTATTGCCCCATGGTTTGATTATCCAAATTGTCATGACTATTCTTGGCCACCTTTACTTCAGTATATGAATTCAAGGGAAATGTATGTGTTATATAATATTTAAGTAGATTTATTTTAGACTTTTTTTTACAACTGTTAAATTTAATTAAATGAGCTCAACAGAGCTCCAGTAGATAATGCATGCATGTCAATTCTCCTGAAATATTGGCTGACTTTTCATAACAACATCTGAAGCTACAGTAGGTATTAGAAACACTGCCAGCCTGACACCTGCACTAGGCAACAGACTCAGCCTAATGCAATTTAATAAGATGTCTTTTGTTATTAAACCCAGAATTTTATATTGTCAGCCAAACTGCTGCTGAAATGGAAAATAGGTCCCGGAGGTTTTTTCTCCTTTCTTCCACCTGTAGTTATTTTTAGAGGGATTTAATATTTAAAAGTCTATTACTAATTTCAGTGTTTCTCACACAAACCTGCTCTGTTGTGCAGTTGCCAGATTATCCCTTGAAGGCAAGTGTTGTAAATAATGTCTCAGTTTTGAATCTAGACACTCGCCAAGGTCATTATCTAGTTTTCCCAGAATCCCCCTATTCCGACTTTGATTGTGAGTGGTAAATAAGAAACAGTTATGAGATGCAATCACAAGCTGTGTCAGTCTTATCAAAAGCTGAGGATGGTCCCAGAGCACTATGATGATGCCAGTGGCTCAGCTGTTCCCGCTTCCTTAATACTTCATTTATCTTTTGATTTGGTCAACCAACACAGCAGCAACAAGAGCAAACATAAAGCAGGCAATATAAAGCAGACACAACAGCCGGAGAGAATGGAGGATCCAGAAAGCCAGCTGGCTGGAGCTGATTATAAAATCACAATACTTAACTTTTAATATGTCATTGTTTCTTTCTATATTACTATTTGTGGTTACTTCTATTGTTGTAAAAAATAAAATCACATTCTCTCTCTCTCTCTCTCTCTCTCTCTCACACACACACACACACACACACACACACACACACACACACACTTTTTTTTCCCCTTAGGTTGTAGTTTATAAGATCAGAAGCATTGCTGTTGAAAATTCTACCCTATTTTGTATAGCATCTTCCCCTAAGGATGTTGAAGCACATTGCAAGCATTAATGAGTTCTATCTCACAAGATCCCTGTTTATTATTATTTTCCCTACCTCACTGATGAGGAAACTAAGATCAGATGGGTTAGCAATGGTATTTGCAAACCTGGCTTTTTGAACTTAGGAACCGAAATCCATGCTTAGGACCCACATGTGGGTTTGGAGCCTAACTTTATGAATCGAAGAGACAGAAAAAATTGGTCAAAGTTACTCAAGTTCACATAAAAAGTATGTGGCAAAGCCATGAGCAGAACCTAGATTTGCCGGGTGTTGGTCTTATGTCCTGGCCACTAAAGCATAATTCCATCGATATGAATTTGAATTCCAATATATACTAACTCCAAAGCATTCAACACCTACAGATTGTCACATTCATAATTAAAGTCCTTCATAATTCCCTGTTGGGAGTGAAATCTGGCTCTACTGAAATGGAAAGCAAATTTTCCATTATTTTTAACAGAACCAGAATTTCACTGGTTTTTTTATTTATAAATAATAAGAAATATAAATCTGCTTCCTCAAAAATCTCCATGACTTTCAAGAATCCTTAACTTTCACTCTTCTTCCTCTTTTCATGGCTGTGTCAACAACCACAGGTTACATTACATACACATAGATGGAGGGTTTTAGAAAACAATGTGATAACATACTGCATAAATGTCAATGATACACAGGAACAACACTACATAAATTTCTATGATATGCAGAAACAGAAAGAAATTAAGTAGATTATCAATATACAGGGCTATTGAGGTATCAGACATTAACCTTGGAGTCAGAAACATTGCAATTTGACATCTGTCAGTCAAAGCCTGGATGTGTTAGTCCAAGCTTGTCATGTTTTTGCAAAATGATGTTGCTGCAACGTGTAGGGGGCTGCCTGTGCCTTGTTAATAAAGAGTTGCCAGATTCCTTTTTTCTTTCTTTCAGATAGATGCTTAAGGATGGATTAAATACAGGCCACCAGTGAGAAGAAGGGGGGGAAATTCTTTTATTTAGGGTCCACACTCAGAGTCACAAGATTGCATTGAACCTACAGTTTTTAGATTTTTGTTTCTTTTTGTTTATATTATTTCATTATAACTTATTGTTCTAAACAATAATGCTTGAGGAAAATACTGACTACTAGGCTGGTTTTATTTCTGCTGAATCAATCTGCTTATGTTTCTGATTTCTTTTATCATATCATGCTCAACAACCACATCTTAGATGATGCTGTATTTCTTTATACACAGTGACTGATGCAACTATATATTTCTCCATGTGTGAAGTTTGCTCTTTTTTTTTTTTTTTTTTAATGTGTATGTAGGGGGATTAAACCATCTTTCTAAATTTGTTTTCTCTCCCCTCTTAATAATTAAGCATGTTATCACCTTGCATCCATCCAGATGTTGTTTTCACTGCTGCAGTTGGCTATATCAAATCTCCCCACCCAGGGAAACTGTGGATCCTTCTGTGATATTTTTTCTCAAATCTGGGTGAAGATTTTACCCAGAATATTGTACCACACTATTCCATCGTTGCCTACACAGCCACAGTCATTAACGGAGTTAATTTATTTGCAATCTATTCAGATGTCTCTGTTCACATCATGATAGACAAAAATGGCACTTCCTTCCATCCTTTTAGCTCAATATATTATTTTCACACAAATGAAAAGTTGTTTAAATAATTATTAAGACACAGGCTAACACTCTTGAAACCAAGTTAGCTAGTTCTGTTGTAGCCTAAGTTCCTGCTTAAGACAACAGTACAATAGGCTAACACAACTTCAGAAGCATTAAGCCACTTCAATGAACATAAAGACTTTTTCTTCACTAGAGACTGAAGTCAAGTTTTACTGTTAACATGTTTTACACCAAAAAACCCCACTTGTGCCATAGGTGTGTAATCTGAGCTACAAGACACAATACAGACTCCACTTCCCATATATATATGGAAAGTGAACTCTATTATGAGTAGAGGAATTCCTGCCCCTGAGACCATGCTGGATATGCTCCATCTCCTGTCCCAGTACAAAAGGGAGCAGCCCAGCTCATTCAGGGCCAAGTGTAAAGGAGGAAGGATGCTTAGTGGAGTTGCCAAGCAGGAAGTCAACCAATGCAGCCCCCAGTTGAGTGAACCGGAGGCTTGAACAGAGACTGGCTACCCAAAGCTAACTTCCTAGAGCCAGATGTGCAGGGAGTTCCTGATGCTGGGGAACCCAAAGACCCAAATGAGATACAAAAAGCCACATCAGGAGGCATGGCAGGAATTAGTCCAGGGATATGGAATGAGTAGTATCTCCTGCCTGAGACTGGTCAGCAAATTGTGGTAGGTTTCCCTCTGATCAGGGCGGTGACCAAGCCTGTCATATTCAGGGCCTTGGGCTAGGTTCTCGTGGAGTCAGCCAGGACTTCATTACCCTTCCCCCTCTGCCTTGCCTCTTGGAGTGACAGCAAACCTCTATGTGAGCTTCACATTGTACAAGTGCACCTACCCCTGCAGTAGCTATAAATTATTTGCTTGCTGACACCAGGGCAACTATTGATTCTGGCCATTTGTACATACTGCCTTGCAGCCCTGGGAAGTGCTACCAACTCTGTGTTAAACCTATACAGCTTCTCCAAAGCCAAACAGTGATCATAAGTCTGGCTGAACTGCTCCACCACTCTGAGTAACTGAACCTTCAAAGCAGGATGGTGGTGTCTACCACTCCTCTCAACCCCCAGACATAGAAATAAGGCTTTTCTAGCTTCTTCCTAACTCAAAATATCTAAAATGAAAAATATATGGTCACAATATATAGATGATCATGATCAATCCACTCCCACATGCTGTCTGCTCACCCAGGCCATTTACCTGTACCCTGTTCACTACCTGAAAGCCACTTACATTCTTACAGGTCTGTTGAACATCCTCAGTTCCACTGTACCTTCAGCTTCAGTTGTCTCTCCATTCTGATACAGCATTGAGGAGAATGATCTGTGAAAAGCTTATGCAGTCTCCTGGCCAGAGACTGATTCCTAAGTCTTGATCAAACTATGGCCGGAAGTGTGAGACCCCATGGTGTGGAACGCACAAGAGGAATGTCTCGCACCACAACATAATTCAGAAATTGCTGGCTGATTACGGAAACAACTGTAGCAGATAGCAATTCAATGAGAAGATACAGATTCCCAGACCAGATTTAGTCTGACCTCTATAAGAAAAGCTTTGGAACATCCCCAAAATAATTCCTAACATATCTCCTAGGGAAAAAAAAATACAAAGTTGAATTAGAAATTGTCAGGGATGGAGAATCCACCTGAGCTAATGGTAATTTATTCCAGTTCTTAAACAGCCTAACCACTAAAAGTGTATATTTTATTGTCTAACTTTAATGTCTAGCCTCTGGACCATGCCATACATTTCTCTGCTAGAATGCAGAGCCTATTATTAAATATTTTTTTCACCTTGTTGATAATTGTAGATTGCAATCAAGTTAAAATTGAGCCCTATTGAGTCTAGGTAGCTAAAATAGAAGGTTGAGGAGTGGCTTGATTTGAACAAAATATTTAGTAATGAGCTCTTCAGTCTAACTGCCCCAATGAGCTACCAATTCTGGGAAAAGATAGACCACAGTCTGAGCAATGTTTGGAGCATAGTTACCCATTTCAGCCCGGAGTTGATGTGGGTGTAGATTTGATAATTGGACATCTGTGAAAACACAGAATCCCTTGCCCCCAAACAAACATCCAAGAGAAGCCTGAAGCCCAAGGTAACAGTATTTGTTAAGTAAGACATAGCCAGTGAGGACAGTATTGTGGTAGAGCCCCATATGGAAGAATTAAAGGAAGATACAGCATCTCAGCAAGATGACAATAGGATATATATGGAAATATATATGGACAGTAGTATAAATATGGGGAAAAAGTGAAAAAATCATGAATGTAAAGGACTTATAAGTTAAAAGCATTGTAGTTAAATCCCTGAGAAAATGTAACTTGTGTAAACACAATTCATACAAGCATTACCACAGGGTTGGACAATATTTTAAACAAGATGGGGTGTTTCCCTCCCACTAACGTAACAGCTGTGATTTCTGAACTTATTTGTCTTCATGCCTGATGATTAATAAAGTAGAAGTTTTCACGCAGAGGGTATTCCAAGTGATCTGTTGAGCTTCTGGAAAAGACAAGCCTCTCTCTGAGTCCTCTGCAGCTCACAAACCTTCAGTCTTCTATCGTTTTGTTTTGTTTTGTTTTGTTTTGTTTTGTTTTTCTAACATAAGACATAAAGACTTCCTCTTGCACAGCCTCAGGGAGGAAGCCATGCTAATCTGTTTCAGCAAAACAAGCAACGAGATCTGTGGCACTTTTAAAGACTAACAAATAATTTATCTCATGAGCCTTCCATGGGCACAAATCCCACTTTGTCAGATGAGTGAATTGGAAAATATGGCATGTTGGCTGTAAATACATATACAGAGGATGATGGGTCACAAATATAGCCAACTTGCTAAATTTTCCATTTCATTCATCTGATGAAGTGTGATTGTGCCCACAAAAGCTCACAAGATATACTTGCTAGGCTTTAAAAGTACCACAGAACTCCTTGTTTGTCTTGCATAGCTTGAATGCATCAGCCCTGAAGCTGGGAAGAATTAAACATATGTTTCACTACAATAAAGCATCCACAGCTGACCTGTGTCAGCTGATGTGGGCTCCAGGTCTCAGGCTGCAGGGCTATAAAATCTTAGTGTGATTGTTCTGGACTCTGGGATGCTCCATACTGTGCTCAAATGTCTACCCAACAATTTTATAGCCCCACCACCTGAGCTCTGCAGATCTGCAGACCAACTGAGGGTGTTTTATTGCAGTGTAGTCATATCCCAACTGTTTTGTCTTTTAGATTAGGAGATTTGACAGAACTATAGAATCTTACTGCACAGCAGCCTGGAAAGAGTGAGAAATAATCACTAGTTCTGCTTTGTTTTAACATGAAAATCCCATTGCACATATACCCTCCACTGTTACAATTTTCCGTCTTAACAAAATGAACATTTTGGGGCAGTGACAAGCTTCTGGCCACTCCCCCCCCCCCCCCGAGAATACAGTTTGTCCAAGCTTCAAACCCAGCAGAAGCCAGCTAGTCCAGTTTGGTATGAACAAGACGGTAACCATGATAATAATTGCTATTCTTTATATATGGCTAAGACAAAAGGGAATTAAACAATGCTGCAATACAAGGATGTTCAAAATATGTTAACTTTATTTGTTACGCACTTCAGAGTCAGCCTAAATTCAGTGAGGGAGGGCAGGATTCCAAGAAACCCATAGTCTAAGGACTCTGAAAGCAGAGCAACGGAAGAATAAGGATTTGCCAACCCTGAACAGGTTATCCACAGTTGTGTAACAATCATTAAAGCGAGCTGCTCACAGTGCTCCAGAGGTGTTGTTTTCCTCATTGAAAAGTTTGGGATCAGTCCTGGTTTTCCTTTACTTCTGTCACAATGCAGTCATAACACACTATGCTTCTACTCCAGGTCCAGAAGTGGCATGTCTGTAGGATTTGCCATGAAAAACAGCATCAGCCACACACAGGCTTCCACATTCAAATGGTGTTGACTTTGTTTCCTTTTGTTCGTGAGTACAACTGACTGCTGTTCTCTAGGCAAGAAGATGAATCTGTGACTCCAGGAGCTGCAGAGGCCATTCCCAGAAGACCACTGCCTTCACAAAATAGGTAGTATCTATGAATCCCAGCTACTTTGATGAGCAGAAGCCATACCTTAGAGCACAAGGAGGGAACAGCAGCTCATCTTGTTTCCTGCCAGAAAAATTAACTGCTCCAAGCTAGATCATTTTTTCCCACCATCTGTAGAGAGGATAAATTGCC
The DNA here is from genome assembly GCA_007922195.1 of Podocnemis expansa. Taxonomy (NCBI): domain Eukaryota; kingdom Metazoa; phylum Chordata; order Testudines; family Podocnemididae; genus Podocnemis; species Podocnemis expansa. The sequence continues at coordinate 19,918,076 of ML681989.1, read as the reverse complement.
CCATAACAACCCTCTAAAATACAAATATGGAGTGAAACAATGAGGACTTATTCAATGAATCATGAGATACACATGCAGACATCTTTGTGTCTCTCACAACTGTATACTGTGTTGGTTGCACACACATAGCATGACACCCAGCATGTGAAACTCAGTGGTTGCTGCTCTGCTGTGTGGAGCACCCTGTGGAGTTAGACTAAAGCTAGGTGATTAATTTATGAACATCCAATCTGAGGACATAATCTATGAGAACTTTTATAGTAAAACAAACAAACAAACATTGAACTCATACACCTGAGGGGATTTTTATTTTGTTTGTTTGTTTGTTTGTTTGTTTTGCCATCAAGACAAGGTCTGTGAATTTTGGTGGAACTTGTACTTGTATAAAGTTGGTTTAATTTTGACATAACATATGTTTCATATTTATCAGAACACATTTTGTATAACTATCTTTCCTATATTTATATGTGGCTGGCTGCTTGTTTCATAAATAAAGAGCACAGAATAACTACAATTTTCTTGCTTGGATTTTGTTCTGTAATGGCCAAATAAAATTAATTCTGTTCAGTCCCTCTTAGTTGTTATGGGAGAGTATTAATTCATTCTGAGAGGTAAAAATTAGTTGTATCCATAATAGTATAGAATGCTTCATTTTTAGTAGAGGTTTTTTTTTTTTTCCAATTTGTAGCTCAGACTTTTATTTCCATCTGCTCAGTTGGATTAAATTTATCACCTCCACTGAAATGCTGACACACAAAGGTAGACTCAGAATACTCACTAGGACTTAGCTAAATTACTATAGCGCCTTGTGTTACTCTTGAATTCCATTACATCTCTGTGTGTTGACTACAGAATAATGATCTTCAGATGATCACTGCACATAACTGAATTTTCAACATTCAGAGGTTTCTTGGAGATGCATCCCCCCCCCTTTATTTCTTTACATAGGTGTCAAATGTTGGTAGAAGTAAACTCTTGTTCATATGTTTTATAAGAACAATTTTGTCATAGTCCTTTTTTTTTTTTTTTTTTACTAGGCATACTATACCAGTGCATTCTAGCTCATTACAAGGCCTAAAGTGAAGAAAACCAACAATTGGTGGATACCAGAGGAATCCTATGTTTTCTGGAGAGAACTGAAGGTAGGCAAAATGCCTGCCTACAGAAAACATTTCCTGTGGCAGAGCAGAAGCTTCAGATATAACAGTCTTCCCTGAATAATGAAGATATTGAGAGATGGTCACTTTTCTGTCACTTGATAGACTCAGCTGAGGGGAGGAACCCAGGCAGGCAGTGCTGAGAACTTTGACGTGATGGGACACACAAGACACTATTGCTCCTGGTTGTGAACCACACTTCCTGAGTCAGTGATGTAAGTAGTATGACCAGGACAATCTCTGTGCTTCAGTGACATTCAGCTGTCATAAAAACCTCTGGGAGCTGTTGACATAAATCAACCTCATTAGATACTGAAATTTATTTAGGGACTGATTCATCAATCATCCATCCCAGGATAGAACACTGGTGGTTGTAATACAATTATAAGGCCCTACTAGGAGCTAGCCTATTCAAGAAGCAGTGTGAGGCCTGAAAGGAGCAAGAAGAGAGTCTTCACTCTATGAGATTCCTTTTGGAAAAGCTGGGACTAGAGGAGGAGAAGTGTGAGAGACCTCTCTAGATGTGGGACTATGGGACATCATTTCACCCACTCCTCAATCTGCTACCACTCACAAAGACCAGCTCAAATTATTTTAATTTAGTAAGAGCAAAATGAAACATTTCTTGTTCAGTACACCTTATTTGTTTTTTGAGAAAAATGGAAATACATAATCACCCTTTTCCAAGGAAACTTTGAGTTGGAAAATCAATGAAAGAATGACATGAACAGCTAGCATTCAGCTGCAAAGGTTCAAATGGAAAAAATATTCTTCTTTGGTAAATACATAAAAAGAGCAAGATCCCACCCCTGCCTCCTGAGTCTGAGATTTTGAAGGAAACTAAGAATTTAAGATCTGCTGCCCTTAACAGCTGAAGTTTCTTCTGTGACAGACACAGGGTAGAAGGACTAATCTTTCCAAACTGGCAAGATGTAAAGGGACCATTCTAGCTACTATAAAAAGCAAGAGATTAAATTGTCAGGGAAGGCACCAGGACAGTATTCATTTTTTAAAGGCATGTTTTCCTAAACAGGGGCATATGGTAGCCTCAATCCTGTCTGAATGCACTTGGTAATTCTTCATGGAGATTTAAGAAACAGGAGGCGTGACACTTATTGGCCTAGCTAACTCTGCCTTTCTACAATAATGCTACCATAACTGATGCTGATACAAATATTCCCATCTGTATACATGTTATTGATATAAAAACAGTAGCAAGAGTATATTGCCTATTGCCATTTTACCACAGTTCATTCTGTCTGCAAGACTCACTGTTATAAAAACAATGAACTTCCTTTATTTTAGTTAGTTAGTTGATGAAGGATACTGCTCTGAAACTGTTAGAAGGAATATCTTCTACTGACCACAAAAAAAAAAAAAAAAAAAAAAAAGAACCAGCTTTAGAGCTTACTGCACAGAAATGCAAGTTCAAGTTCACACATTAAGAAAGCTTTCTGTATTGACTATCTTTATCCAAAGTGGTGGGAACTGTTAGCATGGGGGAAAAAAAAAGGAGTCCTATTCAATTGGTTTCACTGGCAAACCAGCAGTCAGAGGCCAATTTCTATTCTTAGTCTTTCACATAGCTATGACTTTCACTTGGCACTTTTACACAAGAAATAGGAATTTGATAATTTTTCATAAAATATGGGGTGAATTGCCTTGTTTTGTGTAGTTTGAAGGTTATAAAAAGTTAAAATAGTTATTATATATATTTCAATTTCCCTTAATTACCCAGCCAGGGATCAAGACCCCATGCCACTATGACCATTTAAGCAAATAACAGTGTCACTCTCTGTTTTGCATAGCTCACAAACTAAGACTGTGAAGCAATATCCAAAAAACAAGAAATGAATGAATCTTTTTGCTGATTTTTTCATTAAAAAACCCTAATTATACAGCTTTCTTCATTTTGATTGTTTCCTTTATTAAGACTAAAGAAAAGAAAAGAAAAGAAAAGAAAAGAAAAGAAAAGAAAAGAACCTAGTGCATAACTGAACAAACTTAAATTCAAAGCAAAGTTTTTTTTCTTATTACAAGCCCTCAAGCATCTTGCTTACCAAACTTCTTAAATCAGAACCCTTTCTCCACTTCAGTGGTTGCTTCCTAAGTCACTTCTGGCACAGTGAAGCTATGGACAGAGAAAGAGGAGTTGATGTGTGTCCTCCAGTTTTTTAGAGTATATTCCCTTCTTGGAAAACATTTTCAGCTGAGATTTAGGACACAGAAAGTGTACAAGAAAATTTGTTCCCTGCACTTTTCCTCTCCTGTTGCTGCTTTTTTCTCACTACTGGAGCTTTTTGTGTGTGTGTGTGTGTGTGTGTGTGTGTCCAGTCCTCTGTTTACTATATAAATGCAAAATAAGCAGAACACACATTCCTTTGTTTGAGATAGACCTGTTTGACTACCTCAGCTTGGAACAAGTGTTAAGATCACAATACAGTGGAATTTCATAGCTTCACATATAATGTTTCCACACATATTATATGAAGAAAACATCATCCAGCAAATTATGAATTTCCAGAGAGTACTTTGTAAAGTATTTTTGTACCAAAAAAATATTACAATAGTGTGTAGGGTATGGAGTCGAGGTTACATTTTATATTTTTTTAAGTATGTATGTGTAAGATAAAGGGAATGTACATGAGTCTGATGGAGTAGGTATTGAACTATTCTAAACATTGCAGATGAAGCAAAGACCTTTGTGTGTGTGTGCCAGCTTTGTTGTTGTTGTTGTTGTTCCTGACTTAGTTTCATATGTTGTAAGCTTCAGCAATGGAGTATAAATAACCAAATGTTATGGATCACATGAAATAAATAGTTTTAAGCACCTTATTCTAATCTATTCCACATATACAGCCAGTGAACAGTTAATATTTTATTTCCTAAAAAAAACTACATCTCTCCTTCTGTCACTGCTTATTTAGGGACAATTACAACCTTTCATAAGGGACAGTAAGTGGCACCAAGCCCAGATGGATATCTGAGAAAACAACTGAAAAATTCACCTGGCCACAGTCTTTCAATTTCAGATTAGAATAAGCATTGTACTGTAGATGGAGGTTAGTTTCAGCTGACCCTATCAGTATAAATCTATTCCCTCAGTTTGTGAGCTCTACGTTGGCATAATCTGCTATCCAATTAATATTTTTTGCAAAACACTCTCTTCTCTATTTTCCACCTAGTTAAGATGTTCTTTCCTTCTCACATACTGTACATAAGGCAAAAGCCAGCACAGAGACAACTGTGTGTGTGGAAGCCATGCTTATTAACTTGCTCAAATCATCCATATACTGTACATGAACCTTGCCAATGCATTGGAGATGAATCCAGACATAGTCATGGTGAAAATAGATACACTCCACTGGATGCTATAGCTTGCTAAGATTCTCTCTATTTTATTACCTAAAATACTTTTAGTGTTTAGTTTAGGAAATCCTGTGTGGAGGAGCAGAAACTCTCCAGTTCTTCTCAGAAGAAGGGAAGGTATGATTTTAATTCTGCCAGACAAAGGCTGTGTCCACACGAGAGTTTTGAAACAACAGGCATTGTTTCAAAAGAAAACTTGCCAGGTCCACATGACATTTCATTATTTCAAAATGATGAGACTCCATTGTTTCAAAATAACGACTGTTGTTTCAAAAGCGGTAAACTTCAACCTCTATCAAAATAGCTGCTGTTTCAAAACAGCTGTTTTGAAACAATGGCGTTCATACATGTTGTTTCAAAATGGCTGTTTTGAAACAATGGGTCCAAACCTGTTGTTTAAAAACAACGTGTCCGAATGCCATTGTTTCGAAACAAAGACTATTTCGAAAGTGGTGTGAGTTTGCCCTTCTTCCTCCTAGGGTACTTAGGGGCCAGGAAGTGCCCTGCAGCCTGGCCCCTCGTGCTGCCAGCCTGAGCTCAGTGAGGATGGCAGAAGCCAGAGGTGCTCATGTGCAGGGGTGACGCTGGGGGTCTGTATGGACCACTGAGGAGACCCTTGCCCTCCTCAGAATATGGTTTGGGGAGGACATCAGGGCATGGTTCCGGGCGCGCCACTGGAATGTTGATATATATTTTGACATTGCCCAGGCCCTGGCACTGAGCAGGTGCACTCGAAAGTGAAGGGCCTGCGCCAGGACTATGCTCGGGCGAGGGATGCCAGGCTCCTCCATGGGGCAGCAGCTGCCACCAGCTGCCCTTTTTTTGAGGAGCTGGATGTGTTCCCTGGGCCAGGAGTCCGGTGCCCCACCCCACCATGTCAGGGACTCTGGTGAGTGTCACACCAGTCCCACATACCTGGAGCCAGAGTAGACTGCCTCGGAGCACGAGGAACCCCTCCATGTGGGTGAGACGATCCAGCACAGCACAGCTCCACCTGCGAGCCCAGAGCTGATTGAGGAAGGGGAACGCCAGCCCACCAGCCCTGAGGAGGAAGCAGAGGAGGAGGAGGCAGCCATCAAGGAGGGGACATCGCGCCGGACATCAGGAGTCCCAGTCGGTAAGCCACCCCTCCAGGCAGGGAGTCCCAGGAGTGCAGGGACTGGGTCCCAAGGGGGGCATGGCCCTGGGACGGTGGGGCTCGGGTCCAGAAGGGTGGGTTGTACAGGCTCTCCCATGAATGTAGTTCACAGACAGGCATGTGGAGACAGCATACCATGCCCAAGCAGGATGGGGGGTCCCTCAACTTGGGGGGCGGGGAGGGGCAATAGGCAGACATGGCAGCATGCAGGGCAGAGAGCCTGCAGCCATCACTGTTGTCACATGGTGTCAGAAGACTGCCCAGGTCACATCCTGCCAAGGACAGCTCAGTGCTGTGGGCCACAAGGCCACGTGCTCTGAATGCAGTGTACAGTCCACACAATTGGGAATTCTGTTGGCAGTCAGGGCATGTGTTTGCAGCTCACAGGCTGCACACACCAAGGCCTGTAGGATGACATTTAACCGTTCTCCCTTCTGCCCTGCAGTTCGTCTGCCCACACGCCGGCCTTCTGCTCTGGGCCTGCCGACCACTGCAAGGCCCAGGAGAAGAGCCTGCCTGACCCGAGACGACATCCTTGCCAGCATGTTGTAGCTCGGCCAGCAGGCCGAAGAGTCATCCCGGCCCTGATGCATTCAGCAGGCCAGGTGCGAGGATGCCACTGTTTGGAAGCTCCAGTGTGCCGCCAATGCTGACGACTGCGTTATGCAGCCCTGCAGTGGCAGGCAGTGGCAATGGAGCGCCGTGCGATGGCACTGGAATGGCAGGCAACCACCATGGACCACTAGGCAACCACCTTTTACTGCCAGGCAGCCGCCCTTGACCGCCAAGCAATGGCCCTGGAAAATCTGCAGACAGCAGTCTGGTGCATTGGGGCACACCTTGCCCCCCAGCAGGAGATTGACCCTGCTCCTCTCAGGGACCCAGCTGCCCCTTGCCTCCAGCGCCCCCAGACCTGGGGTTGCGTTGGAGAAGGCCATGGGGCTAAGGGTCCTGCCCCAGGGGTGGCTCCCTCCTAATATGTCCCCTCAGTTGTTCCCAACCCACCACCCCACATGCCTTGTCCCAGTTCTGTGCCCCCAGTTGTGCCCCCCACTTGACCCTTCCTGTCTCCCCAGTGCCACCTTCCCCGCCCACCTTGTTTGTTTAAATAAAAACAGTTCATACAGATTCACAGTTTGTTGCATGTTTTATTGGGTTGGGGTCAGGGTGTGGGTGGGTTGGGTGGGGGCAGAATGGGGGAGCAGGTGTTGTGATGGGGTTTGAATGGCAATGTGGGTGCCATCGAGTATCCCCCCACACTTTGGAAAGCCCAGGGCAGTGAGACCGGCGATGATGTCCTGCAGCGCTCCCAGGGTGACGAGGCGTGGCAGCAGGACCGTCCTGATTGCATGGGTGACTTGCAGCGGCACTTCCCTGATGATGGACCTCCCAATGCTGAAGAGCTGGACAATGGACCTGTGGGACTAACGAGTGGCCATTTTCCAGATAGCGATGGCCACACTATTGTCCATGGGGATGCCTGTCCTCATCACTGTGTCCCTTTGGCGCAGGACTGGGGTGAGCTCAGCGATGAGGTGAGTGATGGTCTCCCTGCTATCCTGGAGATTCCTCCTCCAGCACTTGTTGCTCTAGGGTTGCCGGAGAACCTGCTCCCACCACCCTGTGCTGGTGTCCAGTGCCCAGATGGGCTGTGGCACAGAAGGGGGATGGAGAGCTATCAGTGCTGTGAGGGCCACTGAGATGATGGTCCGGGACACAGCTCCGGGCTCATTGGGCTCAGGAAAAGTGTGTCCCACTGCAGGGAAGTACCCTGCAGGCTACCAGTGGGTCCACCAGGTGCTTGAGGATGGTATGGGAGCATCCCTAGCCATCTCTTTAGCAACCTCTTAGGAGTCACAATGGACAGGGAGGGGAGGACAGTTCATACTTTTTGCTGATTTGCTTCCAAGCTGGCTGGCAAAATGGCCACCAACATGGCCCAGTGAGCCAGCCATGTTGCCACACCTCCCATGCTGCCCCCCTCCTAAAATTGAAATAGCATGTCCACAGACAGGCCATGCTATTTTTGATCGGAGGGGCTTGCCTTATTTCGAATTACATTTTTTTTTTAATTCAAAGTAATTTGTTTTGAAATAAGGTTTTTATTTTGAAATAAGTCATTTCAAAATGATTTATTTAGAAATAAACCTTCCTGTCTGTACATAGCCAGAGAGTATTCTTGCCGCTGAAGATTGTGGATCCCCAGAGATCTGGCTAGGACTATCAGAAATCCCTACACATTCCCTTCTGGCTCTGTCAGGTCTTTCTCAGAGGTCTGGTGCCACTCCTAGTGGCTCACATCAATGGCTTCCTATGACAGGCACCATCCTCACCCAGAGGCATCGCTGGCATTGGGCACGCTGGGGCATGTGCCCCAGGTCCCAATGCCAGTACCCTAGACCTCCGGCCCAATCAGGCCGGGGATTCGGGGCCCAATCCCTGGCCAGCCACAGCTGTGGCGGCCCCCTCCCCAGCTGGGGATCTGGGGCCCGGCTGGCCGCCCGGCAGGCCCTGCCCCTGGCCAGTGATAGGGCCAGCGGGAGGCTGCGCCACTGCGGGCAGCTAGGCCACGGTGGGGCTGGGCCAGAAGCGGCTGCTGGAGGCCGGGCCCATGGCCGCTGGTGGCCAGGCCCCCGATCCCTGGCCGGGGATCAGGGGCCCGGCTGGCCGCCCGCAGCCACAGCGGCCCCGTCCCCGGCTGAGGATCTAGGGCCTGGCCAGGGCCTGGCCGCCTATGGGCATGAGCCCAGCCTTCAATGGCTGCTTCTGGCCACACCGCACCACACCGTGGCCTAGCTGCCTGCGGCGGCTCAGCCTCCCACCCCGGCCCTATCCCTGGCCAGGGAGCGGGGCCTTCCGGCTGGGGCCAGGGGCTCGGCCCGTGCCCCGGGTCTCTCCCCGCCACAGCGACGCCTCTGTCCTTGCCATATACTTCCCAAGAACATCTTGCACTGGGAATTCTGCAGCGTGAGAAGCAAGCACACAAACATGGATGCTAACTCTGCCTTGTTCATCTTTCTTTTTTCCTATCCAACTTACCCACCAACACTGAGATGTAAATCCCAACACCCATCAAAAGGTTTTGTGGTTTCCAGGAAAAAATAAGGGATGAAGCCATGGAGACAGGCATCCTGTAGACAGTATGATTGGTTTGTATTCTTCTAATTTCTCTAATTGAAGAAACAATGTGGGCTGCTATTTTTTACCTGACAATGCCTCTTTAATGAAGTCACTGCATAAGCAGAAGGAAGAGAGTAAAGATAGTTCCAGTGAATTAAATGCACCAGAAATGCTTACACTTCACACTCAGAGCCTTATGTAAGGATCTACGGACTAAAACCTAGCTCTACAGAACATGGGACATGAGCTTTTGCTACAGTTCTATATCTAGGACAGGGCCAGCTCTACTGTGAGGCAAGAGACAGACATGGCTTCAGGTGACAGTTCTTAGGGGTGCCTAGCCTCCCTGAAGATCAGGTTGGCTCCTGCCTCTTCAATTCTTTCCTAGCAGCTCATGCACTGTTAGTCAACCTGCAGCTTAAGTCATGTAGGCAGAATGCACTTTAAATCCCACTGCAGGCAGACACTGCAGATTTATGCACTTTGGAAAACTGTCTTCAAACTCCATGCATGAGATGGGGGGGTGCCAAATCAAAATTTGGCTTGGGGCGCCAAAACCCGTTGAGCCAGCCCTGATCCAGGAATCACTATGGAGAGCAGTTGCCACAAGAAGTTGCACTCAAGAGGAGCAGAATGATAGTACCCTGAAGTCCTGTGATTGGTCAAGTGTCATATTTAACCATATGGAACGCTCCAAGAACTTCTCTGAGCAACAACACAGCCTTTGGCCTGCTGTGAGTCTAGACTTTGCTTTATATCCTGATCTCTGGTCTCAGCCTGACTCTAATCCTAGCTGTTGCTTCTTGATCCACTACCTCTGACCTCTGATCTCTGACCCTAATCTGACTCTGATTCTAACTCTTGCTTACTCTATCTGGCTCTTGTGATTCTTCTGAATCCTGCTCAGTGCCTACCAGCCTTGATGAGGAGACCCCAACCCAACTGTAACTGCTAGGCTAGAGAATCTGTGCCCTGTTCCCTTATACCTAAAAAGGAAAATAACAGACTGTGTGTGAGGTTTCCTAATGTTCCAATCAACCTCGAACAAAATAAAACAAAAAAGAGCTGAGGAGTGACATTGAATGACTCATGGTTAAAGATGCTGAAATGTGGTGGGTATTTGTTGGAAAGAGCTGCATGCTACATAATATGTGAAAAGAAAGGGAAGTAATAGAAAGGAATGAGAGGGTTCAGTGACTTGTAAGGCACAGTTATCAGAGTAGCTTGTTTATAATACTCATATTTTCCTCTTTTTCTCTCAGGCACATTGAAGAAATACAAACCATTCTTTTTTCCCCCATTTATCTAATTTTAATATATCTTTTGTTTGATTATTTGAAAGAGTGAAAAGCAACTTAAAAACTGAGACATTTGAAACAAATCATCAAAATTGAAGTGGGGGTTAAGAAATCATTGTTTTTGACTGTAGTTGAGGTTTTTCTCCTCTTTTTGATTTATTGTAATTAAAAAGAGACTTTTTTTCACTTATTCTTTTTTAAAGGAATTTTGTGGAGGATGGTGAGGACTTGTGTGTCTTCATTTTCAGCCTGAAACAAACATCATGAAAATGGCAGCAAATAAGTACAAAGAAAATAATTAATGGGTAACATGGCAGTAAATTTCCACAGGTTTCATTCCAACTCTAAATAAGAGGCAGAGGGTTCATTCAAGATCCAAGATGCATAACCAGACTTGTAGTAAGAGGCACTTCTTAAACTATCCTGACCAGGGAAAGGCACATGCTGCTTCTTTCTCCTATCTCATAGACAAGCACAAAGTGTGGCATCAGCAGGAAATGACAAGAAATGGGCGGAGCCTTTGTTTTGCTATTGTCATCATCCAATTCAGTAATGGTACAGCTGGGCAAGAATGAGGCTGGGTATGGTATGGACTGGTATTCCAATCAACCTTGTAGGAGGTCAGGAAAGGAGTTCTGACTTTCACATATGTCTTTTATACATATAAAGTGTTAATAGCAAAGGTGCCAATAGATGGCACTCAAAAATGGGTAGAAAAGTTCCTGGGTAGGTCCAATAAAACTTGAGTACTGGTAATAATTTCTCATGTGTATCTTTTACAAGGAGGGCTTAGCACACTGAGATATTTCTAAGGCTGCATTCTAATGGCTAAAAACTATATTCTGGACAGAAAAGAAAACTCAGTTTAGCATACTGTGAAATGCAAAGGACCACCAAGTAGAAATGTCAAGAGAACAATTCAAATCCATTGGCAAGGCATAGTGCACTAGTTGCATCATTTTTTTTTCCCCTCTAAGGGATGTGAAATACTGTATTTTTAATTGGGCAGATTATTTTGGGGAAGGAGGTGAACAGAAGGAAATGAAAGTAATTGACTTTTTCACAACACCTGTGGAAGCATTAGAAAAGCTAAGTTCTATTACTTAACAGTCAAATTATGCCCCTTATCATATTGAGTAGTGACTGACAGCATGAGGGAAGGAGAAGACAACAATGTCTGAGAAGGGGGAGTCATCTGCCCCCAAGACTAAGAGACACTCAGCCACCAGAGCCAAGATGAGGCGAAGCAAGGTAGTGATGGTTCAGGGTTCTCTTCAGAGGAAGACAGAGACCTCCATCTGGCAATATGACATGACATCTTCAGAAGCATGCTGCCTGTTTGGATTCTGCAACGAAGATGTTACAGAAAGGTTGATGAACATAATCCAAATTTATGACCATTGCTCAGTGCTGTTCATCCATGTGAGGACTAATTATACTGTCAGGTATGGTCCTGAGCAGATCAGCAAAGACCACAGGTTTCTGGGAGGGAGAGTAAGGGTAAGGGAGTCAGGGGTGTAGATGGTATTCTCATCTATTCTCCTCATTAAGACTAAGGGTACAGGCTAGGAAACGCACATGTGGAGAAGAATGCATGGCTGCATATATGGTGTTAATGGAAAGACTTTGGCTTCCTCAACTGCAGGATGCTGTTCTAGGACATAGGACTGTTGGGAAGAGAGGGAGTCCACAATCCCAAGGAAAAGACTATTTTCAAACACTGTCTCACCAGCCTAGTGAGGAGTACTTTAAACTAGGCTCAGAGCTGCCAGGTAACATAGCTATGTATATAAAAAAATTACCTTAACAGAGGGCTCAGAGTTGGGGAGGTCACAGAAGTGCCAAGAGGGATATAAGTGGAAGAATCTGTTCAACGATCTTAAATATCCGTATGTTAATGAAAAGAGTATGGGAAACACACAGGAAGAATGTGAAAGTATTAATACATAAGCTAAACTATGACGATATCACTGACTTTGTAGGATAAATGTCATGACTCAAATATTTTGTACAGAATGTCATACTTATTCAGGTGAGACAAGCAGGGGAAAAAAGGAGATGTTGGTTTATGTACAGGAACATATATATTTGTTCTGAGGCTAAGGAGCTGAGAGGCAGACCAGTGGAAAATCCCTGAGTGAAGACAAAGGGGAAAAAACAAGTGCAATGTCATGGCAAGGGTCTAGCATACAGAACCATTTGAAGGGGAGGAGATGGAGGAGGCATTTCAAGAGCAAATAAAAGAAAAAGCTAAAACACAAGACACTGGAGTGTGAGGGAATTTAACAACCCAGAAATATGTTGGAAAAGTAATGTCAAAACCACAAAATGCTTGAGAGTTCTTAAAATTTACTGTGGACGACATCTTCTTTCAGAAACTAGAGAAAATAACCGGGGGGGGGGGGGGCAGTCATTTCAGAAATGAATTTGACTAACAAGGAAAAATTGTTGAGAATGGTTTAGAATCTGAAGGTTGAAGCAATTTGGGTGAAAGTGACATGAAACGATAGATTTCCTGATTCTTGGGAAGGGAAGAAACAAGAACAGCATTATAGGGATAATTGATATCAATATTAGAAGACTAACAAATTCAGAACTTTAGTATGGTTGCATACAGAGAACATCTAAGGGAGAAAAAAGCTCTGGAGACCTGGTAGTTTCTCAAAGAGACAATATTAAAGGCACAACTGCCAAATAATACAATGTGAAGAAACTATAGGAAGAGAGTAACTGGCCAATACAGCTCTATCAGAAGTTTTTTAATGACTTGAAATAGCTGTGACAAAGTAGCTTCACTTACCAGCCACATGGGCACAGGATTCCAATGTATATTGAAGATAGAGATCACCTTTGTTTATTTGTCCTCAGCATACAACACGGTCTGGAGACAAAGCCTCCTTCTCAAGATCTCTTATGTCATTCACTGCCAGTGAATAATCTGTCTTTTGGTGTTGATGCCCAGGTACATCCACCTTAACATACACTTTCATGGCCAGATCAGCAAACCAAGAATGCTTGATTCAGGCATCCCTTGGGCCTCCACCCTAGCCCTGATGCTTTTTAATGTAAGCACTCAGGATATAGCAATAACAGAGTTCAGGAAATTTGTCTGTGTGGATGACATTGCCCCAGCTGCTCAGCACACAAGTCTCCATACCATTAGCTCCACCCTAAGATAAAGAGATTTTAATATAATGGCTGGTTATTTTCAATGCTGTAAATATAGGCCTAACCCAAACAAAACCATAACATGGCAACCACTTGCTGACTGAGCAATAAAATAGCTAATACCAGAGCCAATGTGAAGTTCTGAGATGGACTATATAACCAATGATGATCAAATCCCAAAGGGGTAGCCATCTTAGTCTAGTTTAGCAAAATAGGCAAGGAGCCCTATGGCATTTAAAGATTAATAAATTTATTTATCACATGAGCTTTCCTGGAAAAAAAAAAAAACACTTTGTAAATGTTTTGAAGATGTGGGAACTTACAGAATGGGAGGAAAATAAATGCAGGGAGGTGTAAGTCATGGGATCAGGTAACACTGTAATAGCAAATCAAAGCAGTTGGTAAGATTCAAACACTGGGGATCAGCATATAAAGGAAGATGAGGACAAATTACCTGTTGTAAGGAGAAAAACAATCCAAAGTCCTGCTTTAATGTGTGACCTGATCCCATGATTTACACTTCCCTGTATTTATTTTGCATTTATTTTCCTCCCTTTCTATAAGATCCTCTCTCTTCAAAGAATCTAACAAAGTGTTTTTTTCTCCCATGAAAGCTCATACAATATATTTGTTAGTCTTTAAGTGCCACAGGACTTCTTGCTTGTCATGATGATCAAAGTATTTTAATATTGCAATCAACCAGAGTTTGATCTTACAACACCATCATGATAATGCCAGTGATAATTCAGGTCTTCTATTGCACTTATTAGAAAATTAGCAGGAATATCACTCAACTTCAGGTCACAAACACTATGAACAACAATAATCACCTTGGTACACTCTATATGTAAGCGGGGGGATGGACCCGCTCTTGTGGGGAACTTCCCAGACTTTGTATACCACCCCGGTGAAGGTGGGTAGCAAAAGGATCTGAGTCCCTGCTCCCACTTCCTTTACCCCAAGGCCTGCCTGACCTCAAAGGCTCACCTCCCAATGTCCTGTTTGGAGGGGTCTCTGTAACCCCGACAAGGCTGGGCCCCAGGATTCCTGGGGGCTCGACCCCCACTCTTATCGTGGTCTCTCAGGACAGGGCTAGGGTGTCCCCACTCCGGCGTGCTGACCACACTGACCACTTTTCTGGCCCACCAGTTACTATATACACTATATACAATTTATTTAAGCATACAGAAATAAAAAGAATAACCCAATAAGAAAATAGAAAAAAAGTGGGAAAAGGTGAACAATAAACCCCCAGCACCGCTGCCTGGTGTGGGAGCACTACAAACAGAGTCTCTGGGGCCTGAGGAACAGTCTCACAGTCTGTCCTCCACGTTGCAAGCCCTCTGCCCAGGCCTGGCTGCATCTGGATGATCCAGGGGGCCAGATGCAGGTTCCAGCTGTGGCCACACGTCCCCAAGCTCCAGGGGCAGGGCCCTTCTTCCCAGCGTCAGCCCCCCTTCACTGCTCCCCAGCTGCTCACCACACCCAGCTCCACATGGCTGCAACTCCAGCTCCCAGCTGCTGCTCTGGTTCCGTGGGGCTCCCCTGGCCCTCCTGCTGTGGGGCTGCACCAATGAGCTCAGCACCTTGGGCCCCTTCTCCGGCCTCCTGCCCCAGCTTCAGGCACCTCTGGCTCTGTCACTGTCTCCAGCTCTGCTCTGCTCAGCTCCACTTGGCTCTCTGCTGGTCCAGCTGCTGTGGGTCTGCTCTGCCCAAATCAGCTCAGCCTGGCCTCCCTTCCTGGGGTCCTCTGGCTCCCAGCTGCTGGCTGCTTAGTGCTTCCTCCTTAGCTCGCCCCCCCCCCCCACACACACACTGGCTTGCCCAGGCGTGTCCAGCCTGCAGTTTCAGCTCAGGGGCGGGGGAGCACTTTCAATCAATCAGGCCATCCTGGGACACTGGCCTCTCCCACTGGCCCTGGGGCTGTCTGTTTCACAGTCCTGCTTCCAGGCGGGAGTGGCCAATCAAAAGGCTCATTCACTCTCAGTAAGGGGCTATCAGTCCCCTTACATATATCTGAACATTGTGTGCCAGTGTGGTCCACAGCAACCACATTAAATTCCTTGGCTATGTCTACACTAGGAAAAGTTATTTTGAATTTTTTAATATGAACTAATAACTGTGAGGTTAGTTCAAACTAAACTCGAACTTATTAGTTCGAATTAACAGTGTGGAGAAATTCAAACTAACATTTGTCTGAATTAGTCCACTTTGTTAATTCAATCTACCTCCCCTTAGTTTGAATTTACTAAGTTTGAACTAAGGGTTAATCTTTGTCTACATCATCCTTAGTTTGACCTAACAATCAAACTAAGGGCCTAGTTCGAACTAACCAGCAGGTCTTACTAGTTCAAACTAAGCTTTTATTAATTTGTATTAAGGAATTCCTTAGCATGAACTTATCAAAGCTTGGTATAGACAGATACTAATTTAGTTCAAATTAAGCCTTCTTAATTCAAACTAACTTGCAAGTGTAGACATACCCCTGGATACCGTATTCAGTGAAGTCATATGCACAGAGTAGCAGACACTAAAATTCGGTTCAGTTGACTTGCTTTGCATCCTATTGCACATTAGCCTCCACAGATTAGAAAAGTATCTGCTCAAACATCTTGCTTTCTTAATCATGTCAATGTCACCATGAGGATCCTTTTGCACACTGATCTGCAGAACCCTCCTGTACAAGGGCAGAGGAGATAAATCCCTCAGTCTTTCTAGAAAGCCTGCCGCAGAAGGTTAGAGCAGGTGCCCTTGATAATTAGAGCCAAAGCTGACCCAAATTAGCCCAGAGGAAGCAACTGGGACCTAGCCCAGATGGATATATAAGGACCAGGACAGGAAACCAGGAAGGAAGATGTGGCCTTATGTGATTGCAGTCTTCCTAGGGTAGCCAAGGGGAAAATGCTAATCCCCAAGCCTCCAATGCCCTGAACAAGCTTGAAGATAAAAGGGCTGCTGTTGGGGAATATTGAAAAACTGCTGGGAAGATGAGCTATCTATAAGTAAAGAGCATAGGTGAGAGCAACACTGGAATTTTTTCATCCTTTCTGGGGTTCTGGACACCAGGGGAGCAGGATCTGTGGGCCAAAAGGGGCCCGGGGCAGATGACCCATTATACCACCAATGATAAAATTAAAATCTTTCAACCCTCCATGGAAATGTGTCAAGACCCATGCACATAACTTCACTACTTGGACTCAGTGGAGAGCCATGTGGAGTGTTGACCACTGAAACCAAACAGCACATCATTAACCCTGCCAAGAAACCACTATGTTTTATTCGTATTGGAAAGACTGTACCGACTGAATTGCATCAGGACATCTCATGGGAGATATGGATGAGCCCTATTTAAATGGAAAATGAGGCAAACACTTCTATATGACTGTGGTTACCAGCCACAAAACACTAGAGCACATCACGTCCCCTTCATTCTTTTGCCGGAGGCCTAAAGGATATTCACTGGTTCACTGCTGTTGCATTGTGCTACCTATAAAACCTATATATAAATTTGTCGTTTTTGCTACCTACTTGAGCCATACAAAAGACGAAAATTTGAAAACCAGAAAATCAAAAAGGAATCCCACAATAACTAGAAACATGAACAAAATGCTAAGGACAAGTAAAAGTGTTCATTCTATATCTGAACAGTCAACTTTATTCTCAAAGGAAAACTGCACAACATCTTCACATAATGAATCTGGCAAGTTAAAATCAAACTTTATTAAACACTAAAAATCATGGACTTCATAGAGATGCTGGATTTATGACTTGTTATAATCTATTACCCATTGAGCCTCTGTGACTTGTTTGTGCTTAGGGTAGCCACCTGAAACTGCCAAGATCAAAGGAGGCTACAAAATGAGAGCAGACTCTCCAGCACTGGTGGGGATAGTGAAGTCAGACTCACCAATCAACCACAAACAGTACATCTGATTCCCCACACAAGTTATCATGAAGCTACAACAAAATACAAAAAAAAAAAAAAAAATCCTTTACTGCATTATAGTGTCTAGTTCACAATAAGTTGTTAGGTCCAGTAAGGAGAGAAGTTGTTCAAAACTCCATGCTCTTTTCCAAAAAGGTTCTCTTTATCCCCAAAGAGTCAGCCACATTACCAGATCATTATAAGTTTGCATCTTACCTAAAATACCAAACTGCTAGCCAATCCTTTAGTAAGAAAAAATGAATGAAGATGCATTATAAAAGAAAAGACAAAAATTGTAAGAGAAATGATCAATGATAAAAGCAATCACATATACTGTACAAGAGATTCAAAAATTCATATATATGATATTTTCATTAGAATTGTGGGTGAGTTTCAGTGCTTTGTTCAAAACATTACTTGCAGATGAGTTGATCCAGAGGGAGGTGAAGACTAAAGACTGACTGAAGAAAAAAAAAATACAATATGGATGTGTTATAGGAGCCTTTTATGACCCTGGCCTTTGCTGTGCTACTTGTGGAAATTTTCAGTAATAGCATGTACTATGGTGCCACATGAGTAAATCATGGTGACTCATGAGGGTGGCCTCTAAGTTCTTTCCCTGCGCTTATCGAACCTTTACATTCCCTTAATAGGCCATTAAAGAGCTAGTATTCCTGCCACACTGTCTGGGGTGTCAAGCTGAAACACAGCACAAGTTGCATTACAGCAAGGATGTCAAACTCATTTCCAATGGCAGGCCAGATTTGACTTAAATGTACTTGCAAACAGGGGACTGCAAATAGGGGAGTTTGCGAGGGAGGTTGGGGAGGAGTTTGGTGAGGCCACATTGGTGAAGAGGAGCCGCACTGCTTGTGCCAGCACCCCTTCTGTTTCCTTTGCCTCCGTTTGTAGCCAGACAGACAGTCTGACCATGGATATCTCCACCCAGATCCTGGTGTGGATTTGCAGGGACTGTGGCCTTAATTTTCCTGCCACTGATGATCAAGCTAGGGAGATGAATCTATGTGATAGGTGCCTTATGGTGGCACTTCTCCGGAAACAAGTAGGAGAGTTACAGGAGGAGGTGTCACAATTCAGGGGTATCTATGCCCTGGAAAAGCTCCTTGACAGTGTCCACGATGAGACCTGCAAGGAGGAGGTCCCTATCCCAGTGCCAAGGGCTACTGTCACAGCTCTGGAAATGGATGGGATGCCTATTGGAAAAGGAAGGACACTGGCAGCTGGTCACCTCTGGCAGCAGACAGTGCTCCACACCTGCTCACATCCCACTATCCATTGTGGTGAGGAACCGTTATGCGGTGCTGGACACACTGAAGGAGGTAGAGGAGATACCATCCACCCCAGAGGCTGGGAAGATCAGAGCCACCTCACCTAAGAGGAAACATAGGGTTGTGGTGATAGGGGACTCACTCATGAGAGGAACGGAGGCACCCATCTGTCACCCTGACAAGGCTTCTAGGGAGGTATGCTGCCTGCCAGGTGCCTGTATCCGAGACGTTACGGAGGGATTGTCAAAAATCATCCACCCTCAGACTACTACCTCACGCTTCTTATCCATGTGAGTACCAATGATACTGTGAGAGGTGATCCTCAGCAGATCAAAGGTGACTTCAGGGCTCTGGGAGTGAGGGTGAAGGAGTTTGGAGCACTGATGGTGTTCTCCTCCATCCTTTCAGTCAAGGCTAGAGGCCTGAGGAGAGACAGATGCATCCTAGAGGTGAATGCCTGGCTGCGAAGATGGTGTGGTCATGAGGGATTTAGCTTCCTTGACCATGGAATTCTGTTTCAGGACAGAGGATTGATAGGCAGAGATAGCCTTTGCATGTCCAAGAAGGGGAAGAGCATATTTGGGCACAGACTGGCTGACCTAGTGATGAGGGCTCTAAACTAGGTTCAACAGGGGAAGGAGACCAAAGCCCACAGGTAAGTTACAATGTGGGTGATCTGGGGAAGGGATGGAACTTGGGCGGTGCTGCGACTGTAGCACCAGAAGTAAAAGAGAAGGTAGTTGGAACATGGGGGGGGGAATCAAATAAATGTCTTAAGTGTTCCACTGAAGCCCCAATTTTGTGAGGAGAGTGGGGGAGGAGAACTCCAAGAAAAAATGCAAGGAGGTATATGTAATAGAATTGGAAATCAACATGACAAAGTAGGACAATCGGCCGGGTATCTTAGGTGCCTATACACTAATGCAAGGAGCCTGGGAAATAAGTAGGAAGACTTGGTAGTACTAGCGCAGACAAGGAACTATGATATATAGGAGTAACGGAGACGTGGTGGGATACTCTGCACGACTGGAGCTCTGCCATGGATGGGTATAAACTGTTCAGGAAAGACAGGCAGGGAAGAAGAGGGGGAGGAGTAGCATTATATGTAAAAGAGCTCTATGACTGCTCAGAGCTCCATTATGGAAGTGGAAGCATGCCAGTAGAAAGTCTGAGAGGGGAAAGCAACAAGGGGGATGTTGTGGTGGGTGTCTGCTATAGACCACCAGACCAGAAGCAGGAGGTGGATGAGGTGTTCTATGGACAACCAGCGAAAGCTTCTAGATCACAAGCCCTGGTGCTGATGGGGGACTTTAATTACCCTGACATCTACTGGGAGGCCAATACAGCAGTGCATGGGCAATCCAGGAAGTTTTTAGAGAGTGCTGGGGACAACTTTCTAGTACAAATGGTTGAGGAACCAACTAGCGGCCTTGCACCTCTCGACCTGCTGCTCACAAACAGGGAAGACTTGATCAGGGAGGTAGAGGTAAATGGCAAGCTAGGCAGTAGTCACCATGACATGGTTGAGTTCAGGATGCTGATTAAAGGAAAGAAGAAAAGAAGCAAAACAAAAACCCTGGACTTCAAAAAAGCAGATTTTGGTTCCCTCAGGGAACTGATGGGCAGGATCCCTTGGGAAGCTAATCTGAAGGGGAAAGGAGTCCAAGAGAGTTGGTTATATTTTAAAGAAACCCTGCTAAGGGCACAGGAAGTTGCCATTCCAATTAGGAGAAAGAACAAACATGTGAGGCAGCCAGAATGGTTTAGCTGAGAACTCTGCTCTGAGCTTAAACATAAAAAGGAAGCTTACAGGAAGTGGAAGCTTGGTCAGATGACCAAGGAGGCATATAAAGATATTGCTAGGGATGGCAGGGATAAAATCAGAAAGGCCAAAAGACAAATGGAGTTGTGGCTTGCGAGGGATGTAAAGGGTAACAAGAAGGGGTTCTACAAGTATGTTAATAACAAGAAGAGGATCAGGGATGGTGTAGGTCCCTTGCTGAATAGGGCAGGCATCCTTGTGACAGAGGATGAGGAAAAAGCTGAAGTGCTCAATGCATTTTTTGCTTCAGTTTTCACAGGCAGGGTCAGCTCCCAGCCCACTACACTGGGTATGGCAGATTGGAGAGAAGAAGAGAGGCCCTTGGTGGCGGAAGGTCAGGTTAGGGACTGCTTAAAGAAGCTGGATGTGCACAAGTCCATGGGGCCGGATGAACTGCATCCAAGGGTGCTAAGGGAATTGGCCGATGAGATAGCAGGACTGCTGGCCATTATCTTTCAAAACTCATGGAGAATGGGGGAGGTGCCAGAGGATTGGAAAAAAGCAAATGTAGTGCCTATTTTCAAGAAAGGGAAAAAGGAGGATCCGGGGAATTATAGACCAGTCAGCCTCACCTCAATCCCTGGAAAAATTGTGGAGCACATTCTCAAAGAGTCCATCCTCAAACACTTAGAGGAAAATAAAGTGATCAGGAATAGTCAGCATGGATTTTCGAAGGGTAAATCATGCTTGAGCAATCTCATTTCCTTCTATGATGAGATGACTGGTTTTCTGTATGCAGGAAAAACTGTTGATGTCATATACCTTGATTTTAGCAAGGCTTTTGATACAGTTTCCCACAGCATTCTCACTGGCAAATTAAGGAAGTATAGGTTGGATAGGCGGACTATAAGGTGGATAGAAAACTGCTTAGATCAACAGTTTCAGCATGTAAGAATCAATGGTTCCATGTCTAGCTGGCACCAGTCACGAGTGGTGTGCCCCAGGGGTCAGTCCTGGGGCCGGTTCTGTTCAACATTTTCATCAATGATCTGGATGATAGAATAGACTGCATTCTCAGTAAGTTTGCAGATGACACCAAGCTGGGGAGAACAGTACACACATTGGAGGGCAAGGACAGGATTCAGGGAGACCTAGATAAATTTGAACAGTGGGCCAATAGAAATCTTATGAGGTTCAATATGGACAAGTGTAAAATCCTGCACTTGGGATGGAAAAACCCCATGCACTGCTACAGGCTGGGGAACATTCAGCTAAGTAGCAGCAGTGTAGAAAAGAACCTAGGGGTCATGGTGGATGGGAAGCTAGATATGAGTCAGCAGTGTGCTCTTGCTGCCAAAAAGGCCAATGGCATACTGGGCTGCATCAAAAGAAGTATTACCAGCAGATCAAGGGATGTGATCATTCCCCTCTATTCTGCATTGGTGAGGCCACATCTAGAATACTGTGTTCAGTTTTGGGCTCCCCACTACAAAAAGGACAGGGACATGCTAGAGAGAGTCCAGCAGAGGGCAACCAAAATGATAAAAGGGCTGGAGCACAAGCCGTGTGAGGAAAGACTGAAAGCATTAGGCTTATTTAGTCCGCAGAAGAGAAGATTGAGGGGGTATTTGATTCCAACCTTCAACTACTTGAAGGGATGCTCCAAGGAAGATGGAGCTCAAATGTTCTTGGTAGTAACAGAGGACAGAATGAGGAGCAACGGTCTCAAGTTGTGGTTAGGGAGGTTGAGGCTGGATATTAGAAAAAACTTTTTTACTAGGAGAGTGGTGAAGCATTGGAATGAGCTACCGAGAGAGGTGGTGGAGTCTCCATCTTTGGAGGTGTAAGGACCGGCTGGACAAAACCATGACTGGGATGGTTTAGTGGGAGTGGTCCTGCCTCTGGCAGCGGTTGGACTAGATGACCTATGAGGTCCCTTCCAACCCTATGATTTTAT
The DNA here is from genome assembly GCA_007922195.1 of Podocnemis expansa. Lineage (NCBI taxonomy): Eukaryota > Metazoa > Chordata > Testudines > Podocnemididae > Podocnemis > Podocnemis expansa. Next base: position 19,895,893 of record ML681989.1, on the reverse strand, counting down.
GATTCTATGATTCTACTTCAAGTTGGTTGTACATATCATAAATAAAAATACCACAGCACTCTCGTGGCATCTTGGAGTGCTGTGTTTGCAAAACTGTGCTCCATGATGCCACGCTGTCTCTCTGTCTCTGTTGGGAAGAAAGTGTGGTCTTGCAAAGCACAATCTCACATACCCAGAGCTCTGTGATGTTGTGACCCCTGACACTGTCGCAGCATTGCAAAGCACTGGGTGTGTGAGACCACATTCTCTCTCTCTCTCTCTGTTAGCGAGAGAGTGTGACCCCATTCAGCGCAGTCATGGGTCAGATGGAAGAGGTTTCTGGGCTGCATGTTTGACACCCCTGCACTACAGATACCTTAAACATACCCATAACTTCCAGTATAAATAAAGCATATACACTTAAACAGTATCATTATACTTAGAAAATTCTAACCTTTCTAATGGTATGTGACATGGTATATCTCACATGAATTATTGTAAGATTGACATATTGATTTTAAATGATATACTAAATGGGGCTCCCAATCCAGCCAGCATGACACATCCCATCGTCAGTTTTCCTCTCCATGCCCATGATTAAAGTTGTGTTAATTGTCCCCTTCATCTTGAATGGTCCACTGAAACGTGTTAATGATGTATGCTAAAAAAATTGTTCCATCTTGTCTTTACCTATGCCACTCCCAATGCATTTCTCACACCTGAAGAGTTATGTGTAAACTAGAAAGCTTGTCTCTTTCACCAACAGAAGCTAGTTCAATAAATTATGTTATTTTGTCCATTCTGTATCTCTAGAAAAGAATAATACAAGCATGTAGGAACAAAATCATTGTCTAAGGCCAGATATACACTTAAAAATATATAGATCTAACAATATTTGAAAAAAATATTCTGTACTGTGCAACATAGCTATATCAATCCAATAGTCATCTCTTTAATCTACATATAATACTTACGTAAACATATATAAACCTGGGAATCTGATAAGGAGAGACTGTTACAACAGATGTTTCATATTAGGCAATCAATAGCAAAGAATGATTTTGAGGGAAGAAAGATCCACTGAAAGACATTGTCTTGAAGAACTGCTAATCCACTCAAGTGTAAATAATTTTGCCTTCACACATTAATCAAATATAACAAGAATGTACAGAAGTTACATCAGAATATATATTTAATTTGGCAAAGAGAAATTTCTCTGTTTAAAACACCTATATAATGACACAGGTATGGGAAATTAATTGGGAAATGAAGCTGTGCATCCCTACAGCTACAGTAAAAAATAGACACAGAGTCAGTTTGTTATTACTTCCAGGGGGTAATATATCAAATTTTTATGTATTCTGTAGAGTGCTGTACTAATCTGCCACTGATAATCTTTGATTAAATAATTGCAGTTGGGCCTGTTATTCAACAACCTTAAATTGGTATTAACTCAGACATGCAACAATATATATGATCCTTTGTAGTCATAAGCATTCTTCAGCATTAAAAATGTATTGCACAAATTGTGCTTATGAGGGGGGTTGCACAAATAGACACTAGAATGAAAAGCTCTACGACAAACACTGGTGATGATGATGACAATGAAGATGATGAAAATAATGTGCCAACACATTGGGGATCTTTGCAGAAAATGAGATATTTGAGTCTTGCTAGTCATAAAGCAAACAGACTGCAATTCAGTGTCTCTTTTTCTCCTGATGTAATTCAGTGTTTGTGGAATTATGTATTCCCTCTGCAGATTTGTTAATAAAGGTACTTATGATAAATTGTATTTATTTCTCTTGTGCACCTTCAGTTTCTCATTCTTATCATACTTTAATAATACTCTTGATGATGTAATACTCAGGAAACTGAATTTATATTTAACTGCTGTGGTCTAAGACATTAATTAATAATGAAAACACAAATCTTTTTAATTAGGCCAAAGACAGGTGCACAATTCAAAATAACTTTTTAAAATAGTAACCTTGATCAGAAATCAAAAAGATAAAATTTAATAAATATAAGCACACAGTACTGCAGAACAAAAATCAAATACAAAATTTAAAATGGATCATAACTGGTTAGGAGGTTATACTATTGAAAAATATCTGGAGTTATAGTGGATCACAAACTGAATACGGTTCAACAATTTGCTCAAGTTGCGAAAAAGGCTAATATCATTCTGAGATCTATTCACATGAATATCATCTGTAAGACCAGGGTGCCAATTGTTCCACTCTAGTCAGCATAGGAGCTGAAGTACTATGTCCAGTTCTAGGCACCCTGTTTTAAGAAAATGTGAACAAATTGGAGACAGTCCAGAGAAATGAAACAAAAATTATAAAATGTTTAGAAAACTTGATGTATGAGAAAAAGTTAAAGAGAATGGGTATGTTGAGTCTTGATAAAAGAAGACTGAGGTGGGACAACTGTTTTTAAAAAAAAATGATATGGGCTGCTAAAAAGAGATAGTGATTGGTCATTTTCCATGTTCACTGAAGGTGGGATAAGAAGTAGCATTTTTAATTTGCAGTAATGTAGATTGAGGTTAGATATTAGGAAAATTGTCTAACTATAAGGTTAGCTAAATTCTGGAATAGGCATCCAAGGGAAGTTGTAAGGTTATATAATTGACAGTTTTTAAGAACAGGTTAAACAAACACCTGTCGGCAATAGTGTAGGCTTACTTGGCCTTGCTTCAGTGTGGAGGCTTGGACTAAGTGATCTCTCAAAATCCCTTCCAGTCTTACACTTTAATGATTCTATGAGTAGTCTTTTGATTGTAAAGTCAGGTACTATTAAAAGTTAGTAAAGATGACAGAATCTGATTCTTAATGAATGTTCACTTTGTGAGAATCAGAACATTTTGCAATTCTAGTTGCCTTTTCACTTGTTTGATGGAAAACTTAGGGAATGGCTACAAAACTCTAAAAATAATAACCTCCTCTATACTGTTATAGACAATGTCTGTAAAATGTAATAAAGATTAATAAAGATTAAATAATATATGTTCTAGTTAAACTGTCTGAAATAAATCCTTTAGAATTTAATGAACAGTGAATTTATTGGGTACAGAATGGTTAAAAATGTTTTTTGTTGGAAAAAGAAGATGCAAACAGGTTGTCCCAGAGGAGGATTGGGTTGAATGGCACCCTTTAATACTCACTGCTCATTCCCTTGATGTCTCGAGTGAGCTAAGTGGGGCTGTTTACCAACTCTTTTCAACCAAACCAGTATGATAATACAAACATGATTGACATTGTCCCAAAGATCCTTAATTGGTTGCATTAGTACTTAAACAATGAATATTAATAGGCATATAATGCATATAATTACCCACACCTTTGTCTACTGTTTACTGATGATATCCAATCTGTGCAAGTGTTCTGTTCCTTACTCCTATTAAACTGACAAGTTAATAATTCTTAGGAGCACATGAAATCGCAAGGCGGATAGAAACAAAGAACAGAAGCTGATAAGTCAGAACATGGTGTTAAGGGCCAAGGAAAAAGGGAAAGAAAGATATTTTCATTAACTACAGACAGTATTCAGATGGCCAGGGAGCAAAGAAGATAGTATACTAAATCACATACTGCCCAGTACCAAACAAACAAACTTTTTCTTTTAAGCAAACTTACACAGACTTAAAGTTAGAGGTATATACCGTATACCCAATGCACCCCGTGATACATCCTGTGATACAGTTTCAGACCATTCCCCAGCATTGTTAGATTTAACATACCCCTACACTTATTATATTCTACAACATTTTCCCCTGAGTGTAAGTTGGGGCATATTCTTTTTGTATCATGCCATCCACACTTAGTAAAAAGTAGGTTTCCAGGTTTCTAACTACCACTCCATTCTCAGTCTCTAGTACTAGTCCACAGTATTCTCTAAGGAATTAAGTGGGTAATTTTAAAAGACCCATTGCCATGGCAATGGTAGTGTAGCATCTAGCTGCCATTTCTGTCCATTCATGAATCTCAAAAGTCTCAACTGTTCCCCCCCACCCCAAGGTTTGAGATTTTTCACAATGCTTTACTTCAGAGTCAGCAGCAGGAGCAGTATCTAGCCTAGCTTCTTAACAAATGGACTCTAATTCCATTAATCCACAACCACTGTCATGTTTATGTACTGTCTCTTGAACAAGTCTGCAGTATGTTTTCAGCCATGTTTGGCTAATCAGATCATCCATCTGAGCATAAAATGCTTATGCTAAAGGAGCTAAACTGTTAATAAAACAACTCAGAGCTTTCAAAATAAGCATCTCTTATCACGGAAGAAGAGGTTTAATATTAACTGAATTCTAAGAATATGTCCATATTAAAAAATGAAGGATTTCTTAGAAGAGTTTGAAGAGATTTTAGGAGGGTTTAACCTTGATTAACTGGCATGATATGATGGTTAGAACTTGTGTATGCTGGCCTCAAAATCTTGGTCAGCATCATCCCATCTAATTCCTGTGCTTTCAGCCATGTTTAAATAAGATAGAAAATTATTTGGAAAAAGGGAGTAAATAGTGAGATGGCAAAATTTTTCAGTGACAGAAAACTACTCAACACAAGCAAGAAGTCCTGTCAATTTCAAAAGGGATAGCCATGTTAGTCTAGTCCAGTGAAAAAAAAAAAAGTTGTGTGGCACTTAAAGGCTAACAGATTTATTTTTTGCATGAGCTTTTGTGAGAGAAGATCCCACTTCCTCAGAATCTTCGAAGATGGGTGAACTTACAGAAAGGAATGAAACTAAATGCAAGGGGGTGTAAAACATAGGATCAGGTCATACAGTAACAGCAAATCAGAGCAGTTTTCAGGTTCAAACCATGGGAAGCCTGAAGTCAAATTAGCTATTGTAATGGGAAAAGAACCCATAGTCTCGATTAAGTCCTGCTTTCACAGAATTTAGTTTGCATATTAATTTGAGTTCAGCTGTTTCTCTTTGAAGTCTTGATGTTCCAGCTACATCTCTAATGGCAGTTGTTAACAAATCAATTTTAAAAGGGATAGCTGTGTTAGTCTAGTCCAGTGAAAAAAACAACAAGGAGTTGTGTGGCACTTTAAGACTAACAGATTTATTTTTTGCATGAGCTTTCATGGGAGAAGATCCCACTTCCTCAGATGCTTCGAAGATTGGTGAACTTACAGAAAGGAATGAAACTAAATGCAAGGGGGTGTAAAACATAGGAATGGACTGAAGGTAAAAAATCCTTTGCAATCGACATATTACACAGACTACAGTGAGAGATTATGCCATACTCTCTCACAGAAACTCAGAAACCACCTGATCAGTGTCCTGTACAGCAAACAGAGCAAAATTAAAAATGAACTCTCAAAACTAGATTCCTTCTTACTAAACCTACCTACACCGCATTCCTCTACATGGCTGGACTTCACAATTAAGAGAAAATCCATCTACGACACGCAGTTTGCTTTCCTACAGAAGAAAAAAGAGACCAAACTATATAAACTTCTATACACCACTACAGGAAGCAAGAGTGACACCTATAACCCAGCCAGCAATCTCTCAAGCTACACACTTACTCCTGCAGAGGAATCTGTTCTATCTCAAGGACTTTCCTTCTGCCCCACAACTGCCACACATAAGATAAAATTCTGTGGTGACCTAGAGGCCTACTTTCATCATTTAAGACTCAAAGAATATTTCCATAACACCACAGATCAACGCACTGACACACAGATGCCTTCCTCCAAGCACTATAAGAAGAAATATTCTTCATGGACTCCTCCAGCAGGCCGAAATGAGAGACTTGACTTTTATATTGATTGCTTCCAACACCGTACCAAGGCTGAAATTGTGGACAAACAACATCCTTTACATTATAACCTCAGCCCTGCAGAACGCAATGCCATCCACAGCCTCAAAAACAACTCTGACATTATCATTAAGGAGGCTGACAAAGGAGGTGCAGTCGTCATCATGAATAAATTAGATTATGACCAGGAGGCTTATAAACAACTCTCCAACACAACCTTCTACAGACCACTTTCCTCTGACCCCACTGAGGAATACCAAAAGGAATTACAATGCCTACTCAAGAAACTCCCTGAGACAGCACAAGAACGTATAGAGTCAGAAACACTACCAGAACCATGGCCAGGGATGTTCTATCTACTACCCAAAATCCATAAAAAAGGAAACCTTGGATGCCCCATCATCTCAGGCATTGACACTCTTACTGCCGGCCTATCTGGCTATGTGGACTCCCTCCTCAGACCCTATGTTATCAACATCCCCAGCTATCTTCAAGACACCACAGACTTCCTGAGGAAAATACAGTCCGTTGGAGAACTTCCTGAAAACACCATTCTGGCCACTATGGATGCAGAAGCTCTTTATACCAACATCCCACACAAGGATGGATTACAAGCTATTAGAAGAACCATCCCAGATGATGACACAGCGCAGCTCGTGACTGAACTTTGCGACTTTGTACTCACTCACAACCACTTCAGATTTGAGGATCATTTATATCTCCAAATCAGTGGCACTGCTATGGGCACCCGCATGGCCCCACAATATGCCAACATCTTTATGGGTGACCTAGAACAACGTTTCCTCAAGTCTCATCCCAAAACACCTCTTCTTTACCTGCGCTACATTGATGACATCTTTATCATCTGGACGCATGGTAGGGATGCTCTTGAAGATTTTCACAAAGATTTCAATAATTTCCACAACACCATCAAACTGAGCCTGGAACACTCCACACAGGAGATCCACTTTCTTGACACTACAGTACAAATCAGGGATAGACGCAACACCACCACCCTATACCGAAAACCTACTGATCGGTATAGTTGCCTACATCCTTTGAGCTTCCATCCTAAACACACCACACGATCCATTGTCTACAGCCAAGCCCTAAGATATAACCACATCTGCTCTGATCCCTCAGACAGGGACAGACATCTTGAGGATCTCTATCAAGCATTCTTGAAACTACAGTACCCAACTGGGGAAGTGAGAAAACAAATTGACAGAGCTAGATGGGTTCCCCGAAGTCATCTACTACAGGAGAGACCCAAGAAAGAAAGCAACAGAACACCACTTTTCACCACATACAATCCTCAAGGCAGACCTCTGAAAAGATCATTAAGGACCTACAGCCTATTCTAAAAGATGATCCCTCTCTCTCTCAAGCATTAGGAGACAGACCACTCCTTGCTTATAGGCAGCCCCCTAATCTTAAACAGATACTCACCAGCAACTACAGATCTAACAACAGAAACATTAAAGCAGGCACACACCCCTGCAAAAAAAACACGCTGCCAAGTCTGCCCACATATCTGCACAACAGATACCATCATAGGTCCTAATCAAGCCTGCTACTCCATCAAAGGCTCATTTACCTGCTCATCTACTAATGTGGTCTATGCCATCATGTGCAAGAAATGCCCCTACACCTTATATATTGGACAAACAGAACGATCGCTCCGTAAGAGACTGAATGAGCACAGAGCTAATATCAGAAATCAAAGAACAGAGAAACCAGCTGCTGAGCACTTCCATCTTCCTAATCACTCGATGATGGATTTGTTAACGACTGTTATTAGAGCTGTACGTAGGACATCAAGACTTCAAAGAGAGACAGCTGAACTCGAATTAATATGCAAGCTAAATTCTGTGAAAGCAGGACTGAATCAAGACTATGGGTTCTTTTCCCATTACAAAGGGTAATTTGACTTCAGGCTTCCCATGGTTTGAGCCTGTAAACTGCTCTGATTTGCTGTTACTTTATGACCTAATCCTATATTTTACACCCCCTTGCATTTAGTTTCATTCCTTTCTGTAAGTTCACCCATCTTCGAAGCATCTGAGGAAGTGGGACCTTCTCCCACGAAAGCTCATTCAAAAAATAAATCTGCTAGTCTTAAAGTGCCACACAACTCCTTGTTGTTGTTAACAAATCAGTCATCAAGTGATTAGGAAGATGGAAGTGCTCAGCAACTGGTTTCTTTGTTCTTTGATTTATGATATCAACTCTGTGCTCATTTGATATCAGAGGTCAGAACAAAGAAACCAGTTGCTGAGCACTTCCATCTTCCTAATCACTCGATGACTGACATGTTAACGACTGTCGTTAGAGATGTAGCTGGGACATCAAGACTTCAAAGAGAAACAGCTGAACTCAAATTAATATGCAAACTAAATTCTGTGAAAGCAGGACTTAATCGAGACTATGGATTCTTTTCCCATTACAATAGCTAATTTGACTTCAGGCTTCCCATGGTTTGAACCTGAAAACTGCTCTGATTTGCTGTTACTGTATGACCTGATCCTATGTTTTACACCCCCTTGCATTTAGTTTCATTCCTTTCTGTAAGTTCACCCATTTTCGAAGCATCTGAGGAAGTGGGGTCTTCTCCCACGAAAGCTCATGCGAAAAATAAATCTGTTAGTCTTAAAGTGCCACACAACTCCTAAGAAGTCCTGTAGCACTTTTAGTGACTTCTTCTTCTTCTTTTTTTTTTTTTTTTATTGCTGAGCAAGACTAATGTGGCTACGACTTTGAAAATGACTCAAGATTGTCAGCTTCAAAGCTGATTGTGAAGACTTACAAAAAGGATGGTGGAAAAGTAGGTAACTGGGCAAGAAAATGGCAGCTGAAAACCAATGTTAAAAATGCAAGGCAATGCACATTGAAAAATATAATCCCAACTATACATTCAAAATGATGAGTTCTAAATTAAATGTTCCCACTCAAGAGAGGGATCTTGGATTCATTAGCTATGTTCACACGTAAACGCTTATGTCAGAATAACATTTCAAAATGAGTTATTTAGAAATAAAATTGTTAATTTGATTTAAATTGATTTGATTTAAGTTTAATGGAATTAAACAAAACCCACCAAATCAATATAGCAAGTCCAAACACAAGACTTGTTATTTCGATTCACAGAGGGGCACCCTGGGAGGTGTGGCAACATGACACCCTGGCAGGGCCATGTTGCCACCCAATCCCCTGCCTGGCTCTCACCTGGAGAGCCAGGTAGGGTAAAACAGCCCCCAGGGTAGGGATCCCCCAGCCCTGCACCCCCCATTGCTGGTGGGGCACTGGGGGAGGGACCATGGGGCACCCAGCCTGCCACCTGGATGGCGGATCCTGGAGCCGGCTATCCCTGCTCCCTGGGCTTGGTGGCTGCACTGGCTCCTGCACCCCTTGCATGGTAAGCAGACCCCCAGCTTGGGCAGTGGGGCCAGCCAGCTCCTGCACCCTCACCCCCTGGGCTCCCCTGCACCTCCCCTCCCTCCCTGGCCAGGGTGCTGAGGCGGGGTTGGGCCTTCCTCCTAGGGTGCATTGCACCCTGGGAGATAGGTCAACTGTTATACTGATATGTGGGTTATATCTATTTAACAGAGCCAGACGGGGTTATTTTGAAACCAGAGTTTTAAAGCAACCCTCGTGTTGATCCCAAACTAGGTTTTATTGTATCAAAATGATTTTCCTTATTCTGAAATAAGGGAGCTCCTTATTTCAAAATAAGGAAACATCATCTGGACATGACTTTTAGTAAATCGAAACAGCGGTCATTGTTTGGATTTAAAAGCTACATGTGGACATAGCCATTGTGCATACATAGTTCTCTATAAACATCTGCTCAATGTTCAGAGCAAGTCAGAAAAGTTAACAGAATGTTAGGAAAGAAATATATAAGACAGAAAGTATCATGACACCATTAGGTAAATCCATGGTATGTTCTTTTATGGGGAGATTATTGATGAACCATGATGCTTATCATGCTTGTCACTAATGGCAGTCAAAATGAATAGACTTCTGTTCAGGCTTTTGTAGTAGCCATAGTGTAAGGATAACTAAAGCAGGAGGGGACAGGGATTTTGGCAACCATGGAAAGAGTACCTTTTGCTCAGAACTTAAAGTTTGATTTGGTAGGCCCCCAAACCCTTCCGCATGAGTTGGCAACCCTCCTGCACCCCTGCTTCTGCCCTCTACATGCCAGGCTCCCACCCCAGCTCCTGCCCCTAAAAGCATTTGCCCACCCCAGCTCCTGCCTCCAACCAAGCTACTGCCCCCAATATTCATTCCCCATCCCCAAATCCTCCTCCAGCCCCCCATACCCACCCGCAGAATCTACCCTCTACCCCCAATACCCACTCCCAAAATCCACCCCCTACCCTCAGTACCCACACCCCAGTCCAAGTTGAGCCACCCCAGTTCTTATGGGCAGCTGTGTGCTGGGCCAGCAAACTTCCATATATACTCACATCTAAGCTGATCCATGCATAAGAGCCCCACCAATTCTTGAGCCCCCAAAAGAGGCAAAAATGGGTGACCCATGCATAAGCTGAGGTCATCTTTTGCCCTCAGCCTCCAACCCCCCCACCCAGTTCCGCTGTCTTCCCCCGGAGTTCCTGACACTGTCTCTAACCCCTGCCATTCCTTTTCCCCTGTCTCCTGCAGCTCTCTCCACTCCCTGCTGCTGTCCCCTGCTTTGTCCACTCCCCCTGCTGTCCCCCTCCTCTGTCCATTCCCACTGTTATCCCCCTGCTCTACCTGATCCCTTGTCTCTCCATTCCCCCTGCTGTCCCACTGCTCTGTCCATTCCCCCTGATGTTCCCCTGCTCGCCACTGCCTTCTCTATTCCCCACTGCTGTTCCCCTGTTTCCCAACACCCCTTCTGCCCCTTTCCTCATCACCCCCCAACCCCTGCTGCCACTTTTCCTGGTCTTCCAGACACCCTCGTCCAACCCCTGGGCCCTGCCGCTGCTTTCCTGGCCTCACCAAACCCCACCCCAATGCTCAGGCCAACCCCCTGCCCTAGCACTTAAAAACGGCAGGCCCTGAGATGCAGCATTCTGTCTCCGTTTGCTGTTTTTAGGGTCCCAAATTCTGGGCCACATTACAACAGGCAGGGGGACAGTGGGGGTGGGGGGCATGCCTGGCCAGCCTGCAAATGCACAGGGTGTGCTTGGTGGCAGAAGCCTCCAAGCACAGTCTGCAGTCTGCATACCATATATACTTGTGTATAAGTTTGGATTTTTCTGCCTGAAAATTGACATCAAAACAGGCACTCAGCCTATACATGGGTCAGTACAGTAGACAGTCCTAGTCTAAGAGTTTCACGGGGCATGCTCCATGGTGGAGACCCAATGTGGCCAGGGCAGCCATCTTTGGCAGTCAGTCTGGGCTGGGGTTGGAGTTAGGAGGGGACCCCAGCATCTGGAGCAGCCATGTATGGGGGCCCTGGGCAGGGGGATGGCCTTGGGGTGGGGTTTGGGGAGGCCAGGGAAGTAGTAGCAGGGTCCGGGGGTTGGGGGAGAGTGTCTGGAAAAAGTAGCAGTCATCACCAAGCATAACAAAATAGAAGCAGCCCGCTTTATTACACATCAGCTTCTCTGGTCCCCACCTAGCCACTGGGTCTCTTAAAGAAATAGGTTATCCTGACCCCAAAGGCCAACCACATCACCCAGAACAATATAGGCTTAGATCTTACCCAAAATGCCATGTTGCCAGCCAATTCTTTAGTAACTACAATTAAAGGTTTAATATATGAGAGATGTGAAAGGGTCAAAGTGAATCGCATAGGGAATGTCTATGCTTAGAATTGAATTTGAATTGAAGACAATCAATTCTAATTCAATTAAGTGCATGGCCACACTTGCTTTCCTTAATTTGAACTGAGGAATTCCTTAGTCTGAATTGATGAAAGCTGACTTTGAAGCAGTCAAACCTTGTTTGACTTTGAAGTTGTGGTCAATTTGAACCCAGTAGTTAGAACTGACCCAGGGTGGCCATTCAGTTTGAACTCACTGTTAGTTCAAATTGACATGGGTTGACTTTCCTCCCAGGGTGCATGGTAACCTGGAAGAAAGACCAGCCCTTCAGCACCTGGAGCCAGAAGCACCAAAGGTGCCTCCACCACCACCCCAGCCAGATTACCTGGCTGGGGACAGGGACCTCCATGGGTGGCTCCTGCCCCACTTACTGCCTGGGGAAGGGATCCCCACTGTGCTGGAGGCCCACTCCTGGGCTCGGGAAGGAACCCCCTTCTGTGGCTCCAGCCTGGCTGGCCACGCGCAGAGACAGGACCCCAACAGGTGGCTGGAGGCCTACTAGCCAGTGAGAGGATGGGATCCCAGCACACAGCTCCAGCACCACTGGCTGTGTGTGGAGCCAGAACTCCCATGCACAGCTGCAGCCACGCTCCCTCAGTGCAGGCATGGGACCCTCGTGCCAGCCTGGATACATGATAGTTGTTGGCTCCATGTGGTGATTGGATCCCCACGCATGGATGGAGCCTGCTAGCCAGTGTGGGGATGGGATCCCTGCCCATGGCTTCAGCCCCACTGGCCGAGGGCAGGGATAGGACTCCGGCACACAGCCAAAACCTTGCTTCACTGCTGTGGGGACAGGACCCATGTGCCAGGCTGGAGCCCCACTAGCCAGTGCAGGGATGGGACCCCCACACACAGCTGGAGCCCTTTTGGCTGCGTGCAGTGATGGGAACCCTGTACATGGCTGGAGCCCTGCTAGCCAGTGATGGGACAGGATCCCTGCATGCTGCTCCAGTCCCATTGTCTGTGCACAGGGACAGGACTCCCATGCACAGCTGCAGCCATGCTCCCCCAGTGCAGGGCTGGGAGCCTTGCATGAGGGTGGAGCCCGCTAGTGGATGCAGGGACAGGATCACTGTGCATGACCAGCAGGGCTCCAGACACATGCGGGGGTCCCATTCCACCGCACAGCCAGCAGGTCTCCAGCCATGCGTGGCGGTCCCATCCCTGTGCGCTGCCAGCGGGGCTGGAGTTTGGCAGGAGGAATACCTTCCTGCCTGCTTGTCCAGTGGAAAACATCCCCTGCCAGGCTCTAGCCTTCTGAACCTATCATGGGAAAAAGCATCCCCTGCCCAGCTCTAGCAGCTCCACATTTAGAGCTTGGCCAGAGGATATGTTTTTTACTGTGCCACCCTCAGAGGGCTGGTGCCTGGCATGGGACTGCATGGTGGCATTGACCTTCTTGGGGGCCATATTGTCCCACCTCCCATGGTTCCCCTCCTTCAATTTGAATTAGCAGTCCAGTACATGGACATGCTAGTTTAAATTGCAGTCTCTAGTGTGTCCATGTTAATCCAAATTGACTGAATTCGAACTAATAATTATTAGTTCAAATTGATTAGTTTGAATTCAGTCAGTTAGAATTAACACTCTTAAGTGTAGACATAGCCATACATAGAAATGACTTAGAGTCCATAGAAAACAAGTGCCTGAAGAATCTATAGTTTTCAGGTTAGTCCAACTCCTCTGGTATGCACCTAGGTGTAGAGTTTTAAGGGAAATTATAATCCAATAAGGAGGACAGCATATTCAGAGATGTATAAGAAGTCTTTATTGAAAGAGAACTGAGAGAGAGAGAGAAGACAGACAGGTCTTCCTAGCACCTAAACGACTCTCCCATTTATCACCATGACAACCCCAATGACCCTAGGTAGTCCAAAACACCACATATTCCTCCCCCTCTAATGAACACCCCCCCCGAATAAAGCCCCCCCTTCTAAAGAATAAGAACTAAATTAGGAGATGAGGGAAGACTGCCCCATCTCCGGCGAATCCCCGGGGAATTATTCTGCCCCATGAAGAGGAGGTCACCACTAGCTAAAGATCCAGCCAATTAGGAGGCCTTCTGTCACGAGGTGGATTGCGGCGAACTTCTGGTGTGCCCACCCCACAAGGTGGTATTGGTGGTGGTGGGATCACGGGTACTGGGGAAGTAGCTGGAACCGGACAGGATGTTGTGTCTGGTTGGTCCAGGAAGGCTGAAGGCGTCAAAGGGGTGGCTGGAGCAGGAGAGACAGAAATAGTGGTTTCATGCTCTGATGTTGTATCATCAGTAACGGTGAAGTCAGATGTGTCTGCTGGAGATGCATCTTCTGGATGGATATGACGGAGAAGCAGGTGATCTACATGCCGTCACCAAACTAGGCCACTCGCTGTCTGGACAGAGTAGGAAACAGGTCCTGTCTGGGCAATGACCGTTGCTGGGACCCATTTAGCTCCTGAAGCATAGTTTCGAGCAAGAACTGGCTGTCCAATATTGAAGGTGCGGCCCTTTGTTCTTGGTGAATGTCTGCTGATCTGGTCCTGCTGTTGGAGTTGAACCACTTGCCGTATGTCTCGTGGTTTCAAAAAATCAAAGCAAGAGTGCAACTGCCGTCCCATCATAAGAAAAGCTGGAGATGCCTTAGTTGTAGCCTGTGGAGTGTTTCTGTAGGACAACAAGAAGTTGTCCACACACTTATGAAGAGGTGAACGTCCCTTTGCAGATTTTAGAGCTTGCTTCATAGTCTGTACAAACCTTTCAGCAAGTCCATTGGTGGAAGGATGATGCGGTGCTGACCTGATGTGATGTATTCCATTGGCCTTCATAAAAGTTTCAAAATGAATTGCAGTCCATTGTCACTCACCAGCTGTTCTGGAAGGCCGTAACAACTAAAAAAGCCACACAGGGTCTGAATAGTGGCTTCCGTAGTAGTGGACTGCATTACAGAGACTTCTGGCCATTTTGAATGGGCATCCACAGCAATTAAAAACATACATCCTTCAAATGGGCCAGTAAAATCAACATGGATACGTTACCATGGCCTTTCAGGCCAATCCCATGGGTGAAGAGATGCCAACTGAGGTGCGTTCCGGACGCTCTGGCATGAGGTACAAGATCTAGCCGTTTCTTCAATGGCCCTGTCTAAGCCCGGCCACCAGAAATAGCTCCGTGCGATTTCTTTCAGGCGCACTATGCCGCAGTGACTTGAATGGAGCTGTTCCAACAAACGTGGTCTTAATGAAGGTGCGATAATGACACGCATACCCCACAACAAACACCCGTATTGGGTCGATAACTCTGTCCTCCTAGACACATAGGGGCAGAGGTCAGGAGAGACCTGAGAGTCAGGTAAGAATGTTCCATGCATTGCAAAATCCATAACTTGTGAGAGTACTGGGTCAACCCATGTTGCTTTCTTCACTTGAGAAGCTGTGACAGGTGTGTTTTCCACCTGTTCAAAGTAAATGATTCCTTCCTGGCCCAGATCCTGATGGTGTGCCGGTAAGGGTAGCCTTGAAAGGCCATCAGCATTGCAATGCAAAGAGGATATCCTGTACTTGATTTCATATGTGTATCCAGAAAGTATCAATGCCCATCATTGCATCCGACTAGCAGCCAAATGTGGGATGCCTGTGTGTGGCCCCAAAATTGATGTCAGGGGTCGATGCTCAGTGAGAAGTGTGAACTTCTTTCCCCACAGGTACTGGTGAAATTTCCGAACACCAAAAACAATGTCCAATGCTTCGTGTTCAATTTGGGCATAGTTAGTTTCTGCCTTGGTCAAGGAGCGTGAAGCAAAAGCAATAGGGCTCTCTTCACCAGAAGGCATAATATGTGACAATATAGCCCCAACTCCATAAGGGGAGGCATCACAAGCCAACTGTAGGGGCAAGGATGGGTCAAAATGTGTCAGAACCTTAGAGTTTACCAGTGAACGTTTAGCTTCATTAAATGCAACATCACAGGCTTTAGTCCAGTTCCAGGCCTTTTTCGGCCCCAGAAGCTCATGTAGGGGTTTCAGGAGTGTCGCTAATTGTGGAATAAACTTGCCATAATAGTTTAATAAGCCTAAAAAAGAGCGAAGTTGGCTTATGTTCTGAGGTAGCGGAACATCCACAAGAGCCTTAAACTTGGCTGGAGACGTAGGGAGACCATCAGCATCAATTATATGTCCTAAATATTCAACTGAGGCCTGGAAAAACTTACATTTGTCTCTGTGAACACATAGACCATACTCTTCCAGTTTTTGCAGAGTAGCTTCCAAGTTTGTAAGGTGTTCCTCCTCATTTTTGCCCATGACCAGGATGTCATCCAGATAGCACTGCTGGAACAAAGCTGGGGCTGAAGTAATGCTGAAAGGTAAACGACAGTATCTGTACAACCCCTTATGTGTTACGATTGTCAACAATTCTTGAGATTCTTCTTCAATATGAATCTGTAAGTACGCTTGACTCAGATCAATCTTGCTAAATTTTTGTCCTCCAGCCAAACATGCAAAGATGTCCTCAATGTGGGGAAGAGGATATTGTTCTGCACATAACACTGGGTTGACAGTGACCTTGAAATCTCCACAAATCCGAATGGAGCCATCCTTCTTCACTATTGGGACAATGGGTGTCGCCCACTGACTGTGAGTAACTGGCACCAAGACTCCCTCTTTGACTAACCGCTCCAAGTTTTCTTCCACCTTGGGTCTGATGGCAAATGGCACCATCCTGGCCTTCAAACATTTTGGTTGGCAATCAGGCTTTATATTTAATTTCACAGTGATTCCCTTCATACTGCCCAAGTCTTCACCGAAAACAGCAACATGTTTCGTTAGTACCGCTGCTAGATTCATTTCTTCTTTAGTCAATTGATGCACTTGTGACCAATCGAGTTGGATTTTCCTGATCCAAGATCTTACCATTAGGGCTGGATCATTCCCCTTTACGACAAACAGTGGTAGCTTTGTGGTCTGTCCATTGAGTTCTACTTTCACATCAATAGTACCCAACAGGGGAACAGTCTCTCCAGTATATGTCTTCAAAACGACTACTGTCAGCTTAAGTGGCAGATGTCTAAAGTCCTTCTCATACACAAGGTTAGAAACTAATGAAACTGCTGTGCCAGTGTCCAGTTCCATGTGTATAGGTTTGCCTTCCAACACAGGTGTTACCCAGAATTTATGTGGGCCAGCTGTTATAGACAAAACATGGAGGGAATCTTCATCTTCCAATTGGGTGTCACTATGATCACCTGTATTCTGCTCTACTGCATCAAGAATTTCCCCCTTAGTCTGCCAAACCAATGGCCATTTTTCTCAGGTCTGCCTCTTCTGTTTGGCTCACCCTTCCTTTGTTTGCAGGCACGTTCAATGTGCCCTCTCCTACCACATTGTCAACACAGTAGTTCCTTAAACTGGCACTCAGATGCGAGGTGGTCCTGCTTCCCACATTGGTAACATTCTTGTCTCCCCAGTGCCCTGGGGGCAGGTTGTAGGGATACTTTACAGACACGGACCCCGATCTGTTGCATGTCTTGGGTGATGCGTTCCATGGAGACTGCAATTTCCACAGCCTTCTGCAAGGTGAGTTCACCTTCAGTGAATAGGCGTTTTTGTGTTGATTCACTGTGCAGGCCACACACCAGCCTGTCACGCAGCATTTCCTCAAACAGGTTCTTGAAGTCACAGTGTCCTGCCAGCTTCCGCAGAGCTGCTACAAATTGTACAACTGATTCAGCTTCCTCTTGGCTCCTTTGGTAGAACCTATACCTCTCTCCAATTACTAGTGGCTTTGGGGAAAAATGTGCTCCCAGAACTTCCACTAGGTAGGTTTGTGCTCTGGCTTCTCCGGATAAAGCAAATCACATAGCAAATTTTAAGTCTTAACCCCAATGACCGTTAGAAAAACTGGTACCTTCTTCTCATCAGTTATGTCGTTTGCTATTACAAAATTTTGAAATCAGGCTGTATATGTCTGCCAGGTATCTGCCGAATGATCATATGCTTCAAAGGTTATAGTAAGTAAAGCCATGCTGCCCTCCTGTGGTTATTGTTTGTCTCTTCTCTTAACAGCAGGCAGATCAGCTTTCAGAATAGCCAGCCAGCCTTATCTCTTCCTTGTGCTTAACAGGCAGATCAGCTTTCAGAATAGCCAGCTAGCACTTAGGCAAACAGATCAGCTTTCACAGCTACAACCCAACCCCCATGCAAGCAGCAAAATAAAATTTTGCTTCTTACATTGTATTCTGGTTTTCCAAAGTTGCCAGGGTTGTTGAGGATAGCCACTCTATCACAAATCCCATCCTCTGACACCAGATGTAGAGTTTTAAGGGAAATTATAATCCAATAAAGAGGACAGCATATTCAGAGCTGTATAAGAAGTCTTTATTGAAAGAGAACTGAGAGAGAGAGAGAAAACAGACAGGTCTTCCTAGCACCTAAACAACTCTCCCATTTATCACCATGACAACCCCAATGACCCTAGGTAGTCCAAAACACCACACTATGCACCCAGCACCTGGGCAGGTCTCAGTCCTTTGTTCAGTCCCAGAATAGTTCCAGAGGAGATTGTTGGTTGCAGACAGATGGAAGACAAAATGGAGAGGGGCCTACTGCCTTATATCACCTTTTGCTCTGCCATGCTCTCAGAGCCTTTGCCAAACCAAAATGAAGTTGAGTCACATGGTCATTCTGGGTGACTGGTCAAACAAGTTTCTTCCTAGGCTCACTGTACCTGGGAGTTCCCCTCATGGACCATCAAGAGGACAATGGTTTTGCAGACATCCAGTCTGGGATTGCCTGAGAATCAAACAACTTGGAACACATATAAAACAAATACAATCCTAATTTCTAATACAGATGTGATACCTAATGTAAGCGAGGTGCCCGAGCCTCCATAGAGGGCTCCTGTAAACCAAGCCTCCATGCCTCCATGGGATGCCTGGCTAGGAGTCTCTCCCCATTGCCACACCCCTTAGGTGGGCATCGGCCCACGTTCCAGGCTCTGCCCCGGGGCAGCTCAATGAAGGTGGCTGTCTCTAACCCACAGGAGTAGCCCAATAAGGGTTACCGTCCTTGGCCCTTGGAAAGGGACAGGCAGACAAAACACAATAGTCTTGCAAGTAGAAATGGAAGGAAACTAGCAAGGTCTTAGGGGTGGGGATGAGAAGCTTTCACTACAGGCTCAGAAGCAGGGAGGTGGGTGGCTATCACCTGACCCAACTCCACTGTGTCCCAGCCCAGGTCCTGCTCCTGAGATGTCTCATCGGGGAATTGGACAGCGGGGTCACAACTACAACAAGCCGATAGGGCCCCTGAGTTGGCCACCCACTGTATAGGGGTCCTGTCACCTGTCTAAGACCCATTCCAGGGCCGTCGCATCTGCAAGGGAACCAGCAGGGTCCAAACCACAGCACACTGGTACTTCCCCCAAGCTGGCCACCGGGGTGTGGGAGTCACCAACGCCCCTTCTCCCCACCACATCTGGGAACTGAGGTTCCTGTTCCTCCTCTATCTCTTTGGGGTAGCTGTCCCAGGGTAGGTTACTGAACTCCTCTGGGCAGTTTTCGGGGTTCTGGAGGGCCAGCAGGCCAGGTATGTCCTCCATAGAGGGGAGTTACTCCAAGTCACAGCCAGCTTTCCTGGTGTCATTGTTACTCGCCAGGGGAAGCTCTCCTAGGTCATTGATGACAGAAGGGTAAACGGGTTTTGCTGCCATTTCTGGTGGTGGTGCGGCGCCGTGGAACTCTTGATACTCAGCTGAACTGGCCCCTGGGGTGGACTGCCCTGACAGTCTCAGCAGTGGCCTCTCCACTCTGCTATCCGGCTCCCTGGACTCGGTCAGGCTCCAGGTGGGCCAGGCCTTCTTTCAGGGGGTTCTGTTGGCATTCAGGCAGTCATCTGACCCCCAGGCTGCTGGCGGCTTGTTGACAGACCAGGCCTTCCACTGGGGCTCTGCTGGCACATCCACATGGCCGTCTGGTCCCCACAGGGCCGGCAGGTTCTCCTCCGGGCCGGTCTCCTGCTGGGCCTGTGGAGAGAGCAAAGGGAGCTCTTTCCCTTTTGGCTGCCAAGCTCTTACTGAGCTCCATGGTTTACCTCTTATACTTCCTGTCCTGCCCCCTTGTCTCTTATCTGACTGACAGGTTGCACCTGGCTCCACCCCCAGAAGGTCAGAGCAGCCCAGCCAGCCTGGTGTTGAGGGACGCCATTTTGTCTCTATATATTAGATTGGCCATCTTGCCTCCTTATATTCAGGAGTCCACTTCTCCCTCTTACACTACAAATAAACCATATAATCATTCTTAGCAGATTAGAGCCTTTCTGTTGATACTGAACATGGCATATCACATATGGACTATTGCAATGATGAAATATTAATATGAAAGGTAACCATAAACAGTCCCCTAGACCCAGACAGTGTCACAAGAAGTTCAGCCATTGGATGGCTACTGTTGTTCTACTCAAGACCAACACAAAATATCAGTAATTATGGAAAACTTGGGTGTTTTACTAGCTGGATGGGCATATGAGAGTAAATAAGGTTTTAGTTTTAAATTAAAGCACTCCTGTATTTTATTGTTTGTGCCAGCCACACATCTATCAGTTGAACAGCCACATTTCCACTTATTTATTTCCTGACACCATCGTGCCAAGAACTTTGGGTTGAAAGAACACCAAGCAGCACCCACAACTGGAATAATGTGTACAATTCTTATCATCCCACATAAGAAAAAAAAGATATACAATAAATCAAAATGGTGTAGAAAAGGGCAATAAAATGATCAATGATATGGCAAAGTTTCCACATGACTACTAATTAAAACAAACTGGGACTTGTCATCTTTGAAGAGAGATAATTAAGATAGGATATTATAGAAGTATATACAATTGTTACTGGTGTGAAAAAAGTGAACCAGGAAGTATTGCTTACTGTATAATGTAGCACTAGAACTGGGGTGACCAAATTAAATTAAAAGGGATCATGATTAGAGCTAACAAAAGAAAATGTTTCTTCACACATCATCACAGACTATCTATAGAACTCATTGACAGTGGATATTGTGAAGGCTAAAATGACAATAGGCTTCCAAAAAGGACTAAAGAAGTATATGTTGGATGAGGCTTTCAGTATCTTTCAGCCAAGAAGGTCAGGGGTGAAACCCCATACTCTGGGTGTTCCTAGCCTCAGATTGCAAGAAGCTCAAGTTGTTTGACCGGTAATAGATCACAGAATCATATAAGTTTAGGTCTGGAAGGTCTTCTAATACAGCTCCTGCTAAAGCAAGACCAACACCAACTAAATCTTCCCACTCAGGACTTGTCAAGCAGCACCTTATAATAATGGTTTGTTCCCAAGCCCTGAAAAGGATTTCTTTAAAATATACACAGGTTTTTTTGGACTCCTTTCCCCCTCAGATTAGCCTACCATAAAATCCCACCCATCTGTTCCCTGAGAGAAACTAGGCCTGCCTTTCTGAAGACAAGAGTCCATATTCTGCTTTTGTCAGGATCCTGAATGTGACCATCTCATGGTCACTGCTGGCCAGGCTGCCATACACTTCTACTGCCCCTACCAATTTTTCTTTGTGAGCAGCAGATCCAGAGGAGCTTGTCCTCTAGTTGTTTTCTCCAGTACTTGCACCAGGAAGTTATTCGCAAAATTCTCCAAAGACTTCTTGGATTTTCTGGTGACCACTGTAATTGCTCTCCCAGCAGATGTCAGAGTGGTAGAAGCACCTTGTGACAATGAGGACAATTGATACTTACCTGTAATATCATATAATATTTTCCATCAATGTATCTGAGAGCACTTGCAAAGGTGAGGAAATGCTATAGTTTCCCTTATACATATGGTGTAAGTAAGGCACTGAGGATTAATTTCTTGCCCGAGGTGTCACAGTGAGACTCTTCTAAACTGGGAACGTGACTTAAGCCCTGAATTACCACTCAACAGTTCATCTTAAGTACTACTCCACACCAGCCCCAATATAATTAAGGGGAGGATTTTCAAAGAAAAAAGTGGCAGATAAGTGTCCCACTGCCACTACAATTGGATTTGGGCATCTATCTGTCATCTGTGCATTTAAAAATCTCACACTAAAGTTCTAAATAATTAAGGGACTCATCCTAAGCCCATAGTAATCAACAGAAGTCTTCCATTGCACAGATGTTCCCTACTCTGTACAGAAGAAACAAGTAAGAAACCTTTTATTTAAATTGGAAGTATGTATTATGATTTATTTTGAATGACCAAGGATCTGATCCTGCTCCCTTAAAAGACAATAACTTGTGTGGTTATGATCCAGAAAAGTAATTTAACTTAGCAAAGCTCTTTAAGAGCATGGTTAATCAATGGGATTATTCACATTCTTACATGCATGTTGTTTACTAGACTGAGTCTCAGAGCTGTAGGATCTGTTTTCAAATGTGGTGTAGTATTTCTAATTATGATGATTTTTTGCTGGGAAAGGATTTAACATAAAATCATCAAACAGTTATTACACTCCTTCTGTACTGCAATCAGTGAAAGAGAAATCTTTACTTTATCATTAGCTAGAGGAAAATCCATGTCAAGGAAAACAGGGGTGTTGTATATGTATAGAAATCATAATTACATAGAAGTGTAGAATTGGAAGGGACTTCAATGTCATCTAGTACACACTCCTGTTTTCAAAGCAGGACTAAGTAATAACTAGACCATTCCTGACCTCCAGGTGTTTTTTTAGCCTGTTCTTAAAAACATCCAATAACATAGGTTCCATGACTTACCTAGAAAATTTATCACGTTGCTTGGCTACTATGACAGTTAAGAAGGTTTTCCTAATATCCAACCTAAACTTCCCTTTCTGCAATTTCAATCCATTGCTTCTTGTTCTGTCCTCAGAAATTAAAGAAAACAATTCTTCATGCTCCTTCTTGTAACAAGATTTTTATGTATTCAGAAACAGTTGGCATGTCTCCACTCAGGTTTTTTTTTTTCATTTTATTTTTTTTTCATTCTTCCCTCAGAGGTCATGTTTTCTAGTACATATGTCAGTTATTGTTGCTCTTTTTCTTGAATTTCTCTAATTTATCCAGATCCTTCTTGAAATGTGGCACATACAATACTCCATTTGAGGCCTTATCAACACTGAGTAAAATGAAAGAATTATATCTTGAGTCTTGTTTAAAACACTCCAGTTAATACATCCTAGAAAGATATTTGTTGTTTTGCAAAAATGTCAGACTTTTGTAAAAATGTCAGATGACCTGATCCTATGACTTACACTCTGTTCATTTATTTTCCTCCCATTCTGTAAGTTCCCCTACCTTCAAAGCATCTGATGAAGAGGTATTTTCTCCCAAGAAAGCTCATGCAATAAATCTGTTAGTCTTTAAAGTGTCAGAGGTCCCCTTATTTATTTTGCTGAACTAGATTAACATGGCTAACCCTTTGCAATTTGTAAGTAATGGAAATATAGAACAACCAGATCCAAGACGGATATCTGTGGGACTCCAATCAATATGCCCTTCCATCTTGTCTGTAAAATATTGTGACCCACAATTGCTCTCTGTGAAAGGTTTTCCACCAGTTATGCACCCACTTTACAGTTGCTCCAAACTGGACTATATTTCCTTAGTTTGTTTATGTTTAGGGCATGTGGGACAGTATCAAAAGCTTACTAAATGCACTATATACCACTGCAGCTACTGCTTCTCCTCCCATCCACAAGGCTTATTATCTGGTCAAAGGGTAAGTCTACACTACAGGGCTTTATTAAGGCAGCTTAATAAGGTATTCTTTACACCAGTTTAAAGTAGACCTTATTAAGCTGGCTTAGAGCAGCCACATTTAAAATGCCAGGAGACTGTCTACGTCCTCACTGGGAGTTGCTAGGTCACTCTGGGAGTGGTACCTTGTGGGTAGCTGGCTCATGGTGCATCACAGCAGAAGTGCCCCTCTCACCCAGCCACTTCTTTACAAGAGGAAGCGAGTGACCACACCACCCTCCATACTGTGCATGGCATCACAGAGCCCAAGAGGTCTAGGACCCCCACGTGCCCCAGCAATGTGACAGCACAGCATTCCACATCTCCCATGCAGTGGTCAGACACCTCTGGCCCTGGACTAGGTATTGCAGGGCAACTGCCAACATGGAGGCAGGCCACAACAGGCTGACCCCTTTGCCATCCTGGGGGGCTGGTGCTGACAGGGTGCCCTCTGGGTACCTGCACATCTGGGCATGAGAAACCACCAGTGACTGGTGGCACAGGATCATTCTCATCACCTGGGATGATGACCACTGGCTGCGGAATCTGCAGGTGAGATAAAGCACCAGCCTCTGGCTGCTATCACCACCCCCCTGCCCAATCCTCCCCCCCATCCCCCCCATCTCCCCATGTCCCCAACAGAATAAAAAAATTCATTGCACAAAGAATGATTGTGTGGATTGTGTGGATTATTTATGGGAGAGAACTGGTAGGGAGCTGAGGGAGCTACAGTGTTTGGGTGGAATGAGGAAGTTTGGGGGGATCTGGGGAATGACGGGGTTTGGGGGGCAATAAGAGGGGGTTAGGGAATCAGGGATGTAGGAGCAGGCTGATGCTAGAGCAAAAGGGGACAAACAGAGAGGAGAGGAAAGCACAAGGGCCATGGGCGACAAGGAAAGGAGCTGGCACCAGGATAGAGGGCAGTGAAGAGAGGGGCAGGTTCCACTGGCGTCTGGAGGGTGAGGGGAGAGATGGGTTCCAGGGAAGAAGGGAACAGACTCAGGAGCAAAGAGCAGGAATGGGCACCAAAGGACAGATCAGTGTGAGAGAACAGAGGTGCTCCAAGGGACACAGGAGAAGGAGTAGAGAGCTGGGATCCAGTGGCAAAGGGTCACGGAGAGGGTCACATGCAAACCATATGAGTATGAGGAGTGGGGCAGGCACCAGAAGGAGAGAGTGAGGCAAGTGGCTTGGGGCAGAAGGGATGGTTAGAGCTGCGGAGGTCACTTGAGGGCAGAGCAGAGGGAGGAGAGAAGCATCTGGCAGGAGGCAGAGTGGGGTGATAGGAGGGAGGAGTACTGGGTACCTAAAGGTGAAGTAAGAAAAGGAGCAACACTCGTGAAAGGATGGTCTGGAACAAGGAGGCTAGCGGGAAATGAGGGGAGAGTCAGGCATTAGGTTGGCAAAAGGTGGGGTGAGGGCTGGGTAAGTGGGGGGCAGGAGCCAGAGAGCAGAGGGAGAGCAGGATAAGTGTAACCAAGATCTCAGTGTCTGAAGGCATTCCCCTTGCTCAGGCAGCTGAAAGGGGGTATCTTATTTGCTTGGGCTTTGTATCTGCATGGGCACAAATAAGTACTTGGCATAATTCCACTGTATATAGATGAATTTGCCCAGGTGCTGGGCAAGATGGGAAATGGCCCACCTTCTGCCCTGGCCTTGGCTCTAGCTCTGGCTCTGCATGTTTGCAAATGCCAGTTCTGGCCAGTTCTGGGCAGCAGGCAGGTCAGGACTTCCTCCTGCACTATCATTGGCTGGAGCTTTGCCCTGCCCTGACTGGAGGCCAGTAAAGTCAACTTAAATGGCTACATTGCATTAATTTGACTTAATAAAGTTGAATTAATGTCTAAGTTGACTTAAAGAATGAGAGTTATTAAGTCAACTTAAGGAGGCACTTAAGTCGACGTAAGCCCATAGTGTAGACATACCCAAAGATAGCTAGTAGATTGGCTTGGAACAATTTGTTCATGACAAACCCATGTTGACTGTAATTCATTTTCTACTAGGTGTTTGCATACTGAATCCTTAATGCTTTTGTTTGTTTGGTTGGTTGTTTGTTTGTTTGTTTTGTGGGGTACTAAAGTTAGGTTGACCAGTCTGTATTTTCCTGAGTTATCCTTATTTCCTTTTCTATAGATTGGCACTATATTTTCCCTCTTCTAATCCTTTGGGATGTCTCCCATTTTCCATAAGTCTTCAAAGATAATTGCTAATTGCTCTCATAACTGCTTAGACAACTTCTTGAGTATTCTATTATGTATTTCATCAGGCCTTGCCAACTTAAGAACACCTAAGTTGCATAAGTGTTTTTTTTTTCCCCCTCTATTTTAGCCTCAGATCCTTATTTTTACAGATGTTCACTGTATCAGATGCCCATTCACTGGAAACTTTTTTCGATGAAAACTGAGAAAAAAAGTCATTGGGCGCTTCAGCCATTTCCACATTTTATGTTATTGTCTTTCTCCCCTAGTTACTGGCATACCCTGTCCTTGGTCTTCCTCTCACTTTTTACCTTATATGTCTTCAGCTAAATGAATCTAATTTTGTACCTTGGCTTTTCTAATCTGGCAAACAAAGTATTTTTTGTTGTTGTTGTTTTAGTTGATATTTGTAAAGCAAAATATGTGCAAGCTGTATGATGTAATTGCAGAGCCATTGGCCATTGTTTCTGAAAAATTGTGGCAGTTGGTGGAGGTGCTAGATAATTGGAAAAAGGCAACTATAGTGCCATCTTCAAAAAAGGAATAAGAAGTATACAGAGAAAATGGACCAATCAGCCTCACCCTAGTCCCCAGAAAAATTATGAAGTTGGAATCCATTTTGAAGCATTTGGAGAGAGGAAGATGATCAAGAACTGTCAGTCTGGGCTGACCAAGGGCATGTAATTCTGGACCAGCCTGACTGCCTTTTATGATTAGCTGACCAGGGCTCTATGGATGTAGGGGAAATGGTATACATCAGGGGTTCCCAACATTTTTAAGGCCACCCCCCGCAACAAATCCCACAACCCTGGTGGGGGGGCACCAGTGGGGTCCAACAAAGCACTCCAACCCCCTCTCTAACTCCTGCCATGGCACTGACTTCCCCCGCTGCCCCAGGCAAACCCCCCTTTCCGCACTCTGTCCTGGCTGCCTGACCTGGAACCCTACTTCCCCCACCCAGGGCCTTCTTACCAGGCAGCTGGAGTCAGAAGTGGCCATGCTGAAGACCACTCTTCCTGCCCTGAGCATAGTCTGAACATGTTCAGGGCAATGGAGGAGTTTTAAAAACTCCCAGCCTAAGGCAGAGCAGCTCCTTGCCATTGACTGGCTCCTGGCTCCCTTGGCTCCTGCTGCTGGTATCATCCAGCCCCTGCTCCCAGCCTGTCCACAGACCCCTTTAAGTGGCTCTGCGGCCTGCCAGGGGTACACGGACCACAGGTTGGGAACCACTGGTGTACATGATATAACATTAATTTACCAAAGTTTTTGATTTTGTTTCCAACAATATTCTTTCCAGCAAGCTAAAGAGTTATATATTGGATGAAAGGACTATAAGGTGGGTAGAAAGATGACTAGATAAGTGGGCTCAATTGGTAGATATCAATGACTTGATAACTAGTTGGCAGTCAGTGTCAAATAGTGTGTTCCAAAAGTTGGTCCTAGGGACTAGTTTTATTCAATGTCTTCATTAATGATCTGGAGGATGGGCTAGATTGCATCCCCAGAAAATTTGCAAATGATACTGTGCTGGGGGAGTGGTAGTGTGGAGGAATTCCGGGGCTGAGGCCTGACAGAGTGCTGAGGCCTAACAGCGTTGAGACACAGTTGGATAGCTCAGCAGGGCTTGGGGTCAGGGGAAGAGCTGCATTTCTCTGTTCCACTAGCACACCTGGAAGAGGGCCAGCAGAAGCAACTACCTGATAAAGGAAGCTGTAGAGAGCTGTGCTTCAAGGACAGTGTACTGAAATTTGGAGACAGAGCAGGTGTTTGGATTTGCCTATGGATTTCTGAAAATCAGTCCATTTGGGTAAACTCAAGGACTAGGCCAAAGATCTATGGCACAGGTGAATTATGATTGAAGGGTATATGGGATAAGGTGGATCAAAGAGAATAGGTTGTAATTGGGGGATCCAGAACTTAACTGGCTATACAGTAATAATTTATGCCTTGTGATATGATGCAATATGTCACTATATAAGAATAATGTACACTATTCTCGGAGCTCTTGGGTACTTGCCCTTGGGCCAGCAGCTGTGTAGAATAAAGCTCCACTCCTCACTAAGTGTGTGGCCCCCGCTTACTGAGAATTCCTCTACAGTAGATATGCTGAAAGGCAGTGACAGGATACAGAGTGACCTTCACTTAACACAGAAAAATCCCATGTATTCCTACAAACTAGGGACCAACTGGCTAAGCAGCAGTTTGGTAGAAAAGGATGCAGGTGTTACAACGGACGAGAAGCTGAATCTGAGTCTCATAGGGTATGTCTACACAGGCTTCTTATTTCAAAACAACAGAGGTTGTTTCAAAATAAGAAGCAGCATGTCCACACAACGCACCGTTATTTCGAAACAACGGGACCCATTGTTTCATAATAATTGCCATTATTTCGAAACCGTTAAACCTTGAATCTAATCAAAATAGCTGTTGTTTTGAAACAGTAGTTTTGAAACAATGGCGTTCAGACACGTTGTTGTGAAACAACACTATTGTTTCGAAACAACTGTTTCAAAACAACATGTCTGAATGGCCTTGTTTCGAAATAACCATTTCGAAACAAGAGCTATTTGAAAAGCAGGCTTTCCCTTAATTTGAATTAACAAACTGTTAATTCAAATTAACTTATTTCGAAATAACTCATTTCAAAATGGGTTATTTTGAAATAATGATGTATGTGTGGACATAGCCATAGGCTACATCTCAACTGGAGACTTAAGTTGATTTAAACTGCCTTAAGTCGACTGAAGCAACTCCTAGGTGATATTTAGAATTTATTATGTTGACTTAAAAAATTGCTTACATTGACTTAGTAACTCCTGCCTTGTAGGTTGACTTAAGCATTTAAGTCCATTTTACAGGGCAAGGCCTGCCACCTTCCCCATCCCCTTTCCTGCCCCAGGGCATGACCAGGCTCTGGAGCCCCAATCCAGCCTTGGGGGTCTGATCTGGAACCTGCTGTATGGCGAGAAGGAGCTGGGAGCTGTATCTGATTCCCAGCCTCTCTGTGTGTGGTGGGGGGAGGGCTGGCAGCTGGTTCTTGCTGCCTGCAGAAAGAGGCTGGGAGGCCGATCTGCAAGCTGCCAGGGCAGGAGTCAGCTGCCAGCCCCCACTGCCTGCAGATAGGGGCTGGGGGATAGATCAGGCTCCCAGCTCTTCGTCACACTGCAGGAGCCTGCTCATGCCCCAGCGTGCAGAAGGGGGTGGGGACTGAGCCTGGCCCAGTGTATGTCTTGTAATGTAGACATATCCCAAGTCTACTTCACAAACTCAATTTAAAGTATCCCCCTAAGGTAGACATAGCCACAGACTCTAAGGTCAGAAGGGATCAATATGATCATCTAGTCTGACATCCTGCAACATGAAGGCCACAAAAACCTCACCTACCCACCCAATTCAGGTAATAAACCTCTAACCTATGGCCAAGTTATTAAAGTCCTCAAATGATGATTTAATGACTTTAAAATACAGAGAATCCACTAGTAAGTGAGTTGTACCCCATGCTGCAGAGAAAGGTGAAAAACCTCCAGAGTCCTTGCTAGTCTGGTTTGGGAGAAAATTCCTTCCCAATGCCTAGTATAGTGATCAGTTAAAACCCTGAACACATGGGAAAGCTCCACAAGCCAGACATTCAAGAAAGAATTTTATGTAACAACTCAGAGCCCACCCCATCTAATTACCCTTCTCAGGTCACTGGGATATCCACCACCAGTAGTCCAAAAATCAGTCAACTGCCAAGTTAGCCCATCCCATCATACCATGCCATCCCTAAATTTATCAAGTTTAGTTTTGAAGCAAACTAGTTTTTTTGTTTGTTTGTTTGTTTGTTTGTTTGTTTGTTTTGTTTTGTTTTGTTTTTGTCTCCACAGCTCCCTTTGGAAGGCTATTCCAGAACTTAGTCCTCTGATAGACATTGTGTCTAATTTCAAGCCTAAATTTCTTGATGGACAGTTTGTATCCATTTGTTCTTGTGTTCACATTAGTGCTGTACTCAAATAATTCCTCCCCTGGTCTTTATTCTCCTGATATTTTTACAGAGAGAAATCATATCTCCCCTCAACCTTATTTTGGTTAGGCTAAACGTGACAAGCTCTTTAGCTCACCTCTCATATGGCAAGTTTTCCATTCTGCTCTTCATCCTTGTAACCCTTCTCTGCACCTGTTCCCGTTTCAGTTCATCTTTCTTAAACATGGGGACCCAGATCTACAAAAAATATTCCAGAAGTGGGCTCACCAGCACCTTGTATAACAGTATAAACACCTCCCTATCCTTTCTGGAAATACCTTTTATGAGGTATTCTGATTTACATGGCTAATGAACTATTTACTTATTCCTAATACTGCATTAGCTTTTTCCATGGCCGCATTGTATTGGTGCCTTATAGTCATCCTGGCTATGTCTACACTGACAGTTAATTTGAAATAGTTATTTCAAATCAACTACTTTGAAATTAAATCAAAGTTATTATTATGAACTAGAGGCTTCACTAGACTTCTAATTCAAAATTAAGTATGCTTTATTAATTCAAATAAGAGAGTCTTCACTAGACTCTCTAAATTAAACTAGGGAAAGATAGGTAAGTGAATAGGGAACTTAGTTCAAATAAAGCCTTCTCTGCAACTATAAGTGGCTTAATTCAAACTAATAGCTTTGAAATAACCATTACTTTGAAGTAAAAGGAAGTTTTATTTTATCAAATTAACACTTCTTTAATTCAAAATAAGGAAAGACTTAATCTGATATTAGAAAATGCCTCAACGGATAGGCATTAATTTATTTTGAATTAATCCTCCTTAATTTGAAATAACTAGTAAGTGTAGATGGACCCCCTGTGATCAACAAGTACACCCAGGTCCTTCTTTTCCTCCATCACTTGCAACTGATGCATCCCCAAATTTTAGAGAAAAATCTTATTTGTTTTTAAATGTATAATCTTCCACTTTCCATAAGTAAACTTCATCCTATTCCTAATACTCCAGTTTACAAGGTCATTCAGATCTTTCTGAATGATATACTGATCCTTCTCTGTATTGGTAATACCTTCCAACTTGGTATCATCTGCAAACTTAATTAGCACACTCCCACGTTTAGTGTCAAGGTCAGTAATAATAAGGTTAAATAAGATCTGTCCCAAAACTGATCTCTAAGGAGCTCCACTAGTAACCTCCCTTCAGTTTGAGAATCCATCTTTCAGTAGGACCCACTGTAGTCTCCCCTTTAACCACTTCCTTATCCACCTTTCTATTTTCATATTACTCCCTTTCTTTTTGTATGTTGACTAATAATTCCCCATGTGGAATTGTATCAAACACCTTGCTGAAATCTAGGTAAATTAGGTCCCTTTCTCCAAAAAAATTGTTATCTTCTCAAAAACGGTGACCAGGCTGATCTGGCATGATCTACCTTTTATAAAGCCGTGTTGTATTTTGTCTCAGTTACCATTAATCTCAATATCCTTAACTACTTTCTCCTTTTGATTTTCTTCTTCCCCCAAGACCTTGAATATTAACAAAGTCAAATTAACAGGCCTGTAGTTACCCAGCTCATTATTATTCCCTTTCTTGCAGATAGGAACTATATTAGAAGTTCTCCAGTCATATAGTAAAACCCAAGCTCTTTCAGCAGGGGACTCAAAACTCATGACCTGTGGGATGTACCTGACCCCAAAAGTTATTTCCTTTGGCACACAGTGACACTATCATTATCAATATTTTCAATATCATCGTATGAAAAGGTTTTCAGTGATATTAGCCCTCAGGCTAATGTACTAGTCCTCATGAGGCCCTCATGGTGATTTGATTTTGAGATTGCTGGTTTACAGATTCATTAAAAAACCTTGCTAATGAACTGTCCATTTTATGTACCAGTTTCTTTAATAGTCTTGGGTAGAGAATACCTGGGGCCCCCAAGGTAGTTCCATTAAGCAGTTTGAAATTGGATTCTACCTAGGTTACAGTAATTTCCACCTCCAAGGCCTTAGGCCCATTAGCTACCACACCACTATTTCCAAGCTCATCATTACCCACATTAAAAACAGAAGTAAAGTACTTATTTAGATATTCAGCCATGCCTAGATTATCCTTGACCTCCACCCCATCCGTTCAGTGGTCCCACTCCTTTCTTTGTTTTCTTCCTATATATATGGCTAAAGAACCATTTACTATTGGCTTTAATTCCCTTTGAAAGGTACAAATCTGCTTCACTTTGGGCCCTTCTAAATTTACCTCTACATGTTCTGACCTCCGAGAGGTAGCTTTCTTTGCTGATTCCGCACATCTTCCACTCCTTGCAGGCTTTGTGCTTACTCTTAATCACCTGTCCAAGATGCTTACTCATCCAGCTTAATCTACAACTCTTGCCCGTGATTTTTCGTCTCCTTCTTTGGAATGTAGGACTCAGATAATTCCTGCAACTTTGATTTGAAGCAATTCCAAGCCTCTTCTAGCTTTACATTTAAGGCCTATGCCTACACTACAGGGATCAGTTAAGTCAACTTAAAAAGGTTTACTTAGTGAGGCCACATTTGTTTAAGTCAACTTTATAAAGTTGACTTAAAAGACTCTATTGCACTGTCAATTTTATGAAGGTGAAATCAATGGTCACATTGCATTGCGTTCACTTAATAAAGTCAACTTAACTCTTAAAGTCAACTTTAAGGGCAGGAGTTATTATGTTGACTTAAGCAAGTGCTTAAACCAACTTGATGAACTCCAAATGTACCCTGGGAGTTGCTTAAGTCGACTTAAGCCACCTTAGGTCGACCCAAGCCCCTAGTATAGAGACACCCAAAAGTTTTTCAGGCCAGTCCACTTCCCTCACTAATTCACTTAATTTTTTTTATTTTATTTTATTTTTTAATTAGACCTTTTGAAGTTGAAGGTGCTAGTCACAGATTTGTCTTTGTTTTTCCTTCCATTTAGTTTGAATCTAATCAACTTAAGGTCACTTAAACCAAGGTAATTCCTTACAATCACTTCCTCTATGAGGTTCTCACTACTCACCAATACCAAAACTAAGATGGCATTGCCCCTCCTTGGTTCGGTAACAATTTGGTGAAAGAATTCATCAGCAATCACATCCAAGAAGATTTGGGACTTATTACTACTAGCACACATCCTCCAGTCTCTATCTATCCCCCTGAAGCAGGTAACAAAATAGCAAGCCCACAGTGTGGACATGCTATTTCATTTCCCGCTTTTGTGTTATTTCGAGGATGGTGTTTTTTTATTTCGAAATAACTTGTTTCAAAATAACGCGTTATTTTGAAAGAGCTTGTTTTGAAACATCTTGTTTCAAAACAAGCCCTCTGTGCGTGAACATAGCCAAGGAGTCTTTGACCCTCAGGCAAGCACAATCAGGCGCTCGATCATGACAGACAAATAAAAAGATTTTTTTCAGCCCTCTGGTGGGGTAGACAATAACAAGTAGTCTCCGATCCTCAGGTGGGGTAGACAAACACAAGTAATCTCTGGCTCTTGGATGGGGCAGACAAACATAAAGTAGTCTTTGGCTTTCAGGCAACTTTACAGGTTCAATAGGCAACCAATCTCTGTGAGCAAGGAAGTGAAAATGGGGCACCCTGAAGCGGGGAGAAGGAGGAGGGAGACACAAGCTCACTCCCTCCATTGTGTCTCAGCCCAGGGCTCTAGTCGGGGTGGCCAGCTGTGACACAAGAGTGGCAGGGTCCCAGGTGTAACACACTGTCCTGAAGGCCTGTCTCAGCTACCAGCCAGTCTCAAGGGTTCAGGCCTGGGGTACCTCTCCTCATAATCATTTCCTCCCCCTCCCTCAGTGGTACCTGGTCTGGGTGCTCCCCATTGGTCTCCTCCACATACTCGCCCAGGAGCAGGTTGTAGAAGAACTCCATATATAGTGGAGGTAGGTCTGGCAACTCTACCTGGTCCTTCCCAAGTGGCAGCTCTTCCAAGTCACAGCTTGCAGGGGCTTTATCCTCTTCTTCGGTTTGTGGGA
Source organism: Podocnemis expansa (assembly GCA_007922195.1). Classification (NCBI taxonomy): domain Eukaryota; kingdom Metazoa; phylum Chordata; order Testudines; family Podocnemididae; genus Podocnemis; species Podocnemis expansa. Next base: position 19,862,426 of record ML681989.1, on the reverse strand, counting down.
GCTCCTCCAGGTCACAGGATGGTGATTGCAGGTCTGGGTCATGGGGACCCCACAGCTTGGGGAAGGGGCCGGCAGTCCCGAGGGATTCTTGGGACCCCTGGGATCTGGCACCGCCACTGGGGGTGGTGGCTGTGTGTGACCCTGGCTAGTCTTCCTCAGATCGGGCCAAAGGTCCATCTTCATTCAGCCAGAGGGAGAGCTGGAGCACAGAGGAGAGCAGAAGACCATCCTTCCCTTTCAGCAGCCGGGGCTGAACTGGGCTCCCTGCTCCATTCTTATATTTCCTGTCCTGCTCCCTTGTTTCTGGCTTGATGGTCAAATGACTTAAGGTTCCACCCCTTTTGGTAAGCCTGGTGCTCCCTGCTAATCTCCTGAGGAGGCTATTCCTTGTCTCTACAGGTGCAGTAGTATCAAATTGCAGTGAGGTATTTCTAGGTTGGATATTAGGAATATCTTTTTCACTGGAAGGCTGGTGAAGAATTGAAATGGGTTACTTAGGGACATTGTAGAATTTCCATCTCTAAAGATTTTCATAGCTTGGTTTCAAAAAGCCATGGATGAGATAATTTATTAGGGATTGGTCCTGCTTTGAGCAAGGTGTTGGACTAGACGAGTTCCTGAGGTCCATTCCAACTCAAATCTTCTATATTTCTAATATACATTTTAACGGAATGCACAAATGCCAGTTCTCTGTCTTATAAATATATACAGATTGTTCTCCCTCTCTGAAAATGACTTGCATTAAAGTAATAGAAATGTTAAAAGTTGGAAGTGCATAGTGTGTCTTTTAAAATATTTCAGTTCTGGGAATCAGGTTGCTTTTCCTTTTACCACCATTCTCCTCTGAGTTTCTGCTTCTTACTATTAGAACAACAAAATATATCTGAAACACCTGTATTGTATTCTGAAGCAGCTCTCAGTAGAAATAGAAACTAGTCTTAATTCTAATCTCTTCTGAAAATCCTTCATGGCAACAGAATGACAATTGCTCAGGTCTAATAGGAATCCTTCCTTTATTATTTTTTTTCCCAAGAATTTTAGTGAATAACTCCAAATATGCATACATTTACATATAAATTGTCAGTTTTCTGCAAGCCAGTAGAATGTTCTCTATCTGATCCTCAGCCAGTCTTTTTTTTTTCTTTTGTTTTTTAATTATTTCATAATTTAATATCCTTTGCAAGAATGAACAGTTTTGCCTTCATTTGGCTACTTTTCAATAGCAAATTATTTTGCTCTGATTATATATTTCATGATGTATCATGTAATTAACTAGCATTTTTTATAATAAATGGCAGAGAATTTCTAGTGTGAGATAAAAATGTTGAGAACAGATGAAACAAAAGGTCAGAGTCATCTTAGCATAATGTATCAGTATGTCATTCCTATTCTAATGTTTTGTTTCTCAGCTAATATTGTATGTTGCTTTAAAAATAGCATCACTCAATATAGCAATTCATGTGCACTTAAATATATACTTAACAACATTGTCTAGAATTAAAAAATCATTTTGGCCATTGTGTAAATGAAAATATTTTTAAAAATATTTATAGAAAGAAGTCTAAGTTTTTGAAAAAGAAATAGTTCATAATTATGAAGAGAAAGGGTTTCCCTCCCCACCCCCCCGTATCAGAATATATAAATAAAAATAAACTTGCCAGTATTGTCATCTCACAATAGTGTAGGCTAAATTCTGGATCTGATTACCATCTCCACTTGGCAATATCATGGAAGGGGGTAAAGAAGAGCAAATAAGTATGACATTCTCTACACTGAGATTTCTTCCTTATTGTTCCATTGCAGAAAGAAGCAGGATTCTATCACCTTCCCCCCGCCTCACCTTGCCACCATGGATCTGGCTGTCCTCAAACTTTAGAGATCTCACTGAGTTTCTGAGTCTATCTCCATGCATCAATTGTTCATTTAAAAGAAAATTTGGGATTTTTAAACTATCATGATCTTCCTCTGTTACAAGAGTAATTGTGTATGACTGTATGTACTGATACCTACAATACTGTTTTGCTCAGAGCATAATTCTTCAAATAAAAGGTGGATCTGAGAAAGGACCACTAGGCTTCCATCTAAGGATGAACACTGCAAATGAGTGAACCTTCAGTTGGATTCTTTTTCTTGTTCCAGACAACCATCAACTCAAAGTAAGTGTTCAGAACAGCTTTCCTATCCCCTTTTGTTCAATGTAGACCTCTAGGGAAGATCTTCAACTGGTATAAGTTTTCACAGATTTTTTGAAGATGATCTATTTCAGAAATATAGGTTATATCTAATATAATTAAATGACCTATAAGTTGTTGGTTTTTTCCTTCCCTTTTTTCCCCTTCTCTTTCTCTTCTCACATCTCTTTACAATTCTCCCCTTTTCACATCTTTCATGTGATCACACTCCATAGTTTTTTTTAATATTTCTTCTCAATTGTCTCTTCTCTTTTGTTTGCAAAACACTGTCTCCTTTTGTTTTGTTCTCTCTCTTGCATATCTGTTGTCCCTTCTGTTTTTCTGTTCCATGTTTCATTGTCTCTTTTAGAATTGGTTGGAAACTTCCATATTTTAAAAGTTTCCAATGAGAAAATAGAACAAACTTACAGTTTGTCAACAAGTTATAGTTTCTTCTCATTTTCTGTTTCTTTGTTTCTTCAATTCCATCATATTTTGCTTCCCACATTCTTTATCCTCTGGCTATCTTACTTTTATCTTAAACTAGGTCCCCCATCAACCTTGTTTTTCTCTTGGTCTTATTCCTTCCCCAGTAATCCTTCTCTCCTTGCTCTCCCTGACATCTACCAGTTTCTTCTGTTTTTGTTTCTTTAATTGCCATCTAGATCATCATTGTAGCCTGGCTCTCAACTGTAGCCAAGAGTTAGTATCATCAGATATCTCAAATAGTTTCTCAGGATGATGGTACATTTATTGCTAGGGGCATTGCAGCAGGCAGTATTTCATTTGCATAGGCTTTGCACATTTACATTTGGGATAATTTCTCGGCTTCCACTTTGTCATAATATCCTCAATCTTTGGCACTCTATTGCTTTATTAGTTTTGAGTACACCAATTGTTTGTGTTTCAGGTCAGCAACTGGTGGTGGGGGGTGGAGAGGGTTGTTATCCTGAAGAAAATGGAATTAAGAAAAGTTTTATTTCTCTTATGTTACATGAACAAAGAATATTCTATGAAATCAGAATGGTAAATTTACAGCCACTTTGCAATCATACATCTGTCTGTGAACATGTCTATATGTCTTGTAAATGTCTGTGCACATGTAGGACAATGGTAATTGTGTTCCTTTAACTACAGAGGCACATAGAATCACAGCAGCTGAGGATCAGGCTCTCCACTCCTTACTTACAGGGCACATGGGGTCCTGGATGAGAGAATTTCATTGTTGTTTATGGGTGCCAGTTTCAAGACGATTGCAGTAATTGTTGCATCATATAACAAGTCTGGATGTGAGCTTTACATGATTGTTTCACTGACAACATCCAAAACATGTTATACTGAGCTACCATTGGGAATTGTTAACTATGGGTGACCATTAAAACTGGAGATAGTGTATTAACATATCCAATGTACTATGTTCTAAAATTCCTTTTTATCATTGTTGTTTTTAATTTTGTTTTTCTAACAGGACTTAGTGGAAAAATTGTACAGCCTATTAAAGCATTATAAACCCAGAACCTGATCCAGCAACCACTAAAGTAATTGAAAGAACATAGGGGGCTTTGAATGAGGACCTTATTAGGAAAGCCCCAATATGAGCATGGATGAAACAAAGGAGAAATTAGTTGGAATATGCTGAAAAGAGTACTGGAATTAAAGATAGGTAAACTATGCAAGACTTCTTTGGTCAGAACTGGGAAAATTATGCTGTCAGATACATCCAGAACCAGGGAAATAATGGTCTCAGAAATTATTTGTCAGATATGCCTCTGGTACTACTGGCATGTTGTTTATAATTTTCAGCCTCAATTCTTTATTGATATATTGATGCAAGAAGCTGAGGCAGAAAAGTTGGGTTAAGTACTTGGCCTCTTGTATTTGTGGTTCACAAATTAGTGTCCCCTTTCCCAGTATGCTATAACAGTTGCAGGGAAGCCATTGGGCTTCTGCCAAATGAGACTAATTTGAACACAGCAAAACTGCTGTGCTTCAGTCATCCAACCACACTCCCAAAATGTTCTATGTGCTGGGGCTCAAGAGGAGGGGCAATGGAGGACCATCTGGTAAATCTAGAAAAGGTTTAGAGAAAGGAAAAAAAGATTAGAGATTTAGGGGAAGATAAGAGATTAAAAAGATAATAAAGAAGGAGTCCTGTGACACTTACAGACTAATAAATTTATTTATCACATGAGCTTTCATGGGAGAAAATCCCACTTTGCCAGATGCTTTGAAGATGGGGGAACTTACAGAATGGGAGCAAAATAAATGCAGGGAGGTCTAAGTCATAGGATCAGGTCATATTGTAACAGAAACTCAAAGAAGTTGTTAAGATTCAAACCCTGGGGAACAAAATATCAAAGAAGGTGAGGTTAAATCACCTGTTGTGAAGAGAAAAAATCCAAAGTCCTTATTTAGTCCTGCAAAAACTGTGTCAAATTTGCATATGAATTCCACTTCTGCTGTTTCCCTTTGAAGCCTTGAGTTGCTATTCAATTGTCTAAGCAAAGCTATTAGCAAATAATTAATGGTGTGATCAGGAAGATTGAAGTGCTCACCTACAGGGTTTTGAATGTTGTGATTTCTGATGTCAGATTTGTACCCATTTATTCTTTTGTGCAGAGACTGTCCTGTTTGTCCAATATGAAAGGCGGGGGGGGGGCATTTCTGGCACATGATGGCATAACAGGCATTGGCAGATGAGCAGATAATGAGCTTTGATGGAGTAGCTGGTTTTATTAGGTCTTGTAATAACATATTTTTTGCAGATATGTGGGCAAATTTGGCAGTGTGTTTTGTTTCAGGGCTATGCTCCTGCCTTAATGGCTCTGTTGTTAGGTCTGTGGTTGCTGATGAGTACCTGCTTAAGGCTGAGGGGTTGTGCTCAGACAATTGAATACCCTTTTGAAACTTAAAAACATGATGTCTCTTTTTTAGAGCAGAAATGGATATCATGATGAAACAAAGAAATATTCAACAGATCAGAAGTGGAATGGTGTAGAAGTCAGTTCAGAACTCCTATTTATCCTTTCTTAGAAGACAGGGGGCCAGCTAATGAAAATAAAAAGCAAAAGATTTTCAATGGGTTAAGCTTTTTATTTTTTTTTCTTTCATTTTTCCTCCCAGAAATTGTGTCATTCTGTGGAAATCACTATTATAGGATAGTATCAAAGCCACTAGCTTACTAAGATTTCAAGGAGGATCAGACATTCATATGAATAATAAATGTGGTAACAATAGTAAAAGAAAATATTGATAAGGAATATGAACTTCCATGCTTAGAACAAAAATCACTCTATGACGCGAATTGGGAAGACACTTCCTTCATAGGCACGCAACATCAAAATTGTTCATTTTGGGTTTTGATACCTTCTTCTAAAGCGGTGGTTCTCAAACTTTTTCAGTTTGCAACATTCTTGGTGGCATATCATGACCTTACAGGACACACCAGCCCCTCCCACAGCCCCTCCCAAAGGTCAAATCCAGCCATTGCCCCAGCTTTCTGTGACACGCTTACCACTGTATGGCGACGCAGTAATGTATCCCAACACAGTGATTGAGAACCTCTGTTATTGGTTGATGTCAGAGACAAGCTATTGAACTAGATGGACCTTTTATTTTATCCAATATAGCAATTTCTGTATTTTTTATGTTCCTAATCTTTTCAAGCAGCTACCTATCTCTCTGTCTATCTAGGTATTTTATGGCCCTTATCACAATAATACATGAAGATATCTTCTCTAAATCTTCTCTAATTTTTCCGTACTTTCTTCTGTTTTGTCCCTTTTAGTTCAGACTATAGCTAGAGCCCTGCATGGATACAAATAAGTGGATCTGTATCCGACCTGCATCTGCAAGAAATGGTCCATGGATATCGATGTTGTATCCGCGCATGCGGATATCCATGGATATTTGCAGGGCTCTAGCTCTGTGCAGATAAAAATATGTGGATCCATATCCAATCTGCATCCACAAGAAATGGCTCATGTGTATCTGTGTTGTATCCACGGATGTGGATATAAGGCAGATATCCATGGATATCTGCAGATTTGCAGTGCTCTACCTATAGCATTCTAGGCATACTCTCCCTTTTAAAATTTGCTACTCACTTATATGTCATAAAATGCATTTATGTTCTAAATCTATCTGATTCTGCACATTGGTTAAAATTCCTGTTTGTAATAACTTAAATTAATGATAATTGAAGACCTTTTCAATTAACTCTCTCTCCCCCCCCGATCCAGATCTAATTTTTTTCTTAGTTGCTCATTCTTTATTGCTTGAAAGTTTAAGTCAACCTGCAAATCCCTCTCATACATGTGTCAAATTCCCAGAATTGTTCATATACTGACGTGGTTAAAAACTGTACTTGATTTTTTATCTTATTTTGGAACAAGCATAAAGAATTATGGCTTCTAGCCCCCATAACCAAAATAAGGCACTTCTGCCAAAATGTTCTATTTCATATTTCCTTTAAACTTTTCCTTAACTTTATTGAGGCTTTATTGACTAAAAAGTTAAGAACTATTTTCTAACCTTGCCATTTCATAGAAAAATTTTAATTAACTACTTACTGACATTCTTAACAATAATGGTAACTATTGGAAACCTCTCATATGTTTCAAAGATAATCCAGCTAAAGGAAACAAAAAGAGTAGCACAAAATAAAGAAACCCCCAGAAGAAGAGTATTAAAGTGCCTCTGATATAATTCTTGTTCAAAAATTACTGTGGAATCCATAGGAACAAAAATATAACAGACATTCTAGTAATATGTGAGAAATAGAAATATGTGATAAAATGCAGAGGTTGTGTTCTGGGTTTTTTTATGTGACTAAACAGTCTGGAATGTTGGGTCGCTAACTTCTATCTTGTGACTAAGGCAAAAGCCCAACCAATTTTTAGCCAACAAATCTTTTGAAAAAGAGACTTTGTAGTGATTCCAAGAAGGCCTAGGATACACTTCTACATAAGCTCCCTGTGGATGTCTAAGATAACCAATAGACACATAACCAGCAGAGTACACAGTTCAGTGGCATTACTTCTACATAGACTATGAGACCTCTGCAATAATAATGTGTGCATTTCATATACCCATATTTAAAAAAAAAAAAATTGAAAATAGATGAGGGTTCAGAGAAAAGTTAAAATAAGATCTGCCTTATCAATGCAGAAATATAAACAAACTACTCAAGCACAACCCTACCGCTGAGGTCACATGCTTGGGAAAACTTCTTTTTCTGAAAGAGGAAAATCATAATAAAGTGACAGCCTCCCCCTGCTTTATTTAACGCTCTCGTGAACAATACTGGAAAAACCATGGATACACATTCTGTCCTTTGCAGTAAACCAGAAAAATTCTACAAACATTCTACTGCCAAAGCGAGACGATAGTTTTCAATCCCTGCAGTCAGCTCTGCAATGAGACGTTTGCAACTATGATGGAAGATAGACATTCTGGTCTCCTCCTGAAACAGCTGCAGCTCAGCCCTTGCATATGTAGTTGAGTATCCATGAAGCGGTTTATTTCCCAAGACTCACTTTGTAACCTGACATTTAAAACAGCCACATTTTTAGTAGCAAGCTGCTCCTGCAGCTATGAAATCAGGTCTTTATAGTACAGTGTGTTGATTTTCCCATGCATTTGTTTCCTGATATAGATTAGTATCATGGACCCAACGTCTTTGTCACCGCTGTTAATTAATCAAAAAATTATGCAGGTTCCAAAGGCATGCCAGCTATAGGTCACCAACAAAACCCTTAATTATTTTCTAAGGCAGACAACCATTTCTAGGATTTTTTTTTTGTAAGCCACACTGAGAAGGTGGAATGTTTATGCAATGAAAAATCATACAGCATGCCAATATACAAAAACTAACTTTAAAAAATGACTTGTACAGAAACATGACTACTTGTAAATCTATAGTTTTTTTCCTACCCCCCTTTCTTAAATATTTAGCACTTAGATTTTCTAAATGTGATTTTTAATACTATGATTTGTTTGTTCAGTGAATGATATGATCTCTAATTGAAGAAGACAGCTCTTTAATTTGAAGTAGAGCTATGTAAACCCCCAACCATTTCTGCCCAAAGCAATTTACAAATGTGAGAAACACATTTTACATCTGGTTGCACCCTGTCACCCAAGTACTATTTGATACTATAAATAAAGCTAACAAGTTGTAAAATGAGAGACTAGTTTTGTCAAATCCACCCAAAACATGTCACATCAATGCTCTGCTTTTGAAGCAGCCCCAAGGGAAAAATTACAGGGATTCCTAGGTTACTTGAAAGGAATAGGAATATTGCCAAGAACTGGAAAATAAAAACAAAATGGAGAGTTACTTATCAGGAAACATCCTTCTTCAAGATGGTCTGCTCACATACATTCTGATGTAGGTGTCTATATGCTATAGCACACAGATGCCCAGAAGCTTTTTTGCCCTAGCCTGTCCCTGTAGGGTCAGTCGCCAATGCCCCCTCCACCCCACACAACTGTGCAGTGTAAAGGTGGCTCTGCACCCACCACCCCTTCAGTTCCTTCTTTCTGCTAACTCCAAAAAACAGGGATGGAGGGATGGTATGGATTGTATGTGAGCAGCCCATTACAAAGAAGGAAATTTACTGGTAAGTAACCCTCCATTCTTCTTTGAGTGCTGCTCACATCCATTCCGATTTAGGTGACCACAAGCCATACCTAGGGTGGTGAGCGGCATTAAGCTTTCCTTGTTCTAAGGACAGCTCTCCAATGGCAGCATTGGCTCTTGCCTGCTGGACAGTTGCATAGTGTGATGTGAAAGTGTGCACCGAGGACCATGTTGCAAGTCTACAGATCTCCTGGATTGGGACTTGGGTGAGGAATGCCATGGAGGACACTCGTGCCCTAGTTGAATGTGCCCTGATCCTTCCTGAGAGAGGAGTGTTCGCTCTTTGGTATCAATTTTTGATACAGTTTGATATCCATGACAATATGCATTGAGTCATTACTGGTTGTCCCCTCACGCACTCAGCAACTGCCACAAAGAGTTGGGTCATTCTGCAGAAAGGTCTAGTTTGTTTGATGTAAAATCTGAGTGCCCTTTTTACATCAAGGTGGTGCCACTTTCCCTGGTTCTCCAAGAGGAAGATGTCCTGATTTACATGGAAGGGCGACAGCCCATCAAGCAGAAAGCCTGGATGTGGACATAGGTGGTCCTTGTCCATGTAGAAAACTATGTATGGAGGCTTTGAGGAAAGGGGTCCTAACTCTGAGACCCATCTGGCCAAGCTGATAGCTATCAAGAAGGCCACATTCCATGATAAGACTAGAAAGGTACATGAGTTGAGGGGCTCATATGGAGGTTTTGTGAGACCCTCAAGCACCAGGTTCAGGTTCCATTGAGAGACCAGGTCTCAGACTTGTGGATAAAGCCTCTCCATGCCATTTAGGAATCTTGAGGTTGTAGGGTGAGAGAAGGGGATCAACCAGTCACAAGTATCATGTAGAGCTGAGTTCGCTGCCAAGTGCACCCTGAGAGAGGGAAGTGGGAGCCTTTCTCCTTCAGGTCTAGGAAGTAGTCCAGTATGCTTTAGATTGTGGCAGACTCCGGGGGCACCCTCCTTTCTTGAGCCCAGAGGGAGAAACGTTTCCACTCAGCACTGAAGGTGGCTCTTGTGGCAGGTTTCCTACTCTCGATGAGTAGCCTCTGTAACTTCTCAGAGCATGACCACTCACTGGAGTTTAGCCACGTAACCTCCATGCTGTCAGATGCAGTGGATGAGCAGGTCTGCCTGAGGTAAAGTTGCATCTTAGCACTAGGTCCTACAGTTGCAATGCTTCCTCGCATAGTGCAGGTGAGCATGTTCCCTCCTGGAGGTTGGTGTAGAACACAGCCACCGTATTGTCCATCAGTATATGTATTGTCCTCCCATCTATCTCAAACAGGAAGGCTCCACATGCTAAGCAAATCAGTTTCAGTTCTTTGATGTTTATGTGGAGGGGGTTGTCTTCCCTTGACCATGTCTCCTGGGTGGACAAACCTCACGTTATGTGAGGTCCCCCGCCACAGTCAGATGCATCTGTGATCAGAGTGACTGAGGGGTTCTGGACATCAAAGGGGACCCCTTTGTTTGCAAAATCTGGGTTCTGCCATACTCTTAGTTGCTCTAGTACACCCTCGGAATAGTGACTACTTGATTCAGGGAGCGGCATTGTGGGTGGAGCTCCATTGTTAGCCACAATTGTAGGAGCTGCATACACACGTGGACTGTTCTGATCATGTATGTGGATGCCGCCATGTGGCCCAGCAGCTGAAGGCAGAACCTTGTGGTAGTGGTAGGGGCATGTTGCAGCTCTGAAATGATAGTAGACATGGACTAAAACCTTGATTAGGGAAGTGAGGCCGTTGCTCTTATAGAGTCCAGCTCGGCACTATGAATTCTATTCTTGAGGGGGAGAATTTTGATTTTTCTAGGTTTACAAAAAGGCCAAGTCTGCTGCACAGGTTTTAAGCCACATGAACACTGCACCGGACTTGATATCTGGACCTTCCCCTTATCAGTCAGTCATGTAGGTATGGGTATATCTTTATCCCCTGTTTTCTCAAGAAGGCTGCCACAACTGCGATGAATTTGGTGAACACCTTTGGGGCCAGCGAGAGGCTGAAGGAGAGGGAGGTGAACAGGAAATGTTTCCCTCCCACTATGAAGTGCAGGAACCTTCTATGCACTTGTCTTATTGAGATATGAAAGTATGTGTTCTTCAAATTAAAGTCCACAAACCAGTCCCCTGAACCTAGTGAGGGAATAACATAAGATAGAGATACCATTTGGAACTTTATTCTTTCTAAGTGTTTGTTCAGGGCCCTGACGTCTGGAATGGGTTGTAGACCCCTGTTGTCCTTCAGGACCAGGAAGTAATGGTCATATTAGCCTGACCCTTGTTCTCTCATGGGGACTCTTTCTATTGCCCTGAGGGCCAGTAGCTTCTGGCACTCCAGTTCTAGTAAGTTCTCATGCGAGGGGTCCTCGTTCTTGTAGTCAGGGGGTGGCAAGGATATCGCTGGTGCCTGACACATGGGGCACATGCCCCAAGTCCCGGTGCCAATGCCCTGAGTGCCTGGGGCAGCCTCTGCCTCTTCCAGCCCAGGACCAGACCAGAGATCTGGGGGAGGGGAACCCCGTGGCAGCACCCATGTCTCCTGGGCCCATCTCGATCCAGAATCTGTGGCCGGGCTGCCCCCAGTAGTGCCTGTCTCTCCTTGCTGGGGATTGAGGCTGCCTGCCCATGACAGTGCCCACTTCTCCCAGCCCTGTCCCCAGCCGGGGATCCACAGTCAGGCTGGCAGTGGCAGGAGCCCAACTCCAGATGGAGCCTCGGCTCTGGATCATGGCCAGGGAGTGGAGCTGGGCCCAGGGGTGTGGCCTGGGCCCATGCCCCAGGTCTTTCCTTGGTGCAGCAACATTCCTGGGGGGGGTAGTTTTGGTCCTGTAGCCTGGATCTGAACTGGATGTAATAACCTTGTGAGATTGTGTCTATGATCCAGCAGTCTGATGTGATTCTGGCCCATGGATGTTGCAACAGGCCTAGGCAGTTCCAGAATGGTGGGGTCTGGTAGCTGTTGTTGCTGAGGCAGCCCCTGGGTGACAGGTCAAAACCTCTGCCTCTGGTTACAGGGGCAGCAGCTGTTATTTCCCTGCCAGGGTCCCTGTGAGTTCCCCTGGGACCTGGAGCCCCTTCCACCCTTGTTCCTGTCTCCATGCCAGTATGGGCATTGGGAAGACTGGAAGGGCAGGTGGTGGGACTGCTGTTGCTGCTGCTGGTGGAAGGAATGCCTAGCCACTTGGGGTGGGAGGTGTACATGCATAGTGATCTTAGAGTGGCACATGAGTCCTTTATGCTGTAAAGTTTGGAATCTGTTGATTCCATGAACAGCAGGGGTCCCTTGAAGTGGAGATCTTGAATGGACTGTTGCATTTGCAGCAACAGTCTTGAACTCTGCATCCAAGCAGCTCTGTGCATGGTGACCACTTATGCCACCATGTGGCTCGCCATATCTGTGGCATCCCATGAAGTCAGGAGTGCATCACATGCTGCCAGGAAACCTTCCCCCATCAGTGTATTATAGTCCTGGATGTGGTCAAAGGGGATCAGTCCCTAAACCTCTCCATGGACTTCCATAAATTGAAGAAGTATCTGCCCATGAGAGCCTGGTGGTTGGCGATACTTAGCTGTAGGGCTGTAGCAGAATACATCTTCCTGCCAAAGAGGTCTAGCTTTTTGGCCTCTTTGTTCCTTGGGGTGCTAGATGGTTGGCCTTGCCACTCCCGCTGGTTCACTGCTCCCACTACCAGGGACCCTGGTGTAGGGTGGTTGAAAACGAAGGTGAACCTGTGCGTGGGGATGTGGTACTTCCTTTCTGCCCCTTTGTATATGGGGGAGGAATTGAGGATGGTGTCTGCCATATGGCCTGACCAATTCTGAGGACCCCGTCATGTAGTGGGACTGCCACCCTAGCTGCGGGGTGCTATGCTGACCATGTCAAACAGTGGGTTGAAGTCCTCCCTGACCACCTTGATTTGCAGGTCAAGGTTGGCGGCCATGCACTTTACAATGTCTTGGTGAGCATATTGGTTTCCTTAAATGACAGGGATCTTTGATATGCTGCTTCGTCAGGCAACAAAGATGACATGACCAGTGAGCTACTGTGGCAGGAGCCAGAGGGTCCTGCACCGGTCAATGATCCCTCTAAGCTGCGTCAGTGAGCAGTAGCAAAGCTGCCGCCGCTCACTGGCACAGCAAGTCCTGACCCCAGCACAGGTCCAGCAGCCACAAGCCATGCCTGGCCCAGGAAACAGTTCTCGTGGGCACCAGGAAGCCTGGGGTGGGGCTGGCAGGGAGCAGACGCGGAAGCGGAGGAGCCGGGCGATAGGGGCTGGTGTGGAGCAGAAGAGCTAGAGGATCAGGACTGGCAGGCAGCAGAGGATCGGGGCTGGTGGGGAGAGGAAGAGCTGGAGGATCGGGGCTGGTGGCGAGCAGAGGATCGGGGCTGGCGGGGAGTGGAGGAGCCGGAGGAGTAGGGCTGGCCGGGAGCAGAGGCAGATTATAAGTGGGGGTAAACTCATGCCATGCGGGGGGGAGGGGAGTGTTGCTGTGTAAGGAAACATATTGTTTCCTTTTCAAGTCATTGCTGCTGCATAGGTCAGTGATTCCTAATGTTTTCTCTGTCATTGCAGTGGCACTCCTTGCTACCTTTAATTCATTTGAGGCACACTGCCATATAGTTTCCACATGAAGCCATATATTTTCGTGAGCCAATCCAGAGCTCTTTGAGTAGTTTTTCAAAAAATTCTGTGGCACACCTGTGTGCTGTGGCACACTGGTTGGGAAACAGTGGGATAAGTAGACGCAACACACAAATTCCACCCAAGATTCAGAATAAACACAGAAAACTGTATAGAACCTTATGTTACTTTATTAACACACAGCGTTTTTACAGCACTTTCCATCCCAGGATCTCTCAATGGCTTACTATACTAGGTATTCACACATGCTTCGCTCTGTGGTATCCAAGAGACACACCCTACCTTGTGCTCACATTTAAGTGAATGACCCTGACAATACATTATAGGCAAACTGCATGTCCTCCCATTTTGATATCTTTACCAAGTGCCATAAAAAATAGCCTCAGGAGGTGGTGTCCCCTCCATGTATTTTTAGCACAGGTCTGTTTTCAGTTGGAAGCTGGTAAAGGAAAGTTCAAAGCTTGCAGACAAGAACAACACAAAACTGGTAGACGAGGATTGTAGCAGAAAGAGAAGGAAGCCTGATCTAACTTTTTAAGTAAAGTGGAAAAACTGTCATTGACCTTAATTAACATCAATTCAAGTAATATATAGGCCTAAATCAGGGTGACTTCATTTAGCTCAGTGAGTGAGATCTAGTCAGAATTGGCACATTCATTAGGAATCTGTTAAAAAAAAAATAGATTCTTGGCTATTGGTGATCACCAGCTCTTATCTGTGTAATTTCTCACACATCTGCTTATATATTTTCCCATCTTCTAAAGGTGAGCTGAGATTACAGACAACCAAAAAATCAGAAGCCATCCCACAAAGCAGCTTCAGAAATTCATAACACAAAATGACAAAGTGTACAGCCAACAGTTTGGTGCAAGACAATTGCAGTGATGTCAAGAAGTATAAAAGTATTGGAAGTTTTTAGATGGCATGGCTAAATGAATTAATTGCAACTGAGACTATGGAATCTGGAGAGGTGCAGCATGTCAAATTGGGTCAGCTATTTTCTTACTCTGAGGACAATGGCGTATTATGCTTGTCATGTGCAGAAGCCAAGACAAGCTGTGATTTTGCTAAAGGAAAGACATGGAGTTCATGGAAGATTGACTATTTGAAGAGGCATCTCAATCAGAAAATCTATACAATGTTCCCTCTCCAAGCTGGTGATGCAACTGAGCAAGTTATGGATGCACTTGGGGAGCTGATGGGCAGTGGCTCAGGGGCCTGTCCTGGGCCCAGGAACTTGCTCAGCCGCATCCATAAGTTGCTCAGCTGCATCACCGGCTTAGAGGGAGCATTGACCAGGATCTAATTCCTTGTTGGACGCTGCCACGTACTGAGATCCCCAGGGCATTGTAGGCCTTGATGATCCTGGGGATTCCCCAGATCTCTAATCTTTCCATTGTGATGACCAGTCCTTAATGGTCCTAGGTGCCAAGTCCCATGTGCTTGGCCCCACGATGGGTGGTGGTTGGATTCTCTCTGCTGACAGGGTCTTGGTGATCAGCTTCTCTTGTGTCTTGGTACCAGTGGTTTATTGTTTGGCAAGGAAGGTATAGGGGTGGTCAGTGCCAGAGCTCTGGCCTGAGAGTCCCTGCAGCAAGAGGACAATGGGGAGCACTTCCTCCTGCACTTACCGGCTGGCTTGTCCATGACTGATAACAGTTCCAATGGTGTTGATGATCGTCGGTGTCAGTGCTGGGTATTGCAGTCCTCCGATGAACTTGATTTGAACCTGATGTGGTGTGACCTCTGCAAGCACACTGAATAATGGTCCCAAAGAAAGGTCTCTGGAATGAACCAAAAATAGTCTCCATCATCCTCAGGCCTGAACTCTGATGAGAGGTGGGTGGATACCCTCTTTGGCGGAGATACTTACGGAGTCCCCAGAATGGAGTGTGTCCGCTGCAGTGAGGGGCTGTGCCAATAGTCCCTCAGGTGGTGTTCTGGGAAGCTAAGAGTGGCTTTTGGTGGCCCAGTACACTGCCCCACCAGTCCCCTTTTTGGGTTGCCTAATCCCATGCTGAGGGTGCAGGCTCTTGTATGGAGCCCAGCCAGGCCTTGGAAAGTAGTGCCGGTTTCCCCTTGAATGTCACCGGTTTCAGTGGGGTGGGGGTCGGCAATTGCAGGAGGATCTTTGTAGACTCAAAAGCCTCCTGCATCAAGGGGATCAGCAGCATCTCCGGTCTCTGTGCTGTTAATGGTGTCAATGCCGGTAATCCAGAGGTGTGCCAGTGGTGTGGCTTCCCCTTGGCCCATGCCCCTGAGGTGGACTCTGAGCCTGAACAGGGTTTCTTAAGTCTCCAGGATGAGGAGTGTTGCTGAGGAGGGGCAGATGCCAAGTGGGCACATGGCACTATGGGTCCCTGTGCCAAAGCTGACCTGCTCAGCACTGAGGTGGGCCAGAAGACCTCTTCCATTGACATGGAATAAAGGCAGTGCTCTCATTCCTTCTGGCTCCTAGACTTGAAGGACTGACATATTTGGCATTTGTCATCCCTATGAGTCTCTCCTAAGCACTTCAGGTACTTCTCGTGTGGGTCACTGCTGCAGGGCTTGAAACCCAGCATGGCTGGTTCAGTGGAATCTCCAGAGTGTGACTGTGATGTGGATTTGTCGGTGCGTCTGGAGCCTGGTGGAAAGATTGATACAAAACTGTTTTCCCAGTTAAGCATCAACACTTTGGTAAAAAAGGACAGGTGCTTGCAGAATTGCAAGAGTGGGCAGTTCCAGTACCATCATTAATGCCTAGAAAGAAGAAACTGAAGGGGGGGGGGGAGTGTCAGGGCCACCTTTATACCACACAGGTGTGCGGGGAAGAGGGTGCATTGACCACTGACCCCACAGGGACAGGCTAGGGCAAAAAAGCTTCTGGGTGTCTGTGCGCTGCAGCACATAGATGCCTAAATCAGAATTGATGTGAGCAGCGCTCACAGAAGAATTAAATTTGCCTGTAAAATAAAGTAGCTAATTGTCTTAACTATCTCTTATATATTCATGTTTATAAAGCATAAATTCAGAGTACAAGACTAATAATACATTATCAATAAGAACAGCAAATATGTACCCTAATATGCAAGAAAACATTCTACACCACTGCCCACTATCCTTTAAAAATGGAAGACAGCTTCAAGCATGATAACTGCCACCTTTCAGAAGTCACTGGTTTCTTTTCAGCCTCTGCAAAAAGTTTAGTAAGCAGATATCTAGTTCAGACTAGTGGCACATCTTTGCCTTATAACAGACCAAAGAGATAGTCTGACTTAAATGATATAGAACCATAGTAGTAAATGAAAAATTGTACAGGAAAATCTGTCACAATTGCCTCCCCTCTTTTCAAAAGTAGATATGTGATGCTCCTGATGGTGGAAGAGTGCAAAAACCAATTCTATATAGATATGTCTCTGGAATATAAACATTTCTAATTTTCTTGCCATGTTTCTAAGACAATCACTGTATCAACTTACCTTAAATAATCCTTATTCAGTGTTGAATAATTAATGGAACTCTTCAGTGGGCTTTAAAAAAGACATTTTGACATCAGGAAACAGAAGTACTTTAAGATTTAGGCACTTAAATGTCCAGTTTAAACCCCAGGGTCCATATGGTTGTTTGTATTTCACAAAATTCCCACTGA
Organism: Podocnemis expansa; assembly: GCA_007922195.1. Taxonomy (NCBI): domain Eukaryota; kingdom Metazoa; phylum Chordata; order Testudines; family Podocnemididae; genus Podocnemis; species Podocnemis expansa. Next base: position 19,845,345 of record ML681989.1, on the reverse strand, counting down.
ACCCTTTAGTCATCTAAACACAATTTATGCCAAAAGGCAGAATGTGTAAGAGGCAGAGGGAGGTGTTGCTAACCTGATAGGCCTCTTCCTGCTTCCCTGGTGAGGAAGGGATGGGTCACATTCAAGACACAGGGCTGCAATGGTGACAGCCAGAGTCTTGCGGGGTCTGCTCCTGCTTCAGCAGGGAGGCAGAGTGGCTGCCATCAACAGAAGGATCTGGCCCTGGCCGTGGACGTGGAGCTACAGACAACAGCAGGATCCAGCACCAACTGAGGACCTGTGAATACCACTGCCAGAAAGATCTGGCCCTGGCAGGGGACCTGGGCCATCACTGGCAGCAGGAGTGAACCCCTGCCAGAATCTCAGAGCAAGACTCTGCTCTGGCCCCAGCCAGGACCCATATGGCCACCAGCAGTGGCAGGATAAATCTCTGGACCCTGCTGCAGGAGCCAGATTGGGCCCTGGGCTAATGAAGGGGTATAGCTGAGGGAGGGATGGGGGGCTGCCTGGGGTGGTTGTAGAGCTGCCTTCCCTCAAGGATGCTCCAAAATCCACCCATGCTGGTACCTTTTGTTTTCAGGGTAAAAGTTCCCTTAGGCTATGTCTACACTGGCAAATTAGTTCAGACTAAAGAGGCTTAGTCCAAACTAATTTAGCCCATGACCACTTGAGGCTTTCCCTAGTTTGAACTGAGAAATTTCTTAGTTCAAACTAAGGAACACTTAGTTTGAACTTGTAGGTAATAGTGGTTAGTTCAGACTTAACTGCTTAGTTTGAACGTTCGTTTGAACTAGGCACAATGTGGCCATGGACTAATGCTTAGTTCAAACTTAAGAAGTCTGAACTCAGCCAGTTAGTTCAAATTAACCAAACTTTCTAGTTTGAACTAAACACTAGTTCAAACTAGAATGTATGGTTAGTTCAAACTTATAAGGGTGAGGTTAGTTCAAACTAACCCAAGGTTAGTTTGAACTAACCTTAAACTTCTTAGCCTGAAATAACAAGTTTGAACTTCCTATGGGTAGTGTAGACATAGCCTTAGTGCCTAAGTTTCAGCCTCTGGACTCATTCACTGCTGCTTCCCTCTTGTTGTCTTATCTCCTGCCCAAGCCCCTGAGTGATCCATGAACCAGGGGAAGACAGGTACTGACCCACTAAAATCTCATGCGGAGCTTGATCTTGTAGGTGTTCTCAGATGCTGCCTTTGAGATTATGTCCAGTTGAAAATCTGACTAGAAAAGGAGGTTATAATGGTATTTGCATCTGCAATTTGGATTGGTGAATTGTTGTGTCACCCAGTCCCCCACTCCTGAAATTCTTCGTTCTTTGATTGCTGTGTGAACTCCCACTCGTGGACAGATCATGCCTAGCTGCCAGCAAGCAAGCTGCTTCCAGGTCAGTGAGTGAGTGCCTCTATCCAGTCATTCATGGGATTATGCAATGGCATAACCTCAGCCAACATTGCCAGACCCAGATGCAGAGAGGAATGTCATCACAGCACAGCAAGCAGGGTAAGACAGGCTCCAGGAGTGGAAGATTGGGGTGATGCAGTGATGCACCAGCCCAGATTGTAGAGGGCTGGGGGGAAGGAGGTGTTTATCAAAGATATTAAAAGAAATGGCAAAAAGGCTACAGGTTGATGAGATTCTGGTGCACAACCTTCTTTAGTCAGGCAGGCTGGATCCTAGGGAGCAACATATTACCCTGTCAAAAAACATTAATCCAAGTAATGGGAGGTGGTAGGATTTGTACTGACTTAAGAATGACGTTGCATAGGGCTATGTCTACATGGGAGGCTTAAGTCGACTTAAGCAGCCTTAAATTGACTTAAGCAACTCCCAGGCCACATTGGGAGTTCATTAAGTCAATGTAAGCACTTGCTTAAGTCGACTTAATAACACTCACCCTTAAAGTTGACTTTATTAAGTCAACTTAACAAAATGTGACCATTAAAGTTCTCCTATTAAAGTCAACTTAAGGCAGGAGAATGATTTTAGTCAAGTTTATAAAGTTGACTTAAGCCAGGGGACCCATTTAAAGTCAACTTTATTAAGTCAACTTTAAATGGGTCCCCTGGCTTAAGTCGACTATATAAAGTGGACTTAAACAAATGGGGCCTCTCTAAGTCAACTTAATAACGCTGACTTTAAGTCAGCCTTATTAAGTGGACTTACCTGAGCCCTTTAGTTTAAATATAGCCATGGTGACTGAGGCCATTACAGTGGTGACCCACAGCCAGAAGGAGCATGATGCTGAAACCCAGAAAGAAAAGGATGGAGGAATTTGAGAGAGTCTACTAGAATTCTCCACAGCAGAGGAGGTGCTTCCAGGTTGGGGAGAGGGGCAGCTGAAGCCAGCTCCCACTCTACATCTGGAAGCAGCATCTTCTGGGGACAGGGAGAGTGGATTGCTTGCTAGAAAGAAAACTTCTCAGGTCATGAGCTGCCAGTTGGTTGCAGCTGAACAAGGTGCAGACCCAGGAGTGTTGCTGCCCCCCAAAAATGTCAAAGCCCAGCCCAGGTCCCCCCAACCCTGTCCCAGGACCCAATCCAGCCCCAGCTGCTGCTGGCAAATGGCAGGCAGCCTAGAGCTGGCTCCAGCTCTGGCTCCAGCTCCTGCAAGGTGGCCCCAGCCTGGCTCCTGCCTTCTGCTGCCAAGCACCCTGGAGCCTACTCTAGCCCCTTCCTCTGCTGGCAAGCAGCAGGCAGCCCAAGACCAGCTCCTGCTCCTGCCTCTGCAAACCAGCAGCAGGTGGTTGGAGCCAGATCTAGGGAAGGGTCCAGGTCAATGCAGGGCATGAGCCTGGTGGGTATAGCAGCAGTGTTACCCATGGACAGACCACATTGTAGGAAACATAGAAAAATGTGCCCCACAGTGAAACCCAGAGATGGGTGATAGAAGCTGAGCATCCACTGAAGAGGAGAGTAAGGTTCTTTTATGCAGCACCACATAGTAGCATGTTTCCAAATGTGTGTGAGCAGAGCGACTGAGGCTAACTCCTTCCCACGGAAAGGCAACGTGCTTTCAGGAGCATGGGCAGGGGAGGTAATGCTTGTGACTGACTAAACTGCCCTGGTTGTTAACTGTCAATATTGCATGGTTCAACACAGGACAGGCCCTGCTCTGCAGGGCATAGAGAAGTGTGTCTCAGAGGGGACCCAGAGAAGGAAGATAGGGAAGAACTGTAGAGAGTTCAGAAATGTCTCCTCACTGATCACTTGGAAGTTCACACCCAGAACAGAAGGCTGAGTCAGTGTCTCTGAACCCAGATTTTCAGCCTCTGGTTCAGCTTTTAAGAAGGAGGTGTGTAGTTGACTTTCGGGAGGGGAACAGTCACCCCTCTTTCCTCAATACCCCCCAATGACTATGTTAGGCAGCTGCAAACCTAAGAAACCTTATCTTTCTCATTCCCTATAAAGGGGTCCAAGGCTTTGTGTATTGCAACGTTGTTCTTATGATTTTCTTGGTGCCTACAGATTAGGTGCTTTGATGTTGAATATTGCAATGCTTAGGTTCTATTGTTGAATCATGACTTTAGTTTTATTCTATGCACAAGGAATTGTGTAGTATACCTGCCTGTGAATATTCCCTCATGTAATGCAACTCCTATTATTACATCCATTCAGTAATGTTTCATAACCCCCCCCCAAAAAAAAAACCTGGAAAATTCAGTCACTGCCATACTTATTCTCTATAATATCCTCTATAGTTCCATAAGCTAATTAATTTTTCTTAATGCTGAATCTCCATCTTGAAAAGCTATTCCTGAAATTTGCCACCATGAATATATTATAAAGTTCCTCCACCTTAAAAAAATGACTCTGCTGAAATATGTCCAGAAAACCATTCTCTGTTCCCACCATTTCTTTCTTTCCTTGGAACATTTACCAGGAATACCAAACAGTTAGGAAAAAGCTCCTGTTCACACCATTTCAGCATATACCCTTTTCACCAGTAAATACATGGTTTCTGAATCATACTACATGTGCTGTTCCCATGGCATAGCAATTTTACCTTGTAATTAACAAGGTCAGCTAAGCCCCTTGACATAAACTACTATCTTTGTTTCAATTCAATAAGTGAATCACCTTGGAAATATATGACCTATTTTTCCACTGGTTTGCCCCTTTTAATGTCATTATCATGTAATGAAGTGGATAACTAGGTCAGTAATACATAAAACTAAGAAATCTGAATGTCTCTTTCCATTAAATGATAGAGAAGGGTGCAAAGAGAACTGAGTTTGAACAGCACAGAATCATGCCTTTGTCTCTGAAAAATATTGCTTTGGAATTTTTGGAGAGCAGCTGTACAGTCAGATAAACAAAACAATTTGAAAGAAACATCTTGGGAAAAGTTAATTCCAGCAGTAACTGCATTTAATTACATGGTGTTACTACAAGGATGGAGTTAGCCACTTCACTCTCAAATTTTCCTTTTCTGAATTTTCAATCTAATTCTGTTTTATCAAATATTGTAGTTATTATACACACTAGTGGAGAATCTATAAGAGTTTCTTGATATATTATAGTTGTAGTATACATGTCCATAGCATATAGTTACACACTGGCTATGCAGAATAGCTTGCATAACTCCCACCAACTTCTTAACTCCTCTTCAGTGCAGAATATTGACATTGCTTCATCCCTTGAGGGTCTCTTTTTACTAAATGAATTTCCAGATGAACTTAGACTGTCTTAACTGACTGCTGTGTCAAACCGTAAAGATCAATTTCTTTGACAGACATGACTTTGCCACTATTCGTGAAGACATGGCTTAATCAAGGAGGTTCAATAGTGTGAATATAGCAACACAATATTAACTTATGTTTGGATTCAGGGAAAAGTAATTGTAAATTACCAAATCATATATTTCTTCATTTCTGCACTTCAGAAAATTTTCCTTTAAAGTGAGTGCCTTATAGATACTTTTGAAGCAATAGAGAGAGACCTTCCATTAATACCCCAGTCAGGGGAATCAATGACTAAAAAAATCATTCAGGCTACAGCCCCAGCCCAGCCCCCAGATTCTTCCCAACCATGCCCACGACAGCATTCCTGCTCCTCCACAAGCATAGGCTCTGCAAACTCCAGCCCCAGGGCCAGATCCAACTCACTGCCTCTGGCCCCAGCACTTCTTCTGGGACTGGATCCGACTCCTACTGCCAGCTCCAGGGCTGGGGCTGGTTGGCTCCTGCCATCACATGGCCTGGGTCCCCGACCACAGCCAGCTGCCACCGCTGCCAACTTGGTGCAAGTCAGCCAGCCACTGCTGCTGGCCCTACCTGTGCTCCTCTTAGAAGCATGAGGGAGCTCAGGGCAGATAGTTACAGATTTTCCATGCCTGCACTGCCAGGGCCTGGGTATCAGGGCACTGGCTAAGACACTTGGGGCCCTTGTAGCATGTGTCCAGCACATGTAATGACCATGACTACAATCTGTTTATAATCACATATGTCAAAAGGTATTTCTATGATCTTGATCACATGAAGTTCCATTATGTGATTGGATGTATGTATTAATATAAATTATATTAACCAGAATATTTCTTTTTCTACATAATTTTAAATGTTCTCCCCTTCCTTCTGCCATTTTATTTCCCCAAAAATCTTCTAAAGGGTTACGTTTGTAATATGACACTATTTAACACATTTCCTTTGAAAATGGAAAAAACTACATTTACCTCAGAATAATATTTTGCTAGAATTATAAACAAGCTACAATGTTATAATGTTTTTTGGGTTTTTTTTAAGGAAATATTTTGGTTATAATCATTAAAGTTGACATTTCATTTTACTTGCTACTAACAGAAATGAAAAAAAAGTAATGTGTTGTGGATTTCAACAGTTAAATGTAGTGAATCTTCTATCTTGAACAACATCAACTGTTAACAGAATAATGAATTATATCATAGCTATCTTTCTTTCTACCTGACCTACCGATTAATACTAACCTTTCATGACATCATACTAAGTGAATAAATAAAATAGAATTACATAAGAATACATAGTGCAGTTATAAGTTTTATAATGAAACATTGGATCTAGCTATCTAGCTATCTGCCCATCCAAATAAAGTGCTATGGAAAGAAAATATATGACACAGGTTTTTTTCTCAATTTAATAGCGTGAAGACAATATTTTACATCCTTTATTAATTGTTCTTAATACATAATAATTTAATTAATAATATTGGAGTGTTGCTTGTATTACAATTTGACTGTGTCACAATTTGGATTCCAAGGCCACATCCCAACACAAACTGAAGTCACCAAAAATGTCCATGTGATGGTGCCTGACATATCTGATTCTTCATCCTGAATTTTTAGTATGCTGCCCAAGGTTGCAGGAGATGCAATATTTGTAACAGTCAGGAGACATATTCAGCTTTTTTTTGTGTGAACGCTACAGGTTCACATCTGAACATAACTCACTGGAAGGAAGAGAATGGGTACAGTTTTTGTGCTATCGCTATTCCCCCCACAATTGTTAAAATCTCAGAGAAGGCTGCGATATGGCCTGAAATCTATTGACAGAGTCCGTGATTTTATTATTTACACCTCTGACTTTGTTGTATTATATCTCAAACAGATTTCTCCTGCTCAGTATTTACAATATTGTGAGTAGCTGTGAGTTTGAGAGGAATATAAGGAGCAGCAACCAGCATAAATAAGGGTCTACATATTTGAGGGAGTTATTGATGCACCAAAGTCCATAGGTGCTGGAACTAAGGATACTGGGAGTGCAGTGTCACACCCTCTCGTGAAATGGTTTCCATTTTACAAGTGTTTACAGTTTGATTCAATGACTTTCACCACCCCCATTATACAAATTGTTCAAGCATCCTTGATGAAATCCACAGTACAGATGCTATAGGCCATTCAAAGATTTACTTCTTAAAGCCACAAGCTCACTATATAATTTTTCTACTGCATTTGAAATACATTTTTTAATTCTGTGGCAGCTACTTTGAGAGAAGTGGTATGAACATACAGCTAACACATGATAAGCCAGAATGAAAATGCCTGTCACAATAAAAATTCACCAGGGTACTGAGAAACCTAACTATCATTTTAAGCACCTAAGTCCATTATTTAAGCACCCATGAGATCCGCAAAACTCCCATTCAACTGCTTTCTCACCTTTTAGGTACCTAAATTACTCCTAACAAAGTCCCACTAGCTCCTAAATTCCCACTGGAGGACAGATGCAAAATAACTTACATCCTGATGCTGCTGAGATGCTTGGTGCCCCAGCTTGTGTCTAAACACCAGTCGGATTCTCAAACAAGGCAGTCCCCCCATTTTGCCTGTTTCAGAAGGAATTCTCAGAGCATGCCTATTGGCTCAGGTCTTGCAGAAAAGACAGCATGAGATGACCACATCACCTGAGTGAGTATGAGTTTAATAGTCTAGTGGTTAGGACAGTCAGGATGTAACACACAGGTTTGCAAGGTCCCCCCTCTGCCTGATTTGGGATTGAGACTTGAACCCAGGTGATTGTCCAAATCACCAGGATATTGGCATTTTAGGTAAAAAATAAAATATAAAAGTCATTGAGCCAGTCACTGTAACACTCAGCTGGAGTCTATTTGCTGGATCCAGCCCTTGGACGAGATTCATGCAAGTGTTAAACATTCACAGCTGTAACTTAGGTAGGTCAGGTGAAGATTTGTTTTGAACATATAATGTGCCATCAAAATTATAAGTATTCTGAAAAATCGGGGCCTAACTGCTTCTACTTAGGCACACAAAAGCAATTCATAACATTTTCCCTTAATCTCTCTTTTTTTCAATTCCCCAATTGTAAAATGGATGATGTAAAGGGAAAAGTGGATAATTCCAAGTATTTTCACTACCTGTTTTGAAGATAAATTAATTAATGGTTGTGGAGCTTTCAGAAATATAATGAGAGCACAGTGGAAAAGCCATACGGAAATTAGTAATTTTCTGTTCAATGCAAGGATTAGATGATGTGTGTTAAATACGGCTCAGGTCTCAGGTAGGATAAAAAAAAAAAAAAAGATAATGAATAACTTTCCATTAATTGAATGAGGCAGGTGTCCTGGGGGAAAAAACATAGCAGCAATGTAGTTCCTTATTTTGAAATAAGTTATTTTGAAATAAGCTAATTCAAAATAAAATGCTTAATTTGATTTAACTTAGATCAAATGAAGGGAAACCACCAAATCAAAATAGCAAGTCCGGACACAGGACTTACTATTTCGATTGAGGAGAGGGGCACCCTGGGAAGTGTGACAAAATGGCCCCCTGGCAGGGCCATGTTGCCAACCAGTCCCCTGCCTGGCTCTCACCTGGAGACCCAGGCAGGGATAAAAGCCCCCAGGGCAGGGATCCCCCTGCCCTGCCTCCCCCGCTGCTAGTGGGGAAGTGAGGGAGGGACCATGGGGCACCATGACTGCCCCCGGGTGAGGCAGGTCCCCGAGCCTGCTGGCCCCAAAAGGAGGGCTTGCTGGCTGCGGCCGGTCCCCAAGCAGGCTGGCCACACAAGGGGGGGCTTGCCGGCAACCAGGGGGCAACAGGTATGGGAGTCAGATTCGCCCGCTGCCCCCAGCTGGAGGGGCTGCGGGCACGGAGCCAGCTTCGCCCGCTGTTCCCGCTTTCAGGCAGCAGAGAGGGGTGGCTTGCCAGGGTTCCTGGCTGCTGGTGGGTGGCATGTCCAGAACCTGCTCTCCCCCACAGTCCGAGCTCCGCGGCTGCTGGGGGGCAGCAGGTGCCAGAGCCCACTTGCCCCGCAGCAGTCACAGAGCCTGGACTGGGGGGACGAGTGGGCTCAGCACCAGCCACCCCCAAGCAGCGATGGGGCCACTGCTGCAGGGGAGAGCGGGCTCTGGCACCCACTGCTCCCCAGCAGCTGCGAAGCCAGGGCTGCAGAGCAAGCAGGCTCTGGACCCGCCCCCCCCCCAAGAAGCCACCAAGCCAAGTCTTTGGGGGTGAGCAGGCTCTGGCACCTGCATGCTCCCCCCACTAGCTGTCGGCACCCCCAGCAAGCTGCAGGACCCCACTCCTGGCCAGCCCCCCGGGCCACTGTGCACCTCCCCTCCCTCCCTGGCCAGGGTGCTGATTGGCTTCCTGGCCAGGGTGCTGAGGGGGGTGGGACTCCCTCCCAGGGTGCAAACCACTGTTTCAAAATAACCCTCATTTTGATATCAAATTAGGTTTTATTGTATTGCAATGATTTTCCTTATTTTGAAATAAGGAAAATGTCATCTGGACATGGGTATTTTTAAATCGAAACAACGATGTTTGTTTCAATTTAAGAGCCTCAGGTGGACATAGCCAGTGTGTGCTCATGTAACTAAAGACTGTCATAATTAATATGTATAGAATGACTGAATAAAAGTTAAACTGTCTTCCTTAATTTTGAATATTCCTAATTTTTAAATGTTTAATATTATTGTAGCATACTTTTTTTTTACACCTACCACACATGCACATACTATGGACAGAGCAAAACAGGAAGGTTTCTACAGTTACTCATTTTGTACATTTTATCAAGTTCCAAAGGGACAGCTGTGTTAGTCTAGTTCAGCTAAAGAAGCAAGGAGTCCTGTAGCACTAAAATAGTAATGCATTTTATTAATTTTGTGAGCTTTTGTGGGAAAAATCCCACTTTGTCAGATGCTGACATAGTGGGATTTTCTTCCATAAAAGCTAATGCAATAATAATAATAATAATAATAATAATAATAATAATAATAATAATAATAATAATAATAATTAGTCTGTAAGTGCCACAGGTCTCCTCGCTTCTTTTGAACATTTTATATACATAAACAGAAATATATTTAAATAGCAGTTTAACCAGAAAACAAAACAAAACAGCTTTATCAGTATAAAATGGCCAACATCTTCTAAGAACCTTAAGTCTTCCATGTATTAACTTTTAAGAAATGATACCCATGCAACTAGTGTGATCCATAATGTAGCTTTTTGCCTTTGTGGGTATTATCTTAATTCAGATTGTCTGGCACAAAATGGCAGAGCAGACAGACAGAAATGACTGATTCAACTTCCTTGCTGCTCTTTTAGAAACATTAAAAAGGAGGATAGATGCTGCAAAAGAACTTGTTTCTTGTTGTGTAGATGATATATGGCATTAAGGGACAGCTGTACCAGCAATTCCTGGTTGTATCAGTCAAGCCTGTCCCTTAATCTGGCCTCCATGAGAACATGATAACAAGTAGTTTTATTTCAGCAAACAGATGGCATAGTATTTTGATCTTCAGCTGTTTGCAACACTGTTGGACTTGTCTTCTTTGGCACTAGTGTTCTTGTAGTTTTTAAAGAACAGCACTTTGCATTAACTGACAGCAATTATATATGTCAGCTTGCTGATGGCAGAGTTACAAGATTTTAGAGTTTTAATCAGAAAACATATGAAGACTATATCTATCTTATGCCTCATAACCTTAATATCCATAACCAATTCATCCTAAGCTCAGAGCTTTGAGGTCAAACATAACTTATCTAAACAAACAAACAAATAAAGAGAAGGCATTGGGAGAAAGGTTTCCATTCCATAGCTTGGTAGGTTTTATTTATTTTATCTTTGCCTGCTAGAAGTGCAAGAGATGGTACAAATGGACACCTAATCCATTTTTTTCTTGTTTTTAAATGCTTAGTCAGTATAAAAGTGCTAGGCAACTGTCCTAAATAAGCAAAAAAGGATTCCTCTTCCTTCAGAGAATCTTTGGCCTGTGTAAAACATAGGGAACATGCTGGGACCAGGGAAGTGTATGCTGGCAAAGTACAATGTGTGATGAAGTGCAGATCCTTTCTCAGTGCAATTTTAAGAGGCCCCTGGGATGTTCTATCATATATTAACGCTGTTTTGGCCCACCCCTGATTCACCTGAGGGTCAGGTCAAAGGAGCCACCTGTCCTTGTTTCTGCTGAGAATGTACACAGAGCATTTCAGAACTATGTTTTCTATCTCAGAAGTGCAAACACTGATAACTTCATTAAGCATAATGAACCTCCCCACCAACACTCATCCACTACCTCATAAATACTAACTAAAGAAACAATCATTGTTCCTCATAAAAATTGCAATATATTACTCAATCTGAATACACACAAAATGCTGAAATAAAAGAAAGACTTTAATAATGTACGGAAACACAGATTTAGTTCAGGATCTTGCCAAGATTTAGATAATAGATTTCTAAAGGAGTAGACTCACCAAAAAGACAATGACATCCAGGAAGATGTTCCATAAAAATAAAATTGTGCCATACAGAAGAATGTCATCATAGAGTTCAAATTCTTTCACTTCCCTATGTTGACATCCTGTTCCAAGAATTTGTTAGATACAAAAGCAAATAGAGATGACAAAGAACACAAAAGACACAAAATAAAAGCTTCCATGGCAACTTATGAAATTGTTGTTCAGTAAGCTGAATATCTTTTGTACAAACATACTTTTCTTTTGGCAATAGCTAAAGCAAGTTTCTCTAGGCTTGTTTTCAAAGAGTGTATAGTAATCAGTGTCTGTCTGGCAGGAAAATTAAGTCTTTTTGTATAACTTAATGTACTCAAAATTGTGTGCCCCATCTTTGACCACCCAAGACAGATATTGTTCTCTTCGAATTAATCTGGTTCCCTCACAACATGAAAAATTCAGTATGCAGAGGAGAAATGGATGGAGGTTAAAAAGATATCTGTAGAATCTTAGGCTGTGTCAAAACAACATGTATCAAAATAATGCCTTATTTCGAAATAACTTAATTCGAATTAACAGTTTGTTAATTCGAATTAAGGAAAAAAGCTCAAAGCAAAATAGCAGTTCCAGGCAACAGTTATTTCAAAACAAGTCACTGTTGTTTCGAAACAACATGTTCGGATGGCATTGTTTCGTCCCCACATGGGGTGTAAGTTGTTTCGAAACAACGCCGTTGTTTCAAAACAACGGGTGCTGTTGTTTAGAAACAACCGTGAGTCATGTGAAGAGGGTATTTCTTATTTTGAAACAACCTCTGTTGTTTCGAAATAAGAGTGCTGTGTGAACACAGCCTTAGAGTTTAAGGTTCACAGTGAGAGCTCCATAGCTGGATGCAGTAAGAAAAATAAAAGTCTTCAAAATGCAACTTGTTGGGGTTAAAAACAGCAGAACCAGGATAGGAAAACACCAATAGGAGGCATACAGCAGAATATAAGACCATTGGAGTGTCGGAGATTATCTGGGACTGGAGGAGGGACCAAAGAGTAATTCATAAGCAAAGACTATGGAATATGAAAGGATGTGAGAGAAAGATTGAAATGAAAAAGAAATGGGATAGAAGAACACATTAACACATTTAAGGAGGTGAGAGTCTAGTAAAAATGGGGAGGGGAGAGAAAGGATTTAGTCAAGATTAAAAAATAGAGAACAATAATTTGATGGACAACACAAACTATAAAAGACTGATAACATGCATTAAGACACAGAGGAAACAGGGACCTTGAAAATCAAAGGATAATGATGAAGAAAATTAGAAAACAAAGTGACCATTTTATACAGAAAGTTTGTTTTAGTCAATGTTTTCTAGCTGGTCTTTTATGATGATTGGCCTATTCCCACAAATACATAAATAATTACATTTTTCCCTGACTCAAAATAAATAGTGATACTCCCTTCTCAGGCCCATACACTTTCCTAGGGTTACTGAAGAGAGGTGATGATAACCCTTTTTTCAGATGAGACATCTTTTGGATACTAACTATGATTAGCCAGCTTTTGGTTTAGAAGAAAGACATTAAGTTTTCACACTAACTAGAAGAGTAGAATTGGCCCCCACACTGAAAAAGTCCAGCAATTCTGAGGCCTTCCAAACCAGTTGCTATCGATTTAATTATCTGTGACATGACAGATTGTTAACTTCCTAATAAATATCTAACAGGATCTTGTTACTTCATAACGTACTCTCTGCAGAATATATATTCTCCTTTAACTAAAGGCTATCATTTTTGTCCTATTTCCTAAAAAAATTGCCAAAGAATGGATAAATTTATGGCCCTTCCTACTAGACGAATGACAATTCTCAAGTAAACTTGGACAAATTTTACTAGTCTTCTGCATCAACCTTCAACAATGAGATTTTAGAATGTGTATTCAAGAAGAGAAGGAAAATAAGATATTAACAATAATGTACCAATATTATATACAGATTTGCTCTTCTTAATAAGGCACTACCAACTGCAGCAGACAGTGGATTTTATGTTCCCCTCTGATTCCTCTTCAAGGAACTTGAGGATGAGTTATGTTTTAAAGAGATCTCAGAGAACTGGGCTAAACTTGGCAGTGGAGAGTTTGTGAAACACCTCAGGCATGACTCTTGCCTCAGATAAATTCTTGATCTCTTTGGATATAAACAACTGAGCATCCAGCCTCTTCTTCAGAATATTGTCTTTTCTGAGCTCCACCTCCCTTTCTTTCCCTTGGAAGAATTCTAGAGAAACTCACAAATTGAAATTAGTGTTTATTTCCTTATGTGGGCATAACTTTAATGCAGTTAAAATCCTTACTGACTTGAAGTAAAATGGATACATTTTTCAAAACCCAAAAAGTACTTCAGGATTTGGCCCACAGAAATTTAGTAGGTATAATAATTCTCTTTAAATCAATAGGTTAATATTTTAAATAAAATTGAGCAATGTCACTTATTTGTTAACTTTTAAATACAAAACACATCTCCCTGGTCTCCTTCCAGTTATACCAAAGTTTCTGAGCAATTTCCCTGAGAAGATTTAGGCTCTTCTGCACTATCCTTTTAATGTGAGATTATAAGAGTGAAAGGATGTCAAAGAACACATTGCAATGTGAGATAGCAAAACAATGTATTCAACTATGCAGAGTGCCTACTAAAAAGACATTACAAGGTAAGATAAAAATGGTGAAACAAATTCAATACAAGTGTTTCATCTACAGTATGTTTTGTTTGCCAAACATTGTTGATGCCCAATAGAAAAGTTCATTAAATTCATATCTATATAAGATCCATAAAGAGGTCCAGGATCCTCATAAAATTTTAGAAATATTTGAATAATATATCTTTTTTTTCCCTGTTGTTTATCGTTCCCTCCTTTTCTCAACTGTTTGTTATACTTCCTGCATCTTTCATAATGGGACTAATTTCATAATAGATATTTTTTTCGGATTGATTATTCTTTCATTTGTGCATACATATTTATTTTAAAGGGGCAAACACGTTAGTTTAGTTCAGCAAAAGAAGCAAGAAGTCTTGTGGCACTTAAAGTCTAACAAATTAATTTATTGCATGCACATTGGTGGAAGAAAATCCCACTTCATCAGATGCTTTGAAGCTCGGAGAATTTACAGAATGGGAGGAAAATAAATGCAGGGAAGTGTAAGTCATAGGATTAGGTCATACTGTAACAGCAAATCAAAGCAGTTATTAAGATTCAAACACTGGAAAATAGCACACAGAGGAAGGTGAGGTCAAATCACCTGGTGTAATTGGAAAAGAATCCATAATCACAATTTAATCCTGCTTTCACACAATTGAATCTGCGTATCAGTTCCAATTCTGCTGTATCTCTTTAAAGTCTTGATGTCTTAGGCTTTCTCCACACAGAAAGTTTTATTTCGAAATAAGTCATTTTGAAATAATTCATTTCAGAATAAAAACTTTATTTTGAAATGACTTATTTCAAAATAAAAATAAAATTATTTTGAAAGAAGGCAAGCCCCTCCAATCGAAATAGCATGCCCTGTGTGTAGACATGCTATTTTGATTCCCGGAGAGGGGTACCCTGGGAGTTGTGGCAACCTTGCCCCCTGGCCAGGCCATGTTGCCACCCAATCCCCTGCCTGGCTTTCACCTGGAGAGCCAGGCACGGGAAAAAGCACCTGGGAGGGCAGGTCCCCAAGCCAGTTGGCTGGGCAAGGAGGCTTGCCAGCAGCCAGGGGGGCCGCGGCTCCCTCACCCGCTTGGCCCGCTGAGGTGCTGGGGAGCAAGCAGGCAGTCAGAGGGGACCACAGCTCCCCCACCAGCTTTTCTGGCTCAGCTGCAAGCTGGGAACCAGAGGGGCTGCAGCTCCCTAACCCGCTTACCCTGCAGCGGGGCAAGCGGGCAGAGGAGACATGGCCCCAGCTCTTCCCCGCCACCAGGGCTGGAAGTGGGGGAGCTGTTTCCCTGGCTCCTCCCCACTGCCGGGGCTTGAGGTGGTTGCAGGGCAAACAGGAGCTGTGGCCCCCAGCTCTGCTCCGCAGTCTGGGCTTGGCCACTGCACCATGGCTAGGAGCCGTGGGCACCACCTGAGCTCCCCACCAGGGTTTGGGGGCAGCCGCTGGCCCTGCTGAGTGGGTGTCTGTGGCTTCCATGAGGCTGGCAGCTGCCCCTGAGCCCAGTTGGGGGACTGTGCCAGCTCCTGCAGCTTCCTCGGGGCCAGCAGCTGCCCCAGAGCTGGAGGTGCTGATGAGCACAATGGGCCCCCGTCCCAGCAGCTCCTGGACTCTTGCAAGCAGCTATGTGAAATTGACCAGGTTGGTGACCTTGCCTGGGACTTGAGGAGCCACATCTCCCCTGGCTGTGGTCCAGTGGCCGGGAAACTGCCACCCTCCTGCCCCCCCCCTTTCAGCACGCTGGCCAGAGTGCTGATCGGCTGGGGTGGGAATTCTGAATATCATTTTCTTATATTGATATGCAGGGCAAATTTATATAACAGAGCCAGACGTGGTTATTTCAAAACCAAAGTTTGAAAATAACCCTCATTTTGATACAAAACTAGCTTTTATTGTATCAAAATGATTTTCTTCATTTCAAAATAAGGGAGCTCCTTATTTTGAAATGAAGAAATGTTGTCTGGCTGTTTCAAAATAAAAGCCACATGTGGATGTAGCCTTACTGACTTGCATGAGCACAACTGTTAATAAATCAGTAACAGAGTGATCAGGAAGATTGAAGAGATCAGTAACTGGCTTATGAATGTTGTGATTTTTGTGCCCATTTATTCTTTTGTACAGAGATTGTCCTGTTTGTCTAACGTATAAGGTGATGTCATAAATCACACTGGTAGATGAGCAGGTGAATGAGTCCTTCCTGTAGTAACTGGCTTGAATATGTCCTATGATGGTGTCTTTTGTGCAGATATGTGGGCAAAGTTGGCAATATGGTTTGTTGCAGGGGTTTTCCCTTCTATCAAACAAATGTTGCTTTGGTGATAGAATCATTTCATTTTTGTTTAGTTTTTACTTACCTACTGAAGCTGATAGGCTGGTCAACCATCATACCAGTAATTTATCTAAAGAACTGATTTAAAAGGGGTCATCAAAAAGAAAGGTGAAGTTTTAGTCAGTCCTACCCAATATTACTATTGAATTGAAGACTATTGCTAACTGCTTGAATTCGTCCGTTACTTCCCCTCTTCAAATACTTTTGTGTAGAATTGCTAATGCAAAATGGCTACCACTTTTCCATGCGAGAGGCAACTGCATATAAATGGCGGAGGGAACTGATATCTAGGTATACTCAATCCATAACAGTAAAACAATATGGAATGAAAAGGTATGTATAAATGTAAAATAATATTATAATTTATATTCCAGGTGTATTTTGATGACATTTATTAAAATATGGCATCTATACATCTTGTGCCACAATTTTGTTTCTGAGGTCTTCAAAAAGGCTTATTGCTGAAGCAGAAGATAAAAGGTTGAAATAGAAAAGAGAAGTAGAAAAGGTTTGGAAAGAGGCCCAAAACCTAGAAAAACAAATAAGAATAGTGAGCCTGAGTTGGCTAAATGGTCAAGTTGTCAGGAGTCAGGCTAAAGAAATCTGACATTAAAGGAATTGTCATGAAGTAAGCTACAGCTGCAGTAAAAGTAAAAAAAAAAAGTACTTTGAAGGTAGGAGGTGTCAGTTCAGCTAAGTGCACATGAGATAAGAAGTCATGTGTCAGCCAAACCATGACACCTTGATGGATGGAGATGTTCAGTGGTGTGTGGACCTATCAAAGTAATGGGCAGCATCAAAAAAGGGGTATGTGGACCAATCAAGGTTAATTTGTATTCTGAAGAAAGCCAAGTCTATAGGTTCAAGCAGGGTATAAAAGTAGGAGTCCCAGAGCCCAAATTCCATGCAGCCAAACAGGTGATGGAGACTCCTGTCATCAGTTGAGCTGTTCCATTACATGGAGAGCATGAAAGCTGCCAGTAGTTCTGTTGATACAGATTGCTTGCCACTGAGCTATGTTGCAATAAAGCCTAGCCTGAGACCTTTATCTTTGTTTCGGTCATGTTGATTTCTTCACTTGTGAGAATTATCCTGTGTGCAAGAGGTAGACTGAGTATGCCTAGGCTCTAGGTTGCTGGGCTAAGACAATCCCCATGTAATGATCTGAGACAGGAAGAATCCCAAGGGAACATGCATACAGAGATACATGCATGTGCCCAAACAGATATCCTTGCTGAATGAATAACAACACTCATAAGAACACCTCCCACGTGAAATACCAGAACTGGTATCTATGAAATAGTGCCTTTATAGATAGATAGATAGATAGATAGATAGATAGATAGATAGATAGATAGATAGATAGATATTCCAATACACAGTTAAAGCATATAAATATATGACTTAAAGGATGCTAACTGGTTTGATAATATGGTATATCATTAAATTAATAAATAAACATACAATTGTGTTTTTTCTTTCAATTTTAATGTCTCTTTTCAAAGTTTAAGATATCAATATTTGAACTATTTTTATAATAATCAATTAACCTTTTGAGTACATTATAAATCACAACTGATTTCTGAACTTCATAGTATCTGTGGCTATGGTGACACTAGCAAATTAGTCTGGATTAAGGAGCTTTAATCCAGACTAATTTGCTCCCTGTCTACACTAGGCTTTGCCTAGTGGGAACTAAAAGATTTTTTTAGTTCCATCTAAGCAAAACTTAGTTCAAACTAGTAAGTTCAAATGATTAGTTCAAACTGATTGTTTAGTTCAAACTTAGTTTACGCTTTAGTTAGAATTAGCACGATGTAGCTGTGCTAGTTTGAACTAAGTTCGAACTAAGTGTTTAGTTCAAACTAATCACATTTTTTAGTTCAAACTATTTTTTTTTTGTTTTAACTAGTCACACTTTTTAAATTGAAACTAAAAAGTTAGTTTGAACTAAAAAAAGTGTGGCTAGCTCACTCTAAAAAAGTTAGTTCAGACTAAAAAGCCACAGTTAATTTGAACTAACCAGGCACTGCTTAGTTCAGACTAAGCAAGTCTGAACTGAGCTTGCCTATATAGACATATCCGCTGAGTCTCAATGTCTTACTAGTCAGTATATTTATTACTGTGAACCCATATAGCCTTTTCTAGAGCATTCCTTCATAGCTCACCACAAGGAAATATATATGCTGATATCTATTTAACATTTATTCCTACACTGGATCTTGAGAGATTTCTTTTAAAAAAAAAAGGCTTTTTGGAGCTTTCCAGTGATTTCATTGAGCATCGGATCTGCCCTTTAAAGGGGAAGAAGGAAATAGACAGTAAAGAAGAAACCACTTTTTTTTAACCATCATTTGTGATAACTATATAAAAAAGATAAAAATAAAACAAAAATACCCATTAAAGGTAACTAAATTAAAATTTATTTCCTATCACCCTCTTCTTAGGCTAGAGTTGTTTGAATTAACTAGTGTTTATCTGAGATATTTTTCACATCTTGGCTCTCAGACATTTGCAGATGAAGCTGTCAGTCATCAGTCACTGTTTTATGTAACAAATGCTTTTATAGTACATTACAAATTGGTAAGCTTATTTAAAGAACCCTCTGCTATTAGTAGTCTTCTTCCAAATAGGTGTCTGCAGACCATGATAAAGTTTCCTGTTAACTTTCTCTGAGAAGCAAGAGCTACACAGAGGTCCTCTTTAGAAGTTGGTATAATAAGAGATATCTAATTCACCTTGCCCTCTTTTATTCCAGTATCAACATGACAATACCATCTGCACAAAATCTTTCTCTTTCAGGGTAAAACATGGTTTCCATACATTGAACAATTGTTTTCTGCCTTTGTTCCAATTTTTCAATATCCATTTTCCAATTATACCCAAAGTGTCCATGGTATTCAAGTAATCATGTCACTGATGCTGTAAGTAGAAGTAACACAACCTCCTGACTATGTCAATAGTCTCCTAGGCTATGTCCACATGTTGCTTTTAGATCAAAACAACAACTGTTGTTTTGATTTTAAAAAAGTTATTTCCGGACGACGTTCTGTTGTTTCAAAATGACGAAGCTCATCATTTTGAAACAATGGAACTGAATGTGAAACAATAAAACCTAGTAGGTAATCGAAACCTCTGTTAAATGTTATTTTGAAATCATTGTTATTTCTATTTAACATGATTTGCCCTTCTCCTTCACAGGGTGCTGTCCTTCTTCTATATATTGGGTAGAGGCATGGCCCTTCTGGGGGGCCTTGTTGCCACACCTCCCACGGTTCCCCTCTCCTGAATCGAAATAGCAAGTCCTGTGTCTGGACTTGCTATTTTGATTTGGTGGCTTTGCTTAAATCAATTTAAGTGAAATTGATTTAATGATTTCATTTCAAATTAGCTTATTTCGATTTAACTTAAATCGATTTAAGCGTGTATGTGTGGACATAGCGCTAGTGTAGTACGATGCATTTCCAAGAATTGCATTACATTTCTCGGACAAAGCATCATACTTGGGAGCATATGTTCAGATACTTATCTTTCATGACCCCAATTTTCTTCAGACTTACTGGTCCTTAGGATATTCTTAACAGCAATGACTATGTATTTGTTCCAAATCACAGATAAGCTTATTTGCTAACATTGTTCAATAGCAAATCTCTGGAGGACCTACTGGAAGCACCTTCTTTTGATGATGATTCCCCATTAACAATGAGTTTTGAGACTGAGCATTTAGCCAATTAATACAATTAACAAGTGCTTCACTTACACATATAGTCCTAAGTTTTTAATCTAAATGTGTAAATGCTTCCTTTCTCTCATCTATCATCTATTTTTACAATAAACTCTTTAGGGAAAGGAATTGTCCTTTATTATGCGTGTCTACAGTACCTAGCATAAAGAGCTCATGGTCTTAGTTGTATGTGAGTCAAAATAATCAGTACATTCTGATTATTTCTGTCTTGCTGTGTATGAAGTTGCAATATGCAAATCTTGTCAAAGAATAATCACTATAAAATGAGCACTTTTAAACAGTGAAGCACCAACATTTTTGCAGCTGTTGGTACCAAAATACTTAGTGTCAGAAGTCTAATGTAGTTATTGGAGAGAATATATGCTGCAGGGTTGTCATTCAATATTATCTGGGTTAATAATCAACAAAATAAACAAGAGTAGTTATTCTCAAATGCAAGGTACTACACATTCTTTTTTCCCTCCAGAAAACATGAGGGCAGAGATCTGAAACATGTCAAAATTAAAACAATTAAAAAAAATGCACAACTAGATTAGCACTCATCTTTTAATATTAATTAATGTTCCCTCTTGAAAATTCCCTTCAGGTTTTGTTCTAATTTGCATTTAGATCAGGGAAGACTTTGAAACTAAAGTACAAGTAGCAAATGCAACAAGCTCTCAAATCAGAAAATAGGGACTGCTACATTTGGAGATAACCCCCTCTCCAGCAACTCGCATTTCACTGCAGCTGCTAGATCTTTCTTTCTTCAAAACCCTCAGGGTACACTGAAACATCAAAGTTCAATCCTTTAATAAGACAGTTAATTAAAAAGCAAAGAACAACAAACGGTGGGGGGGGAGCAAACCTTTAATAGGATTTGTGTAGCAACTGTCAGTGGTTCGGACCAGCACGCATCAAAATCAGTAGGAGTTTTGCCATTGATTTTGGTCTGACCAAGTGCAGACCCAGGGTACTTTTAACATTACAACATGGAACCGAAAAGTTGAAAAAAAAAAAAGGAAGAAATGTAGTATTATATTAACAGAGGATTAAGATGTCAGTAAGTTGATCCTGCACTTTCTAACTCAATGGCAAAACTCCCATTGACTGTAGTGGGAGCAAGATCAAGCCCAAAGCACCTGCTTCAGATTCCCCAGAAAAGATTCAGAAAAGAGTCTGATAGTAATTGTGGTTTTGATTATGTACATTTCAATACACTTCAAAAAATAACAAAGCATTTGCTTAAATTTGAAAGCATCCTCTCTCATTGGAATGAGACAGAGTAAAGGTGATAGTAATGAGTTATAGGAGAGTTAATTAATGTCATTGCATTGTCTTCCTCTTATTGCTTAAAGCCAGGCTCTTAAAACTATTTTAATAGATTTTTTTTAATTGAGAGCTGATTTGTTTACCTTGTACCTCTGTCCCATCCTCTGATACTGTGTGGGCTACCAAAGCTGCCACATTAATATTTATGGCTGCAAGACAGCAGACGAGGCTCAGCCAGTTAGACAGGAAGACCCTCATACACACAGCATCTAGCATAGCGTTTCCCAGCCTGTGACCCAGGGGATAGAACTGGTTCTCAGAGTCTTTCCAAGTGGTCCACTGCAAGATATTAGGCTCCTGAATCTCTATTTAGGCACTTAAATGCTTATTTTCAGAAATACCAAACAACCTTTCTTCCTTCTAAAATCAGTGAGTGTGGCAGATTTTCAGTATCTTGGAAAATGAGGCCACTTATATTTGCTATATAGGTAGAGATTCAGGAATCAAATCATAGCCCTGTAGGAATGAATATATTGGTCACAATCTGTGCCTCAAGGAGCGTGAAGTATTTAAAAAAAATCAAGCATTAATGCAGTACTGAATAATGCAGAAAGGTTCTTTATGCCCTTACTTCCACCATATGTACTCAGTTTATCACTGTGCAGCAGACTTTGTTTTAACTCACAGTTACTTTGGGATTATTCTATCCTCAGGCCCACATCAAATGGGCAGGGGTGAGGGAGATGCTACAGGATATAGCTCGCACTATGTATGTTTTCCTGAGAGTAAGTATTCATCACAGATTCCTCCCCTCATATGGAGGCTGTTATGACTTACCTTTGTACAGCAGCAAAGAGCTGAAACATTGCATAGGATCTTGAGTTATCCCTCTAGACTGCAGTGACTTTCAACTAGACAAAGTTTCCAGGCTCACTCAAGGTTCATATATTACCCCAGACATGCCAAAGCACAAGTTAATTTGTCTCTAGGAGCGAAATGTGTGACCTATCATATCACTTATATGACTTCTTGTATTGGCTACAGTTCTAACTTGTGCAGCGGCTCCTACCAAGCACTGACCAGATTCAATGCTACTCAGCAAGTGACATGTTGACTGCCATTCCTGTAAGACTTTTTATATGAACATTGGAAAAAGAAATATGAAACTAAATTTATACTTAGAACTCCTTTGACTGTCTTTTTTATTTTTGTTCTTGCATTAAAATATTTCTTGTCATATTTGTTATGTGTGTGCCTTTTAATAATTTGTCAAATATCAAGGTATTTGAAATTTATATTGGTTATATTTTGGATGTTGTTTGCTGATAACCTGACCAGGGTTAACACACATAATTTTTGTACCACTCAGAAAACTAAAGGTTTTTCATGTAAATTAATTTACTTTGTTGTATGCCTATGATATTCCAAAAAGGAGGACAATAAAATATTTGAAATACCTTAGCATCACATTGTAAAACTGTGTTGCTAAGTTTCTTTACCATAGTGATCAGTGGTTATAAAACTGACAATGGAATCTGTTCTCATTACGGTTTGAGTCATCACAAAGGTGATATGCTCCCCCCCCCCGTCACTTTTCTAATAGCTAATTAGAGTAAAAGAATGCGGCTCTTCAATCCATCTGTCAGGTTTGGAGGCAATGTGAAAATGCTAAGCTTAAATATCGTTCCGAAGAAAAAGAGAAGTAGGTTGCCCTCTAGCTTTACTGAGCTTTTAATATCAGAGATTGTGTTTTCAAAGTCTTAAAACTTATGGGAAAAGCCTAGAAAGTGTATTTCATGATTTTAAAAAATATATATTTGATTGCAGCTGTGGGTATCTAATAACCCACCTTGTGATCAAGCTGAATTTATTATAAATTATAAATAATGAAATTTAAATGACTTGGCAAAAAGGACATGTCTACAAAGACTTGCACATGCCCAAGGAGGTGGAAAAAATTAAGGCAGTAAGGTAGAGAATATATAAGAAGAACAATTTATCACCTATTCATAAGATAGTTCATAATGGAATTAAACAGTTGTTATCCAGGGGTTTCAGTACCCAAAGCAGTGATAACTTAGCTATTTCTTTCCAGGCAATGCCATATATAAATTTATGAGGACACAGATCCTTCATCTAATGAATAATTGGTGAAGACAAGAGTGCTTTTACCTAAAACTAGGTTTTGGCTTTTGTTTTTTGTTTTTTGTGGGTTTTGTTTGTTTGTTTGTTTTTGGGGTTTTTTTTTGTTTGTTTTTGTTTTGTTTTGGTTTTTTTTTTGGTTTGTTTGTTTTTTTTTAAGATCTCAAGCACACACATACACATACTGTAGCAGTAGTTTCAGAACACTGAAAATCTTCATATTTACCAAATTTTAAGATTGTTTCAAGGATTCAACAAGACAGTCTTCCAGGGGCCCTCCCTCCATCTAGCTGCAGCTAAGTTTTGGTTTCAGATCTTTACCCAAATAAAAGATTTCTCAGACTAACCAAGTCCGAACCAAGGTTTAGGGGGTAGAGATAGCCTTCTGTACTATTAAGTCTGTATACAGCACATATCACTGTGATAGGAATGACTAACACACACAACTTTTTGGATAACATTAGTTTGAATATAATTTAAACTTTTGTAAATTGTCTAGGGTAAAAGGTATTCCTGAATTAACAAAGTGCAAAAAGATAGACATCTATTTCAGGTCGAGAAGGCCTGAAGCTAGCCAGGCCTCTTCAACTGGACCATGCTATTGCACAATTAGCTGCCTTTCATCCTAACTGGGAGGGACTATCTGATATCAAGAAATGTACTGATAAACACCCAGCCTTTGTAAAAGGGCTGAAAAAATTGTTTTTGGGGGAAGAACTATACTAAGCAAGTTGAGCTCATGTGGAGGGCCCTGAAGTTGGATCAGGGAGGACTCCAGGGAATTTGATAGGGAATTACCTAATTCTGGCATTGCTGGCTAGCCCAAGTCCTCCTAGCTCTTAAAGGGAAGGTCCATCCTCTTACACAGTTGGAATTACCATACAGTGTTACATTCATATCTTTTCAGAGAGATAAAATGAATGCAGGACATCTGGAGGATGGAAAAAAACATCTCTTTACTTTCTTCTAATGAAAATTTAAAAAAAAAAAAGTTTTCTTCTAGTTTTATCGGGGTTAAAATTCTGCATAGCCAGAACTAGTGCATAAATAGGTCTCTGCATGTCATAGGGTAAGATGAAGTAAATCTTGTAACATTTCAGTATAAATTCATACATTATATCTGAACTGTCAATATTTTCCTAGTGAAATAGTGCAGCTATTAAACAAAATAAAATGGAGCTAGTTATCATTAGTGATCTTCAAAGGGGCAACCGTATTAGTCTAATTCATGAGCAATAAATAAATCTGTTAGCCTTTAAGTGCCACAGGACACCTTGTTTGTTTTATTAGCAAGCTTGTATTTGAAAATAAATATTCTAATTTAATTACTGGTGTTCAGTATTAAATCTACAACATATGATTTATAAAATACAAGGTAAATCATGGTAATTTTCTTGTACAAAAATGAACAATTTCTTATCTACACACTGGAGATCCACTTTATAGACACTACAGTACAAACTAAGGATGGACACAAAGGCATCACCCTATACTGAAAACCTACTGGTCGGTATAGTTTACTACATCACTTGAGCTTTCATCTAAAACACATCACACAATCCATTCTCTAAAGCAGTGGTTCCCAACCTTTTGCAGGCTGGGGAACCCTTTCATAGACCAAAAAATTTTGTGGACTCTCTGGCTGTTGTGGCAGTGATGCCATGGGCCAGATCCAGCCCATG
This sequence comes from Podocnemis expansa, assembly GCA_007922195.1. Lineage (NCBI taxonomy): Eukaryota > Metazoa > Chordata > Testudines > Podocnemididae > Podocnemis > Podocnemis expansa. The sequence continues at coordinate 19,820,333 of ML681989.1, read as the reverse complement.
CGGCCAAAATCTGGCCTGCACAGTCAGAATCCAGGCAGGGCGAGGGAGCTGCTGCAGCCATGCCTTCCTCCCCCTCCCAGTGCCAGCAAGCGGGGCTGCCAAAGCCATGGCTGTCAGCCAGCCCTTGCAGGTGAGTAGAGCAAGCCACCAGATCAGGCAGCAGAGGCTCCAGCACCATGGCCCCCAGTCAGCCCCTGCAGGGAAGTGGAGGCAGGCAACCCCTGCAGGGGAGCAAAGCTGAGCTGCCACTGGCATCTCCAGCCAGTAAGCAGAGGCAGCAGGCAGCCTTCTGCGCACCCCCCCCACTGGTATCCAGACACTGTAGGGAGTACTGGGGCCACAGCTGGGTTCTGGCCCTGGTGAGGAGCAGTGCTGTGGAGACCCCTGGAGCAGCTCCACAGACTCCAGGTTGGGAACCACTGCTCTAGAGCCAAGCCCTAAGATATAACTACATTTACTCTGGTCATTCAGACAGAGACAGAGACCTTCAGGATCTCTATCAGACATTCTTAAAACTACAGTACCCATCTGCAGATGCGAAGAAACAGTGTAGTGATATGCTTGTATAAGGTTGTGAATTTAGAGACACTCCCTAGCATGGGCCATTGTTGTGTAAATTGGGAGACGTGCCCCAAGGAAGATTTAACATGGCTGCTCCCACATCTGGATACCTATCTGTATGATTAAAATTCCATTCCTTAGAACTGTCAGACGAGGGCTTTGAGCACACCATGGAGCAGGTGCACTCAAAGGTGAAGAGGTTCTGGCAGGAGTATGCCCAGGCATGAGATGCAAGGGAACTCCATGGGGCAGCAGCTGCCACCAGCTGCCCCTTTTATGAGGAGCTGGACCAGTTCCTCAGTGATGAGCCCGGTGGCCCACCACACCGTAGGTGCCTTAGGGATTCAGCCGAGGGGCACAGTAGTGCCACGGAGCTGGAGGGGGCCCCCTCCAAAGCAGAAGAGCCCCTGGATGTGGGCAAGAGCAGCCACCCATGCATGGCTCCACCCGCAAGCCCAGAGCTGATTCCAGAAGTGGAGCCGCAGACCAGCAGCCCTGAGGAGCACCCAGGGGAGCAGGAGGCAGCTGATTCTGACAGGACATTTGGCCGGACATCAGGCGTCCCCATTGGTGAGTGCCCCCCCCACAAGGCAGGGAGGCCCCAGAGTGCAGGGCATGGGTCCTGAGGGGGTCATGGCCCTGGAACGGTGGGTCTTGGACCTGGGGGGTGGGGGGCATGCCGCAGGGAGGCATGTGGAGACAGGGTCCCATGCCCAAGCAGGATGGGAGTCCCTCATTACAGGGTGGCAATAGGCAGACTCGGCAGCATGCAGGGCAGAGAGCCTGCAGCCAGCATGGCTGTCACATGGCTCAGGAGACTTCCTGGGCCACATGCTGCCAAGAACAGCTCACTACCTACCATGGGCCACAAGGCCCTGTGCCCACTGATTGCAGTGTACAGAGCCCACCCAGCCTTGGAATCCTGCTAGCTGTCAGGGCAGGGGTGTTTGCAGCTCACAGGCTACACACACCAAGGCTAGTAGGTTGAAACCTAACCATTCTCCCTTTTGCCCCTGCAGCTTGTCCACCCACCCACTGGCTGTCTCCCAGGAGCCCGCCACTGGCCACCAGGCAGAGGTGGAGAGCCCACTCTACACGTGACAAGATCCTCGCGGCCACACTCGAACTCGGCCAGCAGGTGGAGGAGTCGACTCGGGTGTGGCATCTGGAGCAGGCCAGGTGCCAGGATGCCTCTGTCCGGCAGCTTCAGCGGGCCACCACCCACCACGTTGTGGCAGCGATGGAGTGCCAGGCAGTGGTGCTGGAGCAGCAGGTGACAGTGCTGGAAAATATACTCACTGAACTCCAGCACAGAGGGTCACACCTTGTCCCCCAGCCTGGCACTGCCCCTGCTGCTGCGGCCAGGGTCCCAGCTGCCCATCGCCGCCAGTGCCCCCAGACCCAGGGTGGCCTTGGTGAAGACCATGGCACTGCAGGCCATGCCCCATGGGTGCCTACCCCCTAAAATGCCCCCCAGTTGTCCCCAACCTTGCACCCCACATCCCCTGTCCCAGTTCAATGCCCCCACTCCACTTTCCCTGTCCCAGTTTGAAACCCCCACCCCACATGCCTGTGCCCCAGTTGTGACTCCACTCGACCCTTTTCTGTCTCCCCAATTCCGCCTTCCCATACCCCCTTGGTTGTTTAATAAGAACAGTTCACCCACATTCAGGGTTTATTCCGTGTTTTATTGGGTTGGGGTCAGGGTATGGGTGGATTGGGTGGGGGCTGGCTGGGGCAGACTGGAGGAGCAGGCGGTGTGATGGGGTTCACATGACAATGTGGGTGCCATTGAGTATCCCCCCACACTTTGGAAAGCCCAGGGCAGTGAGACTGGCGATGATGTCCTGTAGTGCTCCCAGGGTGACAAGGAATGGCAGCAGGACTGCGCTGATTGTGTGGGTGACCTCCAGCAGCACTTCCCCGATGGTGGGCGTCTCGACACTAAAGACATGAGCAACGGACCTGTGGGACTTGGGAGTGGCATAATTTTCCAGAGAGCCATGGCCACCCTCTTGTCCACAGAGATGCTTGCCCTCACCACCATGTCCCTTTGGCACAGGACTGGGGGCTGAGCTCAGCAATGAGGTGGGTGAAGGTCTCCCTGCTAACCTAGAGGTTCCTCGTCCAGGACTTGTTGCTCCAGGTTCACTGGAGAACCCAGTCCCACCAGTCTGTGCTGGTGCCCAGTGCCCAGCTGAGCTGTGGCACAGAAAGGGACGGGAAGCTATCGGTGCTGTGAGGGCCACGGAGACGATGGTCCGGGGCACAGCTCCGGGCTCACCGTTCTCAGGGAAAATGTGTCCCACTGCAGGGCAGCACCCTGCAGGCTAGCAGTGGGTTGACCAAGTGCTCAAGGATGGCATGGGAGCTGGGGAGCATCCCTAGCCATCTCTCTTGCAACCTCTTAGGAGTTGCAATGGACAGGGAGGGGTAGCCAGTTCGTGCTTTTAGGTGATTGGCTGGCAACATGGCCACCAACATGGCCCAGCAAGCCGGCCATGTTGCCACACTTCCCATGCTGCCCCTCTCCTAAAATCGAAATAGCATGTCCAAACACAGGGCCTGCTATTTCAATATGAAGGGTTTCCCTTAATTCAAATTAACTTATTTTGAAACAAGGATTTTATTTCAAAATGAGTTATTTTGAAATAACAGTTACTGTGTAGACATACCCCAAGTTATTTTACGTCTTCTTCCTCTGTTCGCTCTTCCCCTGTGTCTGAATCTTAAAAACTTTTGATTTGTTGTTACAGCAATACCTGATCCCATGACTTTCATTTCCCTGCATGTATTTCCTCCCATTCTGTAATTTCCCCCAATCTTCAAAGCATCTGTCAAACTGGGATTTTCCCCCACAAGAGCTCATGCAATAAATAAATTTGTCAAGCTTTAAGTGCCACAGGATTCCTTGTTCATTTGTATACTATTCATACCACAAAAATATAAATGATGAACACTGCTGCCCTTTGGAACTTTTCTTTCCAGTCATCCTTCACTAGGATGAATATATTCTTAATATGACATTTATAGAAGAGTTTGAAAAGTGAGAAATCTATCAAGGTTTTCCAAAGCTTGTGGTACCTCAAATAGGAGCAGGGCAGCAATGACTGCCAGTGTCAGAAGTCAGTTTTCATGAAGCACTTGAGCATCACTTTCAGGGTCTGCTTGAAGCATTCAGTCAAGCCACCTATCTGTTGCTATCACTGGGGCTTTTGGGGATTCTTGTAGTAAGTGATTTAGGCTAAAATGGCAATGCTCCAGCTATGCCACTGTAGACAGATACTGATCGTCAGCAATTTGGGCCAGGGACTGGCTTTTTGCTTTGCGTTAGCACAGTACGTAAGCAAAGGTGGATCATGGTATATGACTAGGGTTTTTAGTTTATCTCGTAATGCAAATAAACAACAACAACAGAGCATTTAATAAAACACTGTTTCCTTTAAACCATTGGTTCCCAATCTGGAGTACACAGACTCCTGAGGGGCTGCAGACTGGCTCCAGGGGCTTCGTGGACAGGCTGGGAGCTGGAGCTGGAAGTTGCTGGGGTCTTCGGTTCCCATAGAGAACCAAGCTTCTGGCCAGCAGGAAGCTTCCCTCAGGCAGCGAGTTTTTAAAACTCCCATGCCCTGATCATGCTTAGAACATGCTCGGGAGAGTAGTCGGGGCAGGAGGGGGCAGGTGCAGCAGCTCCAGCCAGGTAAGAGGAGGTAAGGAGCCATTGGGATGGGGACAGAACCAGGGCATGGGGGTTGTAGAATGGGCTAGGGGGCAGGGAAGACTCAGGGGAAGGGGTAGGCTCAGGGAGGCTCCCCTGGACTGGCAGGGGCTGGATCCCAATGGCAGAGACACCCCCTACAGCAGCAGGGGAAGCATCCTGCCTCTGTGGGGACACATTGTACCCCACAGCAGCTCTGCTACATAAAAACTGCAGCCAGAAGGGCCACAGAGGTTGTGAGTGTGTGTGTGTGTGCATGTGCATGTGTGTGTGTGAGATTAAAAAAGGGGACCACAGCCTGGAAAAGGTTGGAAAACACTGCTTCAAACAAAATCCATTTTCATTGTTAAAAAAAGGATTTTCACTGATTTCACATACAACATTTCTCAATTAACTTCAAAGAAACTTATTAATTTTTATTATTTATAATTGTATTTCAGTAGTGTTTAGAACCGATGTTGTATTAAGAAATTATTCTGTTAGTTGAAAATTGTGAAAAGTTGGAAAGAAAATTTTGTTTCAGTTCAAAACTTGGCAATCATTAATTAAAACAGAACAGAACAAAATATTACTTGGGAATCTAATTGATTCTTTAGTTTCACTCAAAAAGCTGCAAGTTTGGAGTTGATTTTGAAATTCTTTAAAAAAGGAAAATAAAATTGGAGAAAATCAAAACGTCTCATTTTTAAAAAATTACAATAAGATTCCTTCCCACCCTCACCCCAAATATGGTGTTTGTTTTCAAAATGAACAATGTGGTGAAACTGACAATAATTCATGCTTCATTTCACTGATGTCAAATCTGCATTTTTTTGTTGAAAATGTTTGCTAGTTTTTTTTCCTCCCCCATTTCTATTTATATTTAGAAGTTACTGATCGTGGATTCATGGCTCCTTTGTGTGAAGCAGTTTATGCACAGAGAATGAAAAAATAGACTGAAAACTTTTTGAGTATGTCCACACATAGGTTTTTAATTGAAATAACGCTGGTTATTTCCATTTAAAAAATGAGCTTCATCATTTTGAAACAAGAAGTTAGAGCAATTTAATAAAAGCTCAGTTGAAAACAAAAGAAGGGCTAGATCAAAACTCTTATATTGAAATAACACTGTGTGGACCTGTTATTTCGATATAAGCATTGTTTCGATTTAACTCTATGATCTTCCTCTCAGGGTGCATGGCACAGGTAGACGGGCGGCGGGGGAAAGGGTCGGATTGATTGCAGGGTGTGTGGGGTCCCTTCCCTGCCACCTGGCTGGAGCATGCTGGGGATGCAAGGATCCCTTCCCAGCTCTCCAGCTAGTGGGCAGTGGGATCCAGTTGGGAATCCCTTCTCCCTCATCACGCTTAGAGTGCACAGAACCTTGTAGGAGGGATTCTTTTCCCTGCCACCAGGCTTATCCAGTGAGAGTGAAGCAGGGGATTGGGTGGATGGCATGGCACTGTCAGGGGGCCATGTTGCCACATCTCCCATGGTACCTCTCTCTTGAGCCTAACCAGCAAGTCCTGTCCCTGGACATGCTAAGCTGATTTCAGTTTTTTTGGTGTTGACCAGTTAAATTGATTTAACTTAAAGTGATTTGATAATTTTATAGTATTTTTTAAAAATCATTTTAAGTTAAATTGATTTTACTGCTTGTGTGTGGACATAGCCTTTATGTAGGTGCTCTGTGAACACACTTAACATGTGCATTCCACTTCTAGAGAGTGGAGTTGGTAATACTGGAATTGGTATTACTCTAATTTGCACCATGTAAGTTAAAAATCACAACATCCATAATGAATGTCTTGAGAATTTCTTATATTCTGTATTTCTGACAAGGCAATGATGCAAGTTTGTTGTCATTCTTCTATTTTTGCAATAGATTAAAATGAACTTTTGGTTTGCAATGAAAATCTCATTTTGATTTACAGATCTATGCTTGGTTCTAGTACATATTGCCTAGAGAATGGAACCAGGAGAATGTTTTCATAAAAATACTTATTCAGGAATCTTTTTACATTTCTAATGAGAAAGAGCCCCCCACCTTTTTTCAGATTTAAAAGAAAGCCTAAACCATTTGCAGGGAAAAATTCTTTTAAGTGTCATTGTTTTGTGAACTACATAACTTCAGAGTTGTAAGGTGTTCCAAAGAGAGCATAGTACAGGATGTGGTTAAGGTTGTGGCTCTCCCTATAGTACACACCTAAGGAGAGAAAGGCATGGAAAATAGGCAGCCAGTAAAATTTAGTACCATTGAAATTTTTGTTTCATAGCAAAAGGAGACACAAGGAATGTGAAATAAAGTACCAGTAAATATAAAATAACTTGAAAGTAAAATACAAATAGATACAACATAACTGAGATCAGAAGCTGAAATTTTATTAGGAAAATCTTGTTCATAATTTAAGCACAATTCAGACTGTAAAGCATGTTCAGGAACCAAATAAGACCAATGTAAAATACTATTCAGAAATACATAGAATCATAGAGTTGGAAGGCACCTCATAGGTCATGTACTCCAACCCCCTGCCAGAGGCAGGACCACTCCCTCTAAACCATCCCAGTCATGGTTTTGTCCAGCCAGGCCTTAAACACCTCCAAAGATGGAGATTTCACCACCTCCCTTGGCAGCTCATTCCAAGGCTTCACCACTCTCCTAGTAAAACAGTTTTTTTCTAATATCCAGCCTCGACCTCCCTAACTGTAACTTGAGAACATTGCTCCTCATTCTATCCTCTGTTATTACCAAAAACAGTCGAGCCCCATCTCCCTTAGAGCATCCTCCTCAATCTTCTCTTCTGCAGACTAAATAAGCCTAATGCTTTCAGTCTTTCATCATAGGGCTTGTGCTCCATGATGAGATTAAAAAAATATGCCTGTAAGTAAGCTATATAACTCTACTTATTATGATGGATATTCTTCCCTTGTGAGTCAGGACCACTTTGCAGCCTAGAAGCAAAGAACCAATGTAGTGGCGCCTATGCTCTTTGCTGCCAGTGAAGAAAGGGTGGAAGCTCCCAACAGAAATCCAAAGATTTTGTAACTAATCCCTTGGGACCCTGACAGCCATTGAGATTATGGTAAATTGTACCAAGGCCTAAACCATGTGCAAAATTGCCCAAGGCTAAGGGAATGTAAAGGTGATTTAAAAACACCATTGTAATCCCTCCAGAACTTGGGTGTGTTGTTTTTGTCCACAGCCACATAATAAAATATGTAACTGCATTAACACAGTTTTTCCCACCAAGATGTTTTAGTGGTAATAGTTGCTCATTCATGGCTCCTGACTACCCATCAATATTCCTACAAATTTATAAGAAATTTAGCTTTGAACAGACTTGGCTGATCTCTGACTTTCTTTTCTTTATTAAAGACAGGAAATGAGATGGAAATAAGACTATGGTAGTGACTTTGGAAGCTAGTCAAGAGTATGATTTAATTTATGGACACTAGCACTTAAATATTTCTCACTCATTTGATGCAGCAACAGGAAGTTGAAGTGACTATCTTTTTTCCCCTATGTGTTTTTCGACACTGAAGTAACTTAAATGTCCAGTATCACATTCTACCCTCAAATACAGACCCATGGTGCTCATAGACTTCATTGAAAGGTGCATGTATCTAACCTCAAATTTCTGCCTGGAAGTAAGAAATCATAGAGACAATAGATCTGAAGATGAGGTGATTTCCACTTGGCTCTGGCTGACTGTCTCTCACTATCCAGCCCTGTTTCAACTTGGGAATCTGATCAGCTATCAAATTTGTCCCAGAAAAGCATCTGAAACACAAACTGAGAATCAGGACATGAATATTTACAAAGTAGGAAAGCTGGAAGATTGGTACTGAATTGTTTAATAAGGATAAGTCTATACCTAAAATCTGAGTTCAGACTTTGCTAGTCTGAACTAAGTAGTTGAAAAGTTGGTTTGAACTAAGCATGTTTTTGTAGTTTGAACTAACTTTTTAGTTTGAACTAAAAAAGCATGGTCAGTTCAAACTAAAAGTTAGTTCAAACTAAAAAGAGAGCTTAGCTTGAACTAACTACTAGTTAGAGCTTCTTTACTTTGAACTAGCATATCTATATTATGCTAGTTCAAACTAAATATGCAGATTAGTTTGAATTAAGCAATTAGTTTGAGACAAGCTAACTAGTTTTAACTTTTTTTTTTTTTTTAATTTGAGCTAGGCAAAGTTTAGTGTAGGCTGGGTTCAAATTAATTCAAATTAAGGCTCCATAATTCAAACTAACTTTCTAGTGTAGACATAGCCTAGGGGATCACCAAAGCAACTGTGGTTAGAATAAAAAACAAACAAGAACGTGAAGGATGATTAATGCAACTATATAATCATTAATTATTTATTAGCTTGTTTATGTTAGATATCAGAACTGTTGTTGCCCATCCAGTTTTTATTTCTGAACTGTAAGATGATTTCCCTTTCTAACTCTCCACTGAGTAGCTATATTTATTTTTGCGCACTTTAAAAAAAAAACTGTTGGAAAAGTCCATGCAACTCTTTCCTACCTATTTTAGCTAGACACAATTGAAAGAACCTGAGATAGATAGATAGATAGATAGATAGATGTGTGTGTGTAATAGCCCTTTGGGAGAAAGGGGTTAACACTCTGGTCAGTAAGTCCCAGGACAGCCAATAGGAATGAAGTGCAGGTTTTTGAATTGGAACAGCAGCCTTGCCTGGGCCTGTTTGGATGTAGCAGAGCTCCTGGAAGGATAAGGAGGAAGCCAGAGGGGCCTGAGGAAGAATCCAGCAACATCCTTACCAGAGATAAGTTAAGTTTGGTACTGACCAGGCGTGAGTAGAACAGGGAATGTTTGTTTAGACGTGGTCAGGGTATTTTCTTTGTTTTGGCTTGTTTTTTGGATTTCTCTGTGCTGAGCACATGTAACCCCCCCCCACTACCCTGTAACTACCTAAGTTAAACACAGAGAGTTGCTTCTCTGGGAATTATTATCTGTTCTTTTTGATCAAAGATTTTACCTTTTAATTAAGTTCTGGTTCTGCGTCCTGAAAGGGCAAGAGGTTTGTGTGCATGTGCCTTAGACTGCACAGGCAGCTACTAGAGGGAACTCTGTTCCAGTTCCAGCTCATAGGCAGCTGGGGTCCAGTCACTTTCCTGAGAGAGGAATAAACAGGATTGCAAGTACCTCACAGGGAGGAATTCCCAAGTGCACCTTCCTGGGTCTCAAGAGGTTTTTTTGCATTTGGGTGGTGGCAGCGATACCACTCCAAGACCAGGAATTGGAGGCCTTGGAGACTTAAGAGCAGGCTGTAAGGCCAGTGGCTTTTAAGGCCTGTTGCAGGCCCCCACCTTCTGCACTCGGAGTGCCAGAGTGGGGAAAAAGCCTTGACAGTGTACGCACGCAGGCACACCTTAAATCAGCTTCAGAATGGGAAGAAACTTGTAGCTAGACTTTAGGAATAAATGTAGCAGAATGTGTAACATTTTTATGTACAGAAGACTTTACTGCATGCAAAATAAATTCCCTATTTTACTACTATGGATAACTAGGCAAATAATGCAAATCCATTTCTGCTATATTCATTTGATATTAAATATGAATTCACTGTGTCTGGTCTGAACTTTGTTGTGTGTTGTTTCCAGGAACTTTCAAATAATCAAGGTTTTGTACTTCCAGATGCACTTGCAGTAAGTGAGTTTTAGATCTGAGGTTTGAGGTGCATAAATTTTAAACTCATACATGAATATTTGATTCAAAAGGCTGTGAAGTAGGGGATATATTTGTATTAAAAACAACATCACTCTCAAAATCCCATATCAGAAACTTGCTAAAACAATAAATACTTAAGAAATAAGGATCTATTCATGTTTTTCCCCAACAAAGCATATGCACAAATGCCTACACATGCATGTGAACACCCACACCCACCTCTGGGTGTGAATGGATGACAGGGAACCAAAAGATAAGATAGGTCTACACTAACAACCGTACATATGTTCATGTTCAAGCTGATGCCATGACTCCCCTAATATCCACATTTAAGCAAGAGAGTAATGAGTAAGCTAGCACACATTACAGCCGTGGGTTAGTAATGCTTTAGCTTTAGCACAGCCCCACACCATGCCAATTTGCAAAAAGAGAAGGGATAAAAGTTCCGTACCAGGTCTTGAGTTTCAATAACTTCATACCTCATTTTCACAATGCACTGAAGTGCTTTCTTACTGACCCTTAAAATATCTAAATCAGGAGTTCTCAACCCCTGGCCTTTGGGCCAGAAGTGGCCTACAGAGCTTTTTCAAGTTGTTCACACTCCACTCCTCCACTCCAGAAGCTGGACTGCAGCTGCAAGGGAGGAGCCAGGTCCTTCATGCAGCCTGGAATGGCTGCAGCAGATGGTTCCTGTTTAGAGTTGGAGAGTGTGGCTACAGCCAGTAGCTACAAAACTAGATCTTTCTTCCAATCTCACTCTATGGGTATGTCCACACACACTCCTTATTTCGAAACAACAGAGGTTGTTTCGAAATAAGGAATGGCATGGCCACACGACGCACGGCCATTTCGAAAGAAGCAAACCGCTTCTTTCGAAATGGCCGTGGTC
>ML681989.1:19769397-19804493 GCA_007922195.1 Podocnemis expansa | reverse complement strand
CAGGGGCGTTAAAGCCCCTGGGGCGCAGTGCCCCGCTGCCCGCTTCTGGCGGGTGCCTGCAGGGGGCTGCGGGCACCCGCCAGGTGAGGCGCGGTGCCTGCAGCCCTTTGCAGGCACCCACGGGGTGCAGTGCGCCTCTGCACTGCACCCTGTGGGTGCCTGCAGCCCCCAGAGGAAGCGAAATAGCAGGTCCACACTGTGGACCTGCTATTTCGCTCCCTTATTTCGAGGACACAGTTTTGTTATTTCGAAACAAGTTATTTTGAAATAACAGGTTCTTTCGAAATAAGTTATTTTGAAATAGCTTCTTTCGAAATAACAGAACTGTGTGTAGACATAGCCTATTTCACTGTAAAAGGAGACAGTATGCTTCCATATGCAAACTGGTGTGATGTGGATCTGTGCTAAAGCTAAAGCATTACTAACCCACAGCCCTAATGTGTGCTAGCTTACTCATACTCTCTTGCTTAAATGTGGATACTAGGGGAGTTATGGCATCAACTATTATTTTTGACAAAGGAAAACAACAAAAAAACCCAAAAAGACAATCTCCATAAGACAGCAAAGTCTGCATATGTCTTCTGGTTAATAGACACTGTGCAACTTTGAGAACAGAGCAGGCAACAAGCTCTGCATATGTGAAATGTCACTAGAAATTGAAAGATACAATATACACAAAACTTAAGACAGTCACATCTACCACAAGAATACAGAAAAAGGAAGAAGCAGAGATGTAAAAAAGTAATGAATAATTTGATTTTCATTAAATATTTTAATTAATAAATAAATGTTTTAATTTTAGAATAAATTAAATTTAAATAATTAAATTAATTAAAAGCAATTGCTTAATTTGAAATGAAATTTAATGGAAATTTAATTACTAAATTGCAATTCTATTTTAATTACATAGACTGGTGACCCTTCATGGCTGTAAAAATTATATTTGCAGCCCTTGAGGCAAAAATGTTGGGAACCACTGATGTAGATCCTTGTCCCTCTGTGCATTTCTCAAATGGTGCTCTGGGATTGATAGTGCTTCCCCACACCGTGCAGACTTACTGGGTGTGAGTCAAAAGGCCTGAGATGAAGAAGGTAACACAGCCGTAGAAAATATAGTTGTCTGTCTAACAAAAGTTAGTTGAAACAATCTTTTTTCCCTTGGAAGTTAACACCTTCAATGTTTCTTCTGTCGCCTGTCACGGGGTTTTAACACCCCTAGACCACCCCCAGGGCAGGGCAGCGTGGCCTAATAGCCACAGTCCATAAACAAATAGTCTCTATATGGCCCCAGGGCAGGGCAGCGTGGCCTAGCAGCCACAGTCCACAAACAGTCTCTATATAGCCCAGGACCCCAGGTAGGGTGGCTCAGTCCCACCCAACTCTCTGAGCCCCAGCCCAGGGCCCTAGGGGTGTAAGGGTATGCCACCCAATCAGCGGGGCTCCAGACCGCAACACGCTGACTTGGTGTCCCCCCCCCTCCCCTTACCGGACCCCTGGGCTGCTTCCTACCTGGGTCTTGATACAACGAGGATCAATCTTCCTCTGGGTCTTGTCACCCTGGTGCAGAGCTTCCTCAAGTTCCACATTCCTCCGGGGCCTCTACTGGCTGGTTAGCCTCCTCAGGAATGGGCTGGGGCTGGGGACTTCCTTCCCCTTCTCTAGCCCTCCCCGATTGAGCTGAGCTGCAGCCTTTTATCCCTGCCCAGGCGTCTGAGCATGCCCGACAGGGCTTTAGGGGCGGGGCTTCTCCCTTATATAACCCAGCAAGCGCTGCGCTAGTGTGGGGTGTGTCTACCCTGTCACACCCCAAATCTTCCCATTCTCTTACAAACTGCAACCACATGGAAATATCTGTTGGGTGGTGGGTACAAGGGAAAAAGATCCCAAATTGGGAAGGAAAAGAACATAGCTGTAGAAAACTTGCAGTTGATTGTCTAAGGAAGTTAGGCACAGTCAGGGCTGGCTCTTCCCATAAACTAATGACGCCCTGATTTGGGGTGCATTGGCTTAGGGGAACCAGCGGTAGAGTGGGCCAGCCTAGAAACAGGACCCTGTACTCCTGACCCTCTGAGCTAGCCACTCTGCCTTCAGGGGCAGAGTGGGCCAGTCCATGGAAAGGACTCTGCTCAGTTGCTGTGTCTCTGGGCTGCCCCTCCCATCCCTAGAGCAGAACAGCTGGTCCAGGGGAAGGGTGAGAGAGCAGAGCCTGTCCTCTGGGCTGGCTCACTCCACCCCTGAGCTGGCTAAGAGCAGAGGCTGGGTTCTACCCCCCCCCCCCAGTCTACGCCAAGGGTGGAGGGGTGAAAGCAAAAGACAGCTTGGGGCACCACAGCACCTTGAGCTTACCCTGCACACAGTGATCTTCTCTCTCCTGGAAGAAAGTCTTTACAAGTTCCAAAGGTGTAGCTGTGTTATTCTAGTTCAGCAAAACAAACAAGGAGTCCTGTGGCACCATTGGTTTTCACTGATAGTCATTGTCCCCTGTCATTTGCACCTTCTCATGAGGAGGGGAAGAGACAAACTGTGGACAGAATTCTTGTTTGTGAACTCTAGTTGTAGTAAAAATATGTTGCTCTGATCTCAAAATCTTTCCATTAAATCTTTTATTTTATACTTTCGATAAACAGTTTGCATTGTTTAACTGTGTTTTGATCCTTGTTCCTAAGAATGAACTGAAGCTCTTTTTCTTTTTCCGCTGAATGGCCTGCAAAGTTCCTATCCCAAGAAATGGAATAGCGCGTAAAACTCTGATTCCAATATACTGTAAATATATGTTTCTTCTCCTGTTCTGTCCAAAAGACTCAGAAATACCCTACAGGTACAAGGAATGGATGGGGAAAGTGTGGTGTGTTTTGCATTTTAGAAAGCCCTACTATTCTGCCATATAGCATATGTCTAAAACATACAAAAAGGGTTAATCAGTCTTTTAAGGGCTTTATTAAACATTTTGAAAATCAAAACCAAAGAACAATAAAAGGAAGAGTGAGAAAATACTGTCAATAACAGCATCTGTCCATACTCTGTACAGAAATACCCATCACCTCCCATCAAAGAAACATATGCACTTTCAACCATACTACAGATTAGTGCTCTGTAACATCTGTCATCATTGTAATTAGCACTATCAACAATAAAAAATAAAAACAAAACAAAACTATCACTGTGATATTCCATTTACCAAAGTAAGCAATTAGAAGCTCATTCCAGAAGTTTAAGTGATCTCCATAAGAGAGATTTCTAATGAGCCATGAACAGTGTAGAAGGACAAATGCATTGAAAAATGGCAACATAACAACTTGACCACTACCTTCTGGAGCACAGGTCCAACCACAAGGAAATAACCCAATGCAAGTGCCATGCTATAATTGTCTTTAATGACTGCATTGCCACAAGAATGAATGCATAATGACCATTGGCTTCAGGAAAACAATGCACCCCCTTTGATTTTAGACATCTTAAACTTTTTATATATTTTTTTAAAAATAATATTAAAGGAAAATTCAAAACAAAAAGACAACATCTCATTTGGAAAATATTAGAATGATGTGGAGGTCGTTGATGTCAGGCTCCAGTTTTAAGAACCTAATTAAGAATGAATATGTGGGGGCTCCTCAAAATAGTATTTGGAGAGACTCACCTTAAAAAATAATATCAATTCTGGGAAATAAAGTTCCTTCTTCCCTTATTCAAGTACAACCTTAGACTCTTCAGCACTTTTGTGTCATGGGCCTTTCCAGAGTTTCCTATGTTCATATTTGTGAATCTGCCTCTGGGTTTCCCTAATCCTTGCAGAATGACCAAATAGTATCCTTTTGAGTTCACATACTCATTTGCCCTATGTGATGGGCATTCTACTGATACAGGAGTGTCAAAAATGTCCCTGCACAATGCAGAAACCCCATCTTTTGAAATGCAGCTGAAACTTTTCTTATGGCAACCAGTGAGTATATAACTGTGTTGATTGTCGCACAACCACAACAGTCGGCTTTCCAACCCCAGTGTGGTATACTGTTTATTTATATCTGCCTGTTGTAGACAACTTCAACAGGTCAATCTGTCTGTTTCTGAACTAGTATGGCTTCCCTGAATTAAGTGTTGTAGCACTGAAAAATTTCTACAAGCTCCTGACACAGCCCATGGCATTCTATTTCCCTATTTGGAAGTTCTGAAGCCACTGATAGACATCTCAGATTTCCATGGCAATATGATTCCATTACACTGAACTTGTTCTCCTGCCCCAGAAGTAATGACCCCCCAAAGGACATACTGTGACAATACAGGCATCCGTGATATTTATAAACTTTGATTTAAATCAATTGCCATCTCAATTGCCTGAGGGTTAGCCATCTTTGATGTGTCAGAACATCCAGCTCAAATTCCATCTAGCATCTTGCTGAGCAGCTACTGCACTATGCAATAATTTGTCCTGCAATCAGGAGCAAAAACATAACCAAATCTTCCCCTAGTAGGTCTATATTTTCCACCCAATTCGGCAGAGACTAACAGTGATGGAACAATGATCAGAAACTGTCATTTGCAAATGTGTGAAAAAGTGGGCAACAAAACACATAAAGCAGTTCCTAGAGCGTCTTCCTGGAATGTACAAAATGTACACAGCATTTGACCCATGCCCAGACCTGTATATATGGACTCTCAGTTGTTGATTGGGGAAGCACACCAACATAACCTACTACCCGGGTATGCAAACAATTGTAAATATAGTCTAACTTTATATTTTGCATTGAGCCATTAATGTTACTGGAGACTATTTCTTTAATGATGTTTCAAGCAAGACCAGTTTACAAGAAAGGATAATAACTAAACAAAGGCTAGTCTAGACACAGGCCAAATTAGTACAGACTAAGCTTGCTTAGTCTGGACTAATTGGCTAGTGTAGACATAGACAGTTATTCATAGTGAAGTGTATGCAGAGTTGGCTGGGAATTTTGAGACTGATTTTGGTTTTATTCAATCAGAAAATTCCACTTAATTGAAACTGTTTATGGGAAACATTAAGGGATAGAATCAAAATGAAATATCTCAAAATTATTTAAACAAAACTCAATCCTTTTTTTTCCCCATTGAAAATTTTGACTTCTGACCAATCTTGACCAAGATTTTGACTTTTTTATCCTGATTCAGGATGAGAAAGAAAGAAAGAAAGAAAGAAAAAGAAAGAAAGAAAGATGTGAAATGTGAGATTAAAAAAATAAAACATTTCTCATTTAGGTCTAGTTTGGCATTATCAGTCCCCTGAGTAGCAAATAACTGCATAAAACAATAGGAATTACCACACTGAACCATAGCAGTGCTTTATCTAATCCAGTATCCTATCTCCAACAATGCCTAAGCACCAGATACTCCAGAGAAAGTTGCAACAACTCTGCCATAGAGTAACATAATTGCCCCTCCATGAACATCTCAGGCTAATCTCTACTGTATATCGACTGGCTTAAAATGTGAGCATGAAGTATTATATCCTTCTCCACTGCTATTTTCTTAAATGTGTTCGGTCTGTTCATGGACAATACGCAAACAAACAAACAAACAAACAAACAAACAAACAAACAAACAATCAAAACCTTACATTCACCAAGTAAATAACTTGCTGCAAAATATTCCCTGATCTCTCTAATGTATTACTATGTTTTGCTATAGCTGATCCCTCTCCTACGAACTATTTCACTCTGAAATGGTATAATGGCTTTTATAATCAACAGAGGACCAATGACATTCTTCTCATCTTATCAGCACAGCTCCTACAATGAGGCATTTTTGTTCTTAGATTGTAAGTGAGCAGGTATTGATGTAATGAATACAGAATTAATAGATTTGGAGACTACCATTTTCAACTTTGATTTTTCTAATCATTTGAAGGTTTCATATTGTACTCATACAATTTCTCAGTAGAACAGTAATTAAAACAGAAGAGCTTATCCGATATTATTAGACTATGATCTAGAATGTTCCTGTACTATAATTCATAATGTTGAATGAATATTAAAATCAGTACATCATTTTTTGTAGAGTAGAAATGTAACAGGTGACTTGCTTTGAAAGAACCTAAAGAAATTCTGGATTCAGGGCTTATCTACGGTGGGGGTGGGATGACAATTTGATTTTGGGCTGTCCAACTACAGAAGAAGAAGGAGATTGATCACAGCAAATTGATTTCTCAGACATCTCACAATCCCACAGCTCACATTACTTCCTGATAGGCACTGCACCATGGGTAGTAGGCACAGATGCTTGTGGGGAGGCATTCATCCTCCACTCACTCCTCTAACCCTCTTCTCTAAAGAAAAGAAAAAAAAGCAGGGAAGGCTTTCTTTGCTGTTTCTTTGCTGCAAGAACAACAGAGAGCCACAGTGCTGCATGCAGAGAGAGGAAGTAACTGAAAACTTCCCAGGGCTGCAGGCAGGAGAGGAGCTATGTTTCTATAGTGAGACAGATTGGAGAAACAAGAAAAGCAAGATTAGAGCTACTCTCTGGCTTCATGGACCTAAATTTGAATTGTAGATTTCAGTCTCAGTACTGTTACCAGAATTCAGGTACCAGGATTGTCTTGGTGCTGCCAGAGCCAATAACCACACCAAGAGTGAAAAGGTATTTGCTTTATTGCATCTGTGATCACAAATGGGCCTCCTGCACTAAGGGCAGAGAGACCCCGATTACAGCAAGTGTTCAGCTTTTATACCTGGTTACATTTGATAAGCCATATTAGGTTACAAGCAGAAGAATGATATATAATTGGCTAAAATGAACTTGAGGGTGTTGGGGGGTCTTGTGCCACTTTTTGAGAAAGACCCAATCACCTGGCTGGAAGGAATGAACCGGTTCTGCCAGCTGGCCAGGAGGCGCCTCCTGTAACGTCCTGTGGAGAGAACGAACGGCAGCAGATAATTGCTGAACATACTGTGAGAGTACCTGTTGACCAATTTCCTTTTCCGTGCCCGCTGGGGCCTCCTGTACACCAAGCGGGAATGGTCTGCCATACAGACCCTCAAAAGGGCTAATTTTGCAGGCCCCCCGAGGCAGGACAGGAATTCGCAGCAATGCCAATGGCAGAGCGTCTGGCCAGGGCAAGGTAGTTTCCTGAGCCAGTTTGGTGAGTGTGGTTTTGATGGTTCTATTCATCCGTTCAACCATCCCGCTTGCCTGTGGGTGCCAAGAGGAATGGTATCTCCAAGGAATTCTCAAGGAACCTGAGACTTGCCCCACCACTTTAGCGACAAATGCAGCCCCATTATCTGACTCGATTCCCTCCCAAAGTATACCAAACCTAGGGATAATTTCTTTTAGTAAAGCCTTTGCCACTTCCCGAGCAGTACAGGTACGAGAAGGGAAGGCCTCGGGCCAACCCGTAAGGGTGTCAACAAAAACCAAGAGATACCGATAGCCCTTCTGGCGGGGCAGCTCGGCAAAGTCCACCTGCCATCTTCCGCCTGGGAGAGACCCTCTAGTGACTACTCCTTGGGCAGCCTTCCGAGCCACTGTCGCAGGGTTGGTACGCTGACAAATAAGACATTGTGCTTTGGCAGCATCTAAAGCCTCAACAAACCCCTTTCCTGTGAAATACTGATGAGCAAAGTGCCCCAACTTTTCCTTACCCGCATGAGTGTCCTCATGGAGAATTCAAATGATTGATTTTACCTCCTGACTGGGGAGTACTATTTTCCTGTCGGTCTGCCGGAGCCATTTCCCTTCCCAGACTTCCCCCTTTGAGAGCTCCGCTGCTATCTCATCAGAGCTCTACTGAGGATCCAGGAGGCATGGCAGGGAGGGCAAAAGGGCAAGGACCAGTTGTGGGGGCAGAGGCAAGCGGGCTGCAGCCTTGGCTGCCAAATCAGCCTGGTGGTTGCCTCGGGCCACCAACCCCAGGTCAGTGGTATGGGCTTTGCAGTGAACAATAGCAACACGGCAGGGTTGTAAGGATGCCTGGAGCAAATGTTGGATTTGCAAGCCATACTTGACTGGCTCCCCGGCAGCTGTTAGAAAACCCCTGTTGGCCCATATTTGTCCAAAGGCGTGTACAACGCCAAAGGCATATTTAGAATCTGTGTAGATATTGCAAGTTTGACCGGTGCCCAATTCCAGAGCCCGAGTGAGGGCGATAAGCTCGGCAAGCTGCGCAGAGGTCCCAGGAGGGAGCGGCTGTGCCTCAACAATAGAGTCAATGGTAACAACAGCATACCCTGCCTTCCGTACACCATCCTCCACAAAACTACTGCCATCAGTAAACAATTCCAAATCAGCATCAGGGAAAGGGAGGTCAGTGAGATCCTCACGGGGGAGAGTGAGCTTATCCACCGTTTGGATACAGTCATGCTCCAGGGTTCCTTCCAGCGGCACGAGGGTAGCGGGGTTTAAAACATTGGAGGTTTTACATGTCAGGCCAGGCGTATCCAACAGGAGAGCCTGAAACTGAGTAAGGCGCTGCTGAGAGCAGAAATGGGACCCCCTGTTTTCCAGGACGGCCAAGACTGCGTGGGGTGCGAGTAATGTCAAATCCACCCCTAGAGTTAACTTGAGAGCCTCTTTAACCAATACGGCCACTGCCGCAACTGCCCGCAGGCAAGCTGGCCAGCCACAAGCAACTGAGTCTAACTGCTTAGAAAGGTAAGCCACCGGTCAATGTTGGCCACCAAATTCCTGTGTAAGGACCCCAGAAGCCACCCCCTGTCTCTCATGCATACAGAGCTGAAAGGGTTTGTGCAGGTCAGGCAATCCCAAAGCCAGAGCGGACAACAAAGCTGCTTTTAGGCGCTTGATAGCCTCCTGCTCCACTGGTCCCAACTGCAATGGGTTCGCCTCTGGACCCTGTAAGGCCTCGTAGAGAGGTTTGGCCAACCACCCAAAATCCGGGATCCAGTTTCTGCAGTACCCCACCAAACCCAGAAATGCCCTTAACTCCTTTTTAGTGGTGGGGGTTGGAGACTGACAAATGACCTCCTTTCGGTCCATTGTGAGCTCCCTGTGACCCTGCCGTAGACTAAACCCTAAATATTCAACCCGTTGTTGACAAATTTGGGCTTTCTCCTCAGAAACCTTGAACCCCTCCTTTGCCAAGAAGTTTAGCAGGGAAATTGTTCCATCCTTACAGGTGCTGTACGTGGTACCAGTGACCAGAAGATCGTCCACGTACTGAAGGACGGTGGCCCCCTGAGGGCCCTGCCAAGTTCTGAGACGCGCAGCTAGGGCAGACCCAAACAAAGTGGGGGAGTTTTTGAAACCTTGGGGCAAACCCCCCCCACCCCAGCTGGATTTTCTGGCCCCCAGGTCGCTCCCACTCAAAAGCAAAGATTTCCTGTGAGTCTGAGGAAATTCTGATAGAATAGAAAGCATCCTTAAGGTCTAGCACAGTAAAGAAAATAGCGTCCGAAGGGATCTGAGTAACTAAAGTATAGGGGTTGGGCACTACAGGATTAGACATCCTTAGTGATAGCATTAATGGCTCGCAGATCGTGAACCAAGCGTACCCCCCCCATTCTTTTTCCGAACCCCAATAATGGGAGTGTTAAATGCTGACACGATTTCACGCACCAGGCCATATGTCAAGAAACATGTGATTAGTTCCTCAAGGCCCTGATGAATTTCCAAACTGAGGGGATATTGTTTGATGCGTACTGGTTGAACCCCATCCCGAAGGGGAATAGAAATAGGTGCCACATTCTTTGCCCGACCCGGAATACCAGCTGCCCAAACCCACGGAGCCACTGCATCGGAGATGGCAGGAGGAACCCCATAAACCACACTACCTTGCAGGGGCTCCACCTGAAGCAACGCCAAGTAGGGGACCATCATTCCCTTATCCAAGGTTAAAGTACAGCTTTCCCCATCAAACTGTAAAGTTTCCCCCAATTTGCTGAGTACATCCCGGCCTAACAATGCCACTGGGCACCCGGGTAACAACAAGAAAGAGTGTGTGAATTCCCTGTCATTTAAGCTACATTGGATTTCTTTTAGAAAGGAGACCTTTTGAACTTCCCCGATAGCCCCCTGCACCCGGGCCGTGGAGGTAGATAATTCAATGTTATGTCTAGAAGGCAGGACTGAATAGGCTGCCCCAGTGTCCACCATCATGGGTACGTGGTGATCCCCGATCTTAACTTGAACCATGGGGTCTGGCCCCGGCCGGGGTACAGGGGCCTTGGGCGACCCCCAGCCCCATCATTCTGTTTGTTCCAAGGCAAGGACCTGTGGGGGCCAGGGTGCCTGGGTCCTGTTGGGACACTAGTTGCCCCAATGTCCTTCCTGTTTGCAAATCCTGCATTGAGTCCTGGTGAAGGGTACCTGTTCGGCTACCTCTCGCCCTCCATCCCCAGCCTGTCTTCCTCCTCAAATCCCTTTTCCACGATTACCTCTACCCCGAGGTCCAACCTGTAGGGCTGCCAGCAGGGCAGTCTGCCAGCGTAGTTCCCTCTTTTCTTCTTTTTTCTCATTTTCCCTGTCCCTTTGGTTAAAAACCTTATAGGCTACCTCCAACAATTGGGCGGGGTCCATATTCAGGGGACCATCCAACTTGTTCAATTTCTTCCTGATATCTGGTGCAGAATTAGCGAGGATGACAGAGCTAAACATTGACCTGTTAGTCGCCTCATCTGGATCCAGTGGCATCCATTGCCAAAACGCCGTTGTGACTCGTTCAAAAAACTGTGAGGGGGACTCATCCTTTCCCTGGTTGATTGCATACACCTGGCTCATGTCCTTTTTTCTCGGGATACCATTCTTAAATCCCACTGCCATACATTGCCTATACATTCGCAAACAATTGCGACCCATATCATCATTATAGTCCCAGTTAGGTCTGGCATTTGGCCAAAATTCATGCAGCAGAGGGTCATTTTGACCCTGCCGTGTTTCTTGCTGTTCAGCTTCCCATCGCCCTGCAGCGAGGACAAGGGATCGCTCCTCTCCAGTTAACATAACCCCCATAAACTGCTGTATATCATCATAAGTCGGGTTGTGGGTACTACAGATGGACTCAAACAAATTTGCTATCTTCACTGGATCGGTGGAATAATTAGGATTTTGATTTTTCCAATTAAACAAATTGGTGGTCTGGAAGGGCGTGTG
This sequence comes from Podocnemis expansa, assembly GCA_007922195.1. NCBI lineage: Eukaryota > Metazoa > Chordata > Testudines > Podocnemididae > Podocnemis > Podocnemis expansa. The sequence goes on along the minus strand of ML681989.1, from coordinate 19,793,417 downwards.
TTGAAACACACACTTATATCTTCCCTCGTGCTCTACATCTGGTTCCACCACCTCCAGCAAAGGGTTGAGTGTAACCTTATCGGGAGTTCCCACTTGGGAGTAATGCATATGATAGGGGACATTAATTTTACGCTTTGGGCGCTCCTCCTTGCAATTACAATCCTTGTCCTTTGTCCCCAGTGCTTCTGTGTTTATTTGCACAACAGATTCCTCTGTGACTTCCCCTTTTTCTCCATTAGAGTTCTCTGCTGCCTTTATTTTCGCCTGCCCATCGGACTGTTCCTGAGTTTCCCACTCCCTGGCCTTTAAGTTACCCTCCCAGTCTGGAGTAATTTGTGATAAGGCAGCAGGGTCCTCCTTCTGCCCCTGTGGTAGCGGTGGTGCTGACACAGCCGGGCTAGGGCCGCCAGCACCCTCTGCAGCCTCCCCCGAGCGTAGCTGCCGCCGGGGATAAGCTGCATAAGGGGGCGGGGGAGGATCAAGGCTGTCCTGTTGCAGGACTGGATATCTTTTTTTTGCCTTGTTAGTACCTTTTGCCTTCATAACCATCACTTTTGCCTTCCCCAAACATGGGTACTCCTCAGGATTCAAACAAATGTCCATAAATCCTTCTTCCACATCATGCTCCTCCCATTTGCCTGTTCTTCTCATGAATGACAACAACTGCATAATTATGCCATACTGAAAAGTTCCATATTCTGGCCATCTGTCTTGACTCCCCAGGTCATCCTACGGCCAGATAAAAGTGCACCAGCAGATTATTTTCCGCTTCCCATAATCTTGTATACCCAACCTACTTCTATTTCTCAAGAGGCAAGCTAGGGGACTGTCTTCCGGGATCGAACTACCACCTCCCATTTTTCCAAACCCCCTATCCTATTCCTCTAGGGTGGACTGGCTACCACCCGAGGATTTTCAACACCCCAATTCTGTTCCTCCAAGACGGACTGGCTACCGCCTGAGGATTCCCAAAACCCCCAGTTCTGTTCCTCTAGCACGGACTGGCTACCGTCTGAGGGGGACGTCTCCCAAGAACAACAAGGGGGTGGGGGCAAAGGGGAATGAGAAAACAGATAAACACTCACCCATCCTGTCCAACGACACTGTCCGGTGCCTGGCAACCTTGATCAGCCACTATGACTGATTAACTAGAGCAGCAACATGGTAGGAGCAGCAAAAACAGTTACTGAATAACAACACAATGTCTTCCAATTATACCTTTTCACTTTGCAAGGACTCTGACCAGCCGTTGGCTCAGCCGACGGGGTGGCCAGGAACCAGCAGCCTCCCGAGGGAGTGCGCACTGCTGCTGGCTATTGGACCACCCGGCCAGAATGAGGCCAAGACCCACAAAGTCCCGGTGGGAGTCGCCAAAACTGTTACCACAATTCAGGTACCAGGATTGTCTTGGTGCCATCAGAGCCAATAACCACACCAAGAGTGAAAAGGTATTTGCTTTATTGCATCTGTGATCACAAATGGGCCTCCTGCACTAAGGGCAGAGAGACCCCGATTACAGCAAGTGTTCAGCTTTTATACCTGGTTACATCTGATAAGCCGTATTAGGTTACAAGCAGAAGAATGATATATAATTGGCTAAAATGAACTTGAGGGTGTTGGGGGGTTGAGGGACTTTTGGGAGCCGGGAAGTTAGGAGATTTCTGAGAATAGGGAAGTTAGGGAGTTTCGTTAGTGCCATTCTTGTAAACAACAAGATGGTTCCACTAAAGAGGAACCAAAAATGGCTTTACTTATGTTACTTTTATAAGTTTTGTTATGTGCAATACTAAAAATTCAGCTTACAGCTTACAGACTGCTTACAGTACTATGCCACTTGCAGGGGTGCTGTTAAGAGGTCAAATTATAGCTCCTTTTTATTTTTAAAGTTACTGCTCTGACAGTGGAGACAGGGGCTTTAAAAAGTTGAGGTAAGCAGTATTATCAATTTCAAAAGGGATAGCCATGGGGACATCAAGACTTCAAAGAGAAACAGCTGAACTCGAATTAATAGGCAAGCTAAATTCTGTGAAAGCAGGACTTAATCGAGACTATGGGTTCTTTTCCCATTACAAAGGGTAATTTGACTTCAGGCTTCCCATGGTTTGAGCCTGTAAACTGCTCTGATTTGCTGTTACTTTATGACCTGATCCTATGTTTTACACCCCCTTACATTTAGTTTCATTCCTTGCTGTAAGTTCGCTCATCTTCGAAGCATCTGAGGAAGTGGGATCTTCTCCCACGAAAGCTCATGCAAAAAATAAATCTGTTAGTCTTAAAGTGCCACACAACTCCTTGTTGTTTTTAAGCAGTATTATGTCAAAGTTCACTGTCTGTGTAAACCAGGGATCAGGCTTCCGTGGTTACAGGGCTAGCTGCATCTTTGTCTATTTTTCTCATCTCTAAGTGCACTTACATAAGTCCCAGCTCTTCTGTCTTTACCTCTACTGGGATCAAAATTTCACAACTTTCCCATTCTTAGACTATTTCTACACTATGAGCTGAGATGCAATTCCTCAGTTTATGTATGCATACTTACCATAGCTTGATGAAAGCTAGTGTGAATATGTATATGAGCAAGGGAATTATTCTCCTGGCTTGTGGTGTAGGCATAGCCTTAGAGCAGACCCTGGGCCAGAGCACTCTATGTATATAAACCAATATTTCTCACCTGGTGTTCTATGGCTCCACCATTTGTCTGCAGACATAGTGAAGATGTTCTACAACTGACACTGACGGGAGGGGAGGGCTGAGTGGGGAAGGAGCAATGAAGTAAACCAATGCGTGACAGGGAGATTTAAAATGACCCTGCTGTGCCAAAACTTTGTTTCAGCATCCACCGCTGCCTTGCTCTTTTGGTGCAGCTAGGGTATTTTAAATTTCCTTCCACTTTATCACTGGCATCCAAATGGCTTGGATATAACTTTCACAGTTAAGCCCTCCTGTGACAAACGTTACTTAAAGAATAGGTTCACTTTGGCCAATCATGCCAGCTGAAGGTTCCTATTAAAACTTGAGTAATACCATTTTCTGTTTTTCATTGTGTTCATAATGATTATGTATCTATTTTTTAGAAATAAATGCATCTTATATTCACAAAATTGAAACATTTTTGCGGGAACACATAGTAGGCAGATATGAAAATTACAGCTGGTATATACTGATTATTTTTTGAGAAAGTTTTCATCAGGTATTTTGCATTAAGTAATTAATACCTTTAGGTGTTCCCCAGTCAGTAAAGATTGACAAACTAATATAAACTATGCTTACCCAACAAGTCTGATTGAATTTGGACACCTGAGAGTCTTCCCTTCAGAGGTTAGTGATGAGACAGTCTTCATAAAATCATGCCTTGCTTGTTTTAACGGTAGGAACAAACCATTTAGAGAAAAAAAAAAGATTAAAATCAAACAAACAAACAAAAACAATCTACAAGCATATTTGTTTTCCCCATACATCTACCATTCCTATGATGGTGACCTGAGAAGCCATAGCTTCTTCAGACATCTCCAGCATGTCTTACATGTAAGTCATGTTTCCATGGACAATTACTCCCTCCTTGGAGAAAGAGTTCTTTTTTTTTAAATTGCTAGCCTTTTTAATCTTCAATGCACATTTTCTTGTTCTAGCATTAACCTTAAGCAAATACTCACCAGCAACTATTGGAATGAGCTGCCAAGGGAGGTGGTGGAGTCTCCATCTTTGGAGGTGTTTAAGGCCCAACTGGACAAAACCATGACTGGGATGGTTTAGTGGGAGTGGTCCTGCCTCTGGCAGGGGGTTGGACTAGATGACCTATGAGGTCCCTTCCAACCCTACAATTCTGTGATTCTATGAACTACAGACCAAACTAGAGAAACAGTAAAGGAGGCACACTTCCTTGCAACAAACAGCATTGACAATTTTTTCCCACATATCTGTGAAAAAGATACCATTACAGGACCTAATCAAGCCAGATACTCCACCAAGGGCTCATTCATCTGTTCATCCACCAGTGTGATTTATGCCATCATGTACTGGAAATGCACACTCTCCCCTGACTTATATATTGGACAAACATGACAGTCTCTGAACAAAAGAATAAATAAACACAAATCTGACATCAGAAATCACAATATTAAAAAAAAACAATAGGGGCACACTTCAAGCTGCCTTGTTACTCCATTGATAATACATTAATAGCTGTGCTCAAACAAGAGGAAGATGGAGCTCGACTGTTCTCGGTAATAACAGAGGACAGAACAAGGACCAATGGTCTCATGTTGCGGTTAGGAAGGTCGAGGCTGGATATTAGAAAAAACTTTTTTACTAGGAGAGTGATGAAGCCTTGGAATGAGCTCCCAAGGGAGGTGGTGGAGTCTCCATCTTTGGAGGTGTTTAAGGCCCGGCTGGACAAAACCATGACTGGGATGGTTTAGTGGGAGTGGTCCTGCCTCTGGCAGGGGGTTGGACTAGATGACCTATGAGGTCCCTTCCAACCCTATCATTCTATGATTCTATGAAATGGATAATAAATAAAAGCTTCAATATGAAACTTCAGAACTGGGATTCCTATACAGATTTGACACCATTCTCTTGGGGTTAAATAGGGACTATGGATTTGTTTTTTCTCATTACTGTTCCCTGGTGTTTGAAACTAAACAACTGCCTTGATTTGCTGTAATAATCTGACCAGATAATGACATGATTCCCTGCATTTATTGTCCTTCCTTTCTGTAAGTTCCCCATCTTCAAAGAATCTGACAAAGTGGTATTGTCTCTCAGGAAAGCTCACATGATAAATATGTTTGTTAGTCTCTAAAAGTGCTGCAGCCCTCCTTGCTTGTTTTAACAACCCTTAAGTATTTGTGAAGAAGTTACTTATCATCAGAAATTCTTTCTCCTTTCTGCTTGTTTTTTTTACAGCTACCTATTATTTAAACCAATATATTCATACCATAAACATCATAAAATTTCAAAGTGTAATATTTACTAAATTAAATTAATCTATAAATTAAACCTACCATTAATAAATGATTACAAAATAGCTCCAATTCCTTACATTGTCTACAGCCAATGAAACCACTCTTTCAGCTTACACCACTGGCTCGTCTAGCCCACCACCATTTATCTGGGTGTAGCCAGTGTGATAGTTTCTATGTTATATTCAATGTTCTATGCATTAACTCCAAAAGTCATACATGGATGGATTGAAATAAGCTTCTGTGTGCCCATGAAGGAGTATAATGGGGAGTCAGTTCCCCCTCCACTTCAGAACTACCCCACATCTCTGTTCCAGGTGTTTGTTGTGAAAGCAGACACTGTTCAGCATTTACTTATCCATGCATGTGACTGGAAGGCAAAAAAGGTCATGGAGCTGGTAGCATCTTGTCCATTCCCAAGGTACTGGCAAGCAGAGCTCAGCTGGTGTGAGAGGGAGGGAATGCAATATACTACAACTGCCAAGGTCTCTCCTGCTCCTGCTAAAGAAACACAGCCCCACTGACACTGAGCTGAGAACAAAGGCACAGTCTGTCCCATAGAAAATAAAAGTTTCAACCAGAAGAATGAGGAAAAAAACTACAATCTCAAGACTGCATGACAGCACAAATAAGAATTCAAAAGGGCCATTAGATATCACGGTCAACTTGGGTACCTAAAGTTATGGTAAAATCATATTTGTTGTATACTAGGTGGGAGGCATTCTTGTCTGTGTTGCTCTGCTTCCAGAATGGATCTCTGTTTCATTTTGCTGCGTGCGTCTCTGTATGCATGTTCCCTCAGGATTACTCCTGGCTCGAGCCCTGCAAATATGCGGATATCTACGGATATCCACATCCACAGATACAACACAGATATCCATGGACCATTTCTTGTGGATGCAGATTGGATTCAGGTCCACATATTTTTATCTTCACAGACATAGAGCCCTGCAAGTATATGGATATCTGCTTTGTATCTGCAACTGCGGATAGAACATGGATATCTGCAGCCCATTTCTTGTGGATACACATCGGCTACATATCCACAGGGCTCTACTCCTGGCTCAGGTCTTTAAATGGGCCGTTTATTATCCCAGTGACCTAGAGAGTCTGACTTGGATCTCTCAGTAGGGACTGAGTTAGCCTGGCTTCATAAGTTGAGGTATTGGTTAATGCTTTTGGTTGCCTTTGGCTTAGGCATCTAGTGAGAACTCAGCTCATTAATCTTAAATCTAGGCAGACCCTGTGTGCAAGAGATAAACTGAAGAAACACTTACAATCAAAGAAACCAACATGACCACTGATTTTTGTAGAAACAATGGTGCCAGGTTAGGCTTTATTGCAAAGTACACCTACATCAAGCTTATAGCAAGCAACTTATATCAACAGATCTTCTGGCAGCATTTATGCACTCAATGTAACAGAACAGCTCAACTGATTGTAGGACGCTCCATCATCCCTTTAGCCTGTATGAAATCTTGACTCTTGGGTTCCTGCTTTTATGCACTGCTCTGACCTAGTGACTCACCCCCATTTGGTGTCCAAATTTACCTTGCTTGATCCACATACACCTTTTTTGATGCCACCCATTAATTTGATAGGTCCACACACACATAACTGAACATTTCCATCCATCAAGCTGTCATTCTGCAATTATGTATACCCTTGTGCTGCAGTGGTCAAAGATAGCTCATTATGTTTCTTCCTAATGCCTTGGCATTGGGCCAGCTGGACACCTTCACAGTCATTTTGAATTACTTGTCTACTCTTACTGCAACTCCAGCTTATTTCTTACCAATTTCTGTGAGGTCAGATTGCTTTAGCCTGACTCCTGTCAACCTGCCCATTTATTTAACTCGGATCTGCTGTTTTGATTTGTCTCACTAGACCTTAGGCCTCATTCCTGACCATTTCTACTTGTCCTTATTTTAACCTTTTATCTTCTCCTCCAGCCTTATTTGCAAATTTTCTGAATACCTAGAAGAGCCCCTTTAAATCAGTGAGCACACATAAACATGATTTTAGGGGCCTATTTAAACATCCACTTTGGCAAATCATAGACAAAGTTATATTTCAATTTGGTTCTGATTTTTAAAAGTCCCTTCAGTTGGCCACAACATGTCTCCCCCCTTCCCTTCTTCCAGTCATGAATTTCCATTTTGTGTCCAGATGGGTAGATTTAGTTGATATGGCTTGGTTGGACAGATATAATTTCAGGACAATTTTTTCATCAAGATTTGTAGGATTTTTTTTCCACATTTTTTGATCAGCTCTATTTGTAACCAGTATTTGAAGGTTCTACGTATGTGGTAGGTTAGAACACAGTTCTGGTTTGCCTTGCCTCAAGGTATTGAAATATTATTTATAGGCATCTAGAAATTATTACATATGATTCTAATATGTTATAGGCCATTCCAGTTGACGTTCTGCTATTGATCCCTTCTGTTCACCTATTTCCCACTAGAATTATGACATCAACAATTCTGATTTTTGGTTAACAAAATTTACATATTCCAAAGACGTTAATAAGATTTCATCCTTAAGAAACATCTTTGCTAATATCCAAAAAATTATATTAAAAAAAGAAGTTATTTTAAGGAGACTGGGAATCTATTATATTATGCTGTACTCTGTAATTTATACAAAGACTCATTGTAAGGGCATTGTTGAGGTGAATGTTTAATGACTGGAGATGACAGTGAGAGTCTTTGAGGGACACTTTGCTTTCTGCCTCTTCTAATATATATTGAATGTGTCATATATGAACTGTAAAGTGGCAATCAGGAAATGTTTACGGGAAAAAACATAAAGACAATTAAACATTTATAAAGGTCTTTACCTTTTGATTAAGTTATGACAATGACCTATATCTTTTGAAATAATTAGAGTGCAGATTGCATCAACCACTAATAGCAGGTTCTTTGCTCAAGAGGCTACTTAAGATTATTACTAAAATTTAGATTGGTGAGTCACACAAATAGAAATACAAAGACTCTATTCAATACTTAGATGCAAATAAGTCTAAGAGAAAGCATAGAAAAGCATGACAAATATAACCTTATGGAAATCATCACAAGTAAAACAAGAAAACATAATAAGTAGAGAACATCATAAATGGCGAATGACGATCAGGTTTGTGCCACCCTATTTCCTCAGTGTACCCACTGGGGGCTGAGTTGATAATCCTTTTATACCTTTTTTTCCATATCACCTATATAAAGGGGAATGTATTTAATTAGATCTTAATCTTCAACTAATGTGTAATGGTCAAGTGAGCCACAATTCAGGATCTGGAAGAGTAAGTTATCTGTATCAATATATTTCCTAATGGTTTCCATATGTAAATTTGGTTTCTCCATGATTATCAAAAAGTCCCTAAAACTCTCCTAAGTTATGGCCATTTTATAGTTATGTGTGAATCAGCAGATGACAAAAATTGCTACATCTTGAAACTCCAAGTCAAATAGTCAGGTTAATTACTTAAACCCTCTAGGCTTCAAACTTATTGCAAAGCCTATTTCGAATCCTTTTATATCTAATTTTTCTCTACTGAATTATAGCTTTGTTGGTTTTTTTAATCACATTCTAAAACATTTTGTTTTTTTTTTTTCCTAACATGCAGATTACAGTTGGTTTTAGGTATGAACCTTCCAAGATCAGGTCTGGGTCAAAGGTCAACAGGCCTGATCCAAAACTCAGTGAAATGACTCCCATTAATTTTGCTGGATTTTGGATCAGGACAAACATAATAGAAATCGTCTTGGAAGAAAATGAAAAGTTGGGAGGGTTTTATGATGATCCACATTATTGCATTTTAAAGTTATTCTTGGAAGTTCACTTTTCTATACTACTATGTTCATTGTTCGTTATGTGGAACTATGCAAACAACCTCATTGTTATGTCTGCCTGGTGAGTCTGAATTGTAATGCTTTCTTCAAAATCATGGAATAATTTAATAGACATATAAGAAGAGATTTAAATGAAGTGCATTTCTTTCTGTTCAGAGCACATCTCAACTAAAGACCAGCAGAGTAAAGTTCACTTTCAGCATTGATTTCTGTGAGCAGCATGGTGCGCTTTGAAAGAGGTAGAAGAAAACTATTGAATATAAAGCTAATGAACAATCTGTCCTCTTCACAAAGCATCAAGAAGTTGTCCTTTGAGGTTTCTTTTTTTTTCTATTACAACTGATTTATGTGGCATGAAAAATAACTGATTGTACTGAAGAATAAAGCCTGTCGTGTGTAGGAAGAGCACACACAAAAAAAAAAGTATTTCATCTGATGAGTCCCACAAGATTGTAATCTCATGGGAGTAATGAGAATGAGGTAAATTGTATCATTTTCCAGTCCTACCATTGTCCTAAAAGGAATTCATGTTGTGCTATTTTTCTGTTCGTCTTACAATTTGCATCACAAGGATGAGCTTTTCTAATCCGTCATGCATTTAGTGAGAAACAGGACTCCACAGGACTGTCTGTGGACCATAGCAAAGCTGCATAATTTGATCGGTTAGCATAAGGGCACTGAAACAAATACATACTTGAATGTGAATATGCACGGTACATATGAAGTAGTAGAACATGCTTCTGAATTCAGATGCCTTATTATTTTCTGTAAAATATTTCATATTTTTAAGAAAGGCTTTAATCATTTCCCTGCCACTCTTATGCTAATTAAGCACTTTTACATTATTGTGTATTCTGAATAGCAGACAAGAATATTTGCTTTTGGGAGTGCCAGGTGCGCATGGCACCTAGGGGATAAGAGAAAGGGCTGATGAAATAAAGGGAAGGGTATCTTAATATATATAAATAAAGTATTAAAGGATTGTAAGAATAAATTCTCGGAAAATGGGACATAAAAGGAGAAGAGTATGGAGAAATAAGGGAAAATATTAATTTGAGAAATTTACATATGAAATGCTGAAGCAAACACACTGCAGAGGATGTGCACTCATTGTGCTCATTATTCATGAACATCTTAAAAAATAAACACCTCTACAAGTAAGGCACAGTTTTATTTTTCTTTAGCTACATCATTTTATAATTGATATGGTCATTGTTCATTTGTAAATAATAGTAGAACTGCTGGGGGATGGGATTTTAATGAAAAAATTGAAAAATATAATTTTTTCTTTGAAAATTTAATTTTTAAAAAAAATATTGGCTATGTCTACACTTAGAAAGCTAGTTTGAATCAACTTAGTTTGAATTAATTAATTTGAACTAATAATGGTTAATTCGAACTAAGTTAATTCAAACTAGCATGTCCCTACCAGAAATCTAAATCAAACTAGCATGTCCATGCATAGGACTTGCTAGTTTGGCTTAAGAGGAGGGCACCATGGGAAGTGGGGCAACATAGCCCCCAAGAAGGGCCATTCCCCCAGCCAATCCTATAAATATAGGACTGATCTAAGCCCTTTCTTCACCATAACTGGCAAGAGGCAGAGTGAGGAGGTCATAGACCAAACTCAGTTTCTGCAACTTGCCTGAGAGGTGCGCAGCACCCACGTTACCCTGTGCAGTGCTTTTGCTGCATGGAGCACACTCTTCATGAAGCCAGGCAGTGCGGAGGCAGACACCAGCATCACATCATGCTGGCCCTGTCAGCTGCTGCACTCACCATGGTACCCTCCGTGCCCTGCCGATTCTGGGCATGCAAAATGAGCAGCAACTGTTGGGAATGCATGGTCCTCACAACCTGGAACAGTGAACAGTGGCTGCAGAACTTCAGAAAGAGCAAGCAGACCTTCCTAGAGCTTATCTGTGAGCTCACACTGGTCCTGCAGTGCACGGACACCCGACTTAAACCTCCCTCCCAGTGGGCAAGAGAGTGGCTGTTGAGCTTTGGAAGATGACCACCCCAGAGTCCACTGGTCCATTGCACACCACTTCAGCATTGGGAAAGCCACCATGGGGACCATCCTCCTGCAGGGCAGCAGGGCCATCAAACGGATTCTGCTAGCCTGCCTTGTCACCCCAGGCAACCTGCAGGACACCATCAGTGGCCTCACTGCACTTGGCTTTCCCAACTGCTTGGGCTTCCTGAATGTCACGCACATCCCTGTCCAAACACAGAAATGCAGGGCCATGGAGTACAGAAACCACAAGAGCTTCCACTCCATGGTTCTGTAGGCCCTTGTGGACCACCGATCCACCTTCAATAACATCTATGTTGGCTGGCCGGGGAGGGTGCATGATGCCTGCATACTCAGGAACTCTGCCCTGTACAGGGGCATGTAGGCAGGTACCTTCTTCCCTCCACATAACATCACTCTTGGGGACATGCAGATGCCATCTTCATCATTGCAGATACCACCTAGTCCTTGCTCCTGTGGTTCATGAAGCCTTACATGGGCCACCTAGATGCCAGCAGGAAACTGTCTAATAGGAGACTTAACAAGTGCCACTACATTGTGGAGCATGCCTTTGGACAGCTCAAAGCCTGCTGGAATTCTCTTCTGACACATCTCCACCTGGCTGAGTGCACTAACCCCGAGGTCATCAGTGCCTGTGTCATGCCACACAGTCTGTGTGAACTGAGGGGGTGGGGAGGGTCCCCCATGTCTTGGAGACTGAAGCAGAATGCCTCACTGGGCACTTCAAGATCCCAAGCCTGTGCCCCAGATGGAGAGAGGCCAGCAGAGAATGCTCATCACCTGGGAGGCACTGAAGGACCTGTTCCTCTGTGAGGAACAATGAAGGCTAGGTCTGCCACCAGGCACCCTCACTTCCCCCACCCTCTGTCCATGCCTGCCCCCACCCACCTCCTCCCTATTGCCAAACCAATAAAAGCCACAAGACAAATTGTAAAGTTCAATGGATTTTACAAGGGAAGCAGTGGTTGGGGTCATTGAAGGGGTTTAAGGGAAGTCAGGTTATTTGGGACTTGGGGGAGAACTGGGATTTGGGGAGGTGAGAAGATCATGGTGGGGCAGGCAATGCCAGTGCCTTGGGTGGCATACCCTGGCATTCCTCGCAGCCACCCTGGGTCCAGGGGTACCAGCAGCGAGGGACACTGAGGTCCTGGGGGTGGGTCCCTCTGCCACAGGAGGGACAAATTGGTCAACCATCTGGTGCACACTGGCCACCAGGTCCTGGAGGGCCACACTCGGGGTGATGAGGGCATAGCTCTACCACTCCTGGGCGACAGCCTGCTACACATCTAAGGCAACAGACCACTGGAGCAGGCATAGGGAGGCTGCCTGGTGGGTGGACACCTGCTGCCTCCAGGATGGCACGCCCTCTTCAGCCATCTGACCCAGGTGGATGAGGTCCTGAAGGAGCCTGCCCCAGCTGCGGCAGGCTCCCAGGTGTCAGACATTGGGTGGCTGTGCGAACTGCTGTAAGGAAGCTGAGAACAAGGTTAAGTTCCATCAGCTAGCTTGTCAGTGCTGTGTGCAACCTGACAGCAGCAAGCAGCTGTGCCGTGATTGTTCCTGATTCATGTCCTGTGGGATAGAGCCTCTAAGGTATGAGCCACCATGCCATGGGGTCCATGTCATATGCAGTGCCCACAGTGGCAAGCAGCAGTTAGCCATGCCCTGCGCCCGGGACATCTCTTGAGGCCATGTGCCAGTGGTGTGGGCTGCTTACTGTCTGCCCTCAATGCTGACACCTCTGGTTCCTGGTTCCCCCCAACCCCTCTGCTGACAGGCCCCAGCCCTGCTCGGGTCTGGGTCCCCCCAGCTACATAGTCCCCAGCCCTCCTGCCCCATGGGAGGGCCTTCATTCTACCCTCTGTCCCTGGGACCTTGTCTAATCCCACACTATGTCCCCCCACACTACCTGTGCCACAGGCAGGCCCAGCCCTGCCCACATGGAGGGAGGGAGGGAGCACTTACCAACTGGTGCTGCTGAGGTCCAGCATGACATCCCTTCTCGTGGATCCTCCTCTGTGGGGGGGGGGGCTCCTCTCCATCCTGCTCCTCCTCCTCCTCCAGGGTTGGTCCTTCCTCGGGAGCAGGGAAGAGCTCTGGTTTGGTGGCTGGGGCAGGTGGTGGTGGAGGTGTGCTCTCCTGGCAACTGGTGTTGCCCACATTGAGGATGACAGCTTCTTCCATGGTGCCCTCTCTTGGGGGTTGGCCATGGAGGGGGGCTCCACAGAGTCGACACATCACTGGGAGGCTGGTGGGATCCCCACATAGGAAGGCCTGGAAATCCTCATAGTAGGGGCAGTTGGTGGCATGTGCTGCCCCCCAGCGCCACCTCTCCTCTTGGACCCAGGTGTAGACTTGGCACAGGGTCTTGATCTTTATGCATACCTGTTCCATGGTGAGCCTGTGTGCCTTTGCAGCCAGAACTTCAGATATGTCCACATATATCTCCCAGTTGCAGTGGCTGGCCAGCAACTGAGAGAGGATCTCCTCAGTGCCTAACATGGAGAGAAGGCTGAAGACCTCCTCGTGGCTCCAAATAGGTGCCATGCACCATCCCTGGCTCACAGTGCTGGTGGAGACAAGGCTGTCTATGCTGCTGCCACCAGGCTGCTCGGGCAGGGTGTGCCTTGATCGGGGGGGCAGTGGCCAGGGCAGCTGCTTCCTTCTTGGTTCCATGCTCCCTAGGAGGAAGAAGGTTGAACTGCATTTAACTCAAAAAAATGGTCAGTTCAAACTAACAGCTCCATTGGGTTAGTTCAAACTAACCATTAGGTCGAATTAAAAGCAGGTTTTACAAGTTCTAAGTAAGCATTCATTACTTTGAACTAAGGAATTCCTTAGTTCAAACAAATGAAAGCCAGTGTGGCCACGGACTAATTTAGTTCAAATTAAGCCTCCTTAATTCAAACTAAATTGAAAGTGTAGACATAGCCGTTCATATTTGAAAAATGCTGAACAGCTGTAGCCAGTATGCAACAGGTAATCTATAGGTGTTTCATCAGTCAGGTCTGATCCAGAGTATAGAGGCCAAACTGCAATGTTCACTTTCTACCTGGCTGAGGAGTAAGAGGGGAGAAACACCCTTTGCTCACTGCACCATTCAGCCACCCTGCCAGCTGCCCATTTGTTGCTCCACAGGTTGCTCTGCCAACCATTCTGGCAGATGCTGTGATGCAAACCAGAGGAAGCGGAGGAAGCTTTTGGGGTAGGCAAGGTGGGCCAGCCCAGAGGCCCACATCTATTCTCCTGCCCTGCCCCTTGCCTTTGGCAGTGGGGAGGTTGGGGCCCCCAGCAAGGCACTGGGGGCATTTTTGGGCCCCTGGTAGCAGCAGCTTCCCCAGGACCTGAAATTAGGGGGGGTATAAGGAGAAGTTTAGAAGGGGATTTGGGGTGCACTCACTAAACTGGTATAACATTGTTACTAGGTGACAACTGTGGGGGTGTTGTGAAATTCTGGAGCGGTGTAGTGGGTGTATGGGGGGTGTTAGGGAAATCCCTCCCTGGCAGGATGCTGGGGCCATGGGGGGGTGGGGCCCCTGATGCGGAGTTGGGACTACAGGAGCATTTTGGGGTTCCTGGTGGGTGGAGGAGACTGGCCTCAGGGAGCCAGAGCCATATGGGTGGGAGAGGGGGGGCATGGAGGGTGAGTTGTGGGCCAGCAGTGGGGAGCCAGGGCCATGGGGGAGGTGCACAGAAGGGGGGTTGGTGCCACTGGGGGCTGGTGGCATGGAGATGGGGCCACAGAGAGGGGTTGTGGGATCCTATTGGGGGCCTTGCAATGGGCCTTTGCCTAGGGCTTTCCATTGCCTAAGGCCACCTCTGATGCATTCTCTCTTCATCTGCTACTCCACTGTGACCGTAGTGGGTTGAGATTCCACCCAACTTTCTGATTCTCAGCTCTCAGTGATTTCAGCTCTTAGTGTGTAAACCTCCATGCTGATGCTGGGCAGGAGCACTATTGTGCAGCTGATGAGTGGTAAGGGGATCACTTGTGCAAAACAGCTCCATTATACAGAGCACCAAACAGGGTGGGTATGCTCATAAAAATACCAGCTCATCAGGAGAGAGTTCAACAGGTCCTGCTTACGTATGTATTTGTAAACTAGAAATAAAAGAGACAATAGGTATATAAAAACAGATGGATGAGCACAAGGAAAACATTGTAACCAGATTGTTTTTAATGAGGCTGTCTATATTCTTACTTTATACACCTTTGTCTCACACAAATACATTAAATTTATACTCAAGCAATATAAGATAGTGGAACTATAGTGTACATATAAAATCAAGATGTTCAACAGAATAGTGAACAGAAATGAAATATACTAAAACATTGGTATCTTTAGTGTTTCTCTTAGCACGTGTCATGGGATTCACGTTGGTGCACCCTGGGTTATAATCTATCTGATTCGTCTGTTCACTTATGCACTATGATTGCCCACTTTTATGCTAATTATGCCATGCAGGGTTTCTTTATGGATGCTCATAACCTATTCTACGTGATTACTATGACATCATGTTTTCTGCAGCCTCATGTATGTGCACAGACATGTAGCTTGTTTTGCTTGGCTCAGAGACAGATAGAACTCACTTTGAGCAACATGGAAACAATCAAAGCTGACAGCAAAAAAGTACCTGGAGGACCCAACAAAGAACGTGCAAACTGAGGTGGCTCAGACCAAGGTGAGGGGGTTGAGCAGGCTTTGGAAACAAAGAGAGACACTTGGAAGAATTTAGGTGTTTTTGCCTGGGAATCTCCATCTTGAAACAACTTCAAGCAGGGTCTGGGCCTTGCCTGGGCTCAGGCACAGACTGAATGTACAAACATTTGACAGCCAAACTTCTTGAGTACAAACTTAGACTATAAGGTCAGTTTAGGTAGAAATATTAGGTTAGTATGCCTGTTTTGCCTTTGATATCTCTATTGTCTCTGCTGAGTCATATATATTTTTATTCTGCCTTGATTGGCCATATTCTCACTTAGAATTGTAATTGGATCAATAAACTGGAAGTTGTATTATCCAAAGCTGGTCATTCTTTTGAGGGTGTGAGTGAAGAAGACTAGGCATGCTCCTTTTCTTTGTTAAATGGATGGACTTGAGTGTATGGTGACGGGGAGTGGGTCCCAATCTCTGTAGACAGTGGCTCCCACGGTGGTATCTGGGGCATACACCCACTGCTTGGGACCGATTACATGCAAGAGTCAGGAGTGGACTGACTCAGGAGTGAGTGGTCACTTGGCAAAGTGGAGTGAATTGGAGTTCAGGAGTGGGAATTGGGGGGTCACAGCAGCACAGCAGACTGGATCTGCGGACAAGCCTGTCACAGTAAGTATCTGTAATTCAGTCACAGAGATGAAAGTATATTTTTGCAAGAGTGATGGCACCCCTACTGTAGCATTTTCTCTTGCATTAAAAAAATGTATTATTGATTTAGCTGTCTGGCTGTTTCAGAGACAATATTAAAATATTAGAAAATGCCATTTTATCAATAACTAATTAATGAATGCCATATTATACATTGTTTTAAACAGATATTCAAAACTTTCATCAGGCAGCATCTTTTTGAAACTATCAGAGACCTGCAGGATTATTGATTTAACCTATTAATTCAAAAGTTCTGTTCTAGCACTTAGATATGAACACAGCAAAATGATAAAGGCCTTAAAAATACAAGCTAGATAAATGTTACAATGAACATTGTGAAAGCAGAAAATCAATTAATAGTCAAATTTAATAGCATAGATCCAATTACAATCTTAGATGCAATTCCCTTTGAAATATAGGCTTTATTTACAGTAGAACCTCAAAGATATGAACACCAAAGTTACGAACTGACCGGTCAATAGAACACCATGGGAAACCAGAAGTAAGCAATTAGGCAACAGTGGAGAGAATGGAAACGAAAGAGCAAATACTATACTTGGCCTGTACAAGAAAGAAAATACTATACTAGGTCTGTATTGCATCTTAAAAGTTGACATCCAGAGGAGAAAAAGCCTGGGGTCTGTGTTTTTCCTGTAAGCCAAGAGCACTGTTTCACTCCTTCTGCCCCTTCCCACTGAGTGGGGGGGACCGTTTTCCCCTCCACCACCGCATGAGGAGGGGGACTACCTTGCAAGTGCAATTGAAGCCCAAGCCCAGAGAAGATGCTGCCACAGCAAGTTGCTAATTAGGATGGGAGCTGGTGCTATTGCAGTTGAAGCCTGGAGCTGGAGTGGGAGTCATAGTCCAAACTTCTGCCGGCACGGTGCAATCTGGAGGAGTTTTAAAGGGGCAGAGCCTATGCAGTGATGTGACCCAAGCTTTGCCTGTGGCTACACTCGTGGGTCCTGCCAATAGCTCTCAGAGTGCAAGGACAGAGGAAGGAGGAGTGCTGGCAACAGGCAGGCACAAACTCCCCACCACATGCTGTCTCTGAAATGCCATGAGCACTGCACAAATAGAGTGAGACCTTGGGATAGATGGCTGAGGACTGGGACCTGCAGTGCCATGAGTGCAGAGTAGCATACCTCCAGTTCAGCCCATATTGGTAAGAAGGAGAACAAAAGAATAACACAAGGATCTGGGGGGCGGGGCAGAGAGGAAAAGGCACAAAATGATTTACATCTATCAAGGGACATAAACAACACTAAAAAAGAGGTTTTTATAATACATTGGAAGCAAGAGAAAGATGAAAGAAAGTGTTGGCTCTCTAATTAGCAGGGAAAGGATAGTGAATACCTGCTAGCACCAAGAAAGTTAATATATTTAATGCCTGTTTTGCTTCAGTCTTCACTGGAAAAAATAATGGTGACCAGATATTTAAAACAAACAAGGCTGTCAACAAAGGAGCAGAAATGCAAGCCAAAACAGGAGGCTGATCTGAAGGGAAAAGGTGTCCAAGAGAACTGGCTGCATTTTAAGGAAACCCTGGAAAGCGCACAGGAAGATACCATTCCAATGAGCAGGAAGAACAGCAAATGTGGAAGGCACCCAGTGTGGCTTAACAGAGAACTCTGCACTGAGCTAAAGCATAAAAATGAAGCTTACAGGAAGTGGAAGCTTGGACAGATAACTAAGAAGGCATATCAAGATATTGCTTGGGACTGCAGAGATAAAATCAGAAAGGCCAAAGGACAATTAGAGTTGCAGCTAGCAAGGGATGTAAAGGATAACAGGAAGGGGTTCTACAAGTATGTCAATGACAAGAAGATCAAGGCTGGTGTAGGTCCCTTACTGAATAGCGCAGGTATCCTCGTGATGGAGGATGAGGAAAAAGCTGAAGTGCTGAATGCTTTTTTTTTACTTCAGTTTTCACAGGCAGGGCCAGCTCCCAGCCCACTACACTGGGTATGGCATTTTGGAGAGAAGAAGAGAGGCCCTTGGTGACAGAAAGTCATGTTAGGGACTACCTAAAGAAGCTGGATAGGCACAAGCCCATGGGGCTGGACGACCTGCATCCGAGGGTGCTGAGGGAGTTGACTGATGAGGTAGCAGTACCGCTGGCCATTATCTTTGAAAACTCATGGCAAATGGGGTAGATGTCAGAGGACTGGAAAAAAGCAAATATAGTGCCTAGCTTCAAGAAAGACAAAAAGGAGGACCCAGGAAATTACAGACCTATCAACCTCACCTCAATCCCTGGAAAAATCATGAAGCAGATTCTCAAAGAATCCACCTGAAACAGTTGGAGGAAAATAGAGTGATCAGGAACAGATAGCATGGATTCACCAAGGGTAAATCATGCCTGACCTACCTCATCGCCTTCTATGATGAGATGACTGGATTTGTGGATGCGGGAAGAGCTGTTGATGTGATATACCTCGACTTTAGCAAGGCTTTTGATACAGTTTCCCACAGCATTCTTGTCAGCAAGTTAAAGAATTATGGGTTGGATGTGTGCACTGTAAGGTAGATAGAGCACTGGCTAAATCACCAGTTTCAGCATGTAGGAATCAATGGCTCCATGTCTAGTTGGCAGCCAGCAACGACTTGTGTGCCCCAGGGGTCGGTCCTGAGGCCAATTCTGTTCAGCATTTTCATTAATGATCTGGATGATGAGATTGATTGCACACTCTGTAAGTTTGCGGCTGACACCAAGATGGGGGGAATGGTAGACACGTTGGAGGGCAGGGAGAAGATTCAGGAAGGCCTTGACAAATTGTAGCAGTGGGCCAATAGAAATCTCATGAGGTTCAACAAGAAGTGCAAA
Source organism: Podocnemis expansa (assembly GCA_007922195.1). Lineage (NCBI taxonomy): Eukaryota > Metazoa > Chordata > Testudines > Podocnemididae > Podocnemis > Podocnemis expansa. The sequence goes on along the minus strand of ML681989.1, from coordinate 19,774,383 downwards.
GTCCTGCAGTTGGGATGGAAAAACCCCATGTACTGCTACAGGCTGGGGAGCGATCAGCTAAGCAGCAGCACCATAGAAAAGGACCTGGTGGTCCTGGTGGATGGGAAGCTGCATATGAATCAACAGTGTGCTCTTGCTGCCAAAAAGGCCAATAGGATACTGGGCTGCATAAGAAGAAGTGTCGCCAGCAGATCGAGGGATGTGATCATTCCCCTCCATTTGGCACTGGTGAGGCCGCATCTGGAATACTGTGTCCAGTTTTGGGCTCCCCACTACAAAAAGGATGTGGACAAATTAGACAGAGTCCAGTGGAGGGCAACTAAAATGATCAAGGGGCTGGAGCACAAGACCTATGAAGAAAGCCTGAAGGAACTAGGCTTATTTAGCCTGCAGAAAAGAAGATTGAGGGGGGATTTGATAGTAAACTTCAACTACCTGAGGGGATGCTCCAAGAAGGATGGAGCTCAGCAGTTCTCAGTAGTAGCAGAGGATAGAATGAGGAGCAATGGTTTCAAGTTGCAGCTGGGAAGGTTGAGACTGGACATTAGGAAAAACTTTCTTACTAAGAGGGTGGTAAAGCATTAGAATGGTCTATCTAGGGCAGTGGTTCCCAACCTTTTCTCTGGTGTGGCACACCTTGATACCTTCAAATTTTTTGAGGCGCACCACCATTAAAAACTCATGAATATTCAAATTAGCTCAAAATAGTATGAATATTTATGGACATGGCACAGTGGTTCCAAAATGCTATTATATGGGGTAGTAGGGGTAGCAGAGAAGGGATGTCAAGACAGGGGAGGTCAGGACTTATTTGCAGTGGCAGGAGTGAGTATGGGGAGCAGAGCAGGGCAGGGGCAGGGCCGGCGCAACCCAGTAAGCCTGTTAAGCATTACAGGTGGGTGCTGGCACCTGTTCTGCTTGCAGGGAGGCGCCAGAAATGGTAGCACCATTCCTGGGCAGGGTTGGCCAAAGAGGGCAAGGGCAGCCATGTGGGAACAGCACAAGGATGCCAACAGAGGAGAGGGGAATGGAGAACAGAAGTGGTTTTGTGGGGAGGGCAGGGGGGAACCTGGGGAGTGGGAAAGTAGGGCAGGGGAGACTGGCACAGCACCCACTTCCCCCTTCTCCACAGTGGCTCCATGCCACCCAGGGCAAATCCTCACCTCACTGCTGCTCCCTCCCACTCCAGCGGGTCCCATTCCCCCCTCCCCCAAACCCCTGCTGCCTGTGATGGACCTTCCCATCACTGCAGGGGCCAGAACTATCCCTCCAGCCCCCAGCTCACCCCCCCAGCTACACCCCCCCCCCAACCAAACAGGTACCCCACAACCTCAGCTACACACCCTTTGCTACACATCCACTCCCACCTACCTCTGCTACACACATACCCACTGCCCCCCACAACCCCCAACAGCCCCCCTCAAAGCCCTTACATTTGCTGTTTGCAGGCTGGCTGACAGGCTGGGAGCTGCTTCCCTGCCACAAGCTACTTTGTGGGGCCCCTAAAGGGCTCACTATCAGCCCCCTCTGCTACCTTCCCTGTAGCCCCAGTCCCCCTTTGTGGCCCTAACCACCCCACACAACCCCCCAGGACTCCTTTTCTGTTTTGCTGAACTAAACTAACATGACTATCCCTCTGGAACTCGTAAATTATTCTTGGGTATGATATTTTTAAAGGTCTTCCCATCATGAAGGTTGTAAGTTGACCATCTTTCACTTAACTTAAATGAGCTAATGCTGAACTACAAAGTTAAAATGAACATTTTAATTTTTTTTTAAAAAGTATGGGCATTAATTAATAAATAAAAAGTGGTGCTATTAATGATGGCTTAAAAATAACAAATACCAGATTTAAAATTTTGGCAGTCAAATCTTAGAAATGTTTCATATAGGCTTGGGTTTATGTGCACTAGACATTTAATACAAAAAATTATAATAAATAAAAATAAGTAAAAAAGGTTCCTAGTGTGTAGCTATAAATGAAAAACACCAAATTTCAGTGAAATTCTATGAAGCACTCAAGTTTATAAGACTCTTGCCCCCTCAAAAATATTAAATAGTAAATACAGAAGAAGCTAAAAAATTACTTACCAAAAAAAAGATACAGCACAGACATCACAGACAGCTGTAATGATCATCTAAGAGGGCAGCACTGTATGTAGCAGCTTATATGGACCTACCTGGTAAACTGATCTAAGCATAGCCAAATTAAAAATTGTCACAAAGTCAAAGGAAAAGGCAAAAGACCAGGTAAAAGAGAAAAGGAAAAGGCAATATTTCACAAAATTAAAAACTGGCAGAATAAATGGCCACACTGAGGAATTAAAAGCTGAGCTCAAAAGAAAAGTTCCTACTATTGTGCTCTCTGTTGCTTGCTTCTGCTTTTTTAACCTGTCAATGTGAAGGTGATGGACAGATAATGGTGAAATCTGCAATTCAGACAAAGCACGGATCCTAATGGTAGCTTGCCTTCATGAGCCAAGAGTGAAAAGTGCTTAGGCTTCCATCCCTACTAGCTCTGCTAGATGGGAACAATTTCTATATTTTTCTATATTTTCATTTCTGTTCACCAAATTGAGGATGGGACCCCTTATTGCTTGGGGCCCTAGGCTGCTTCGCCTACCCCAAAAGCCACCACTGCTTTTTGCCAGCCCTGCACAGCCCACATGGCTGGGCTCAGCAGGGAGGGAGCTCTAACTCTAGCCCTCCCAGATTCTCATGGCACACTTTGGGTGTTGCTATGGCCCACCAGTGTGCCGCAGCACACCGTTTGGGAACCACTGACCTAGGGAGGTGGTGGAATCTTCATCTTTGAAGATGTTTAAGGCCCAGCTGGATAAAACTCTGGCTGGGATAATTTAGTGGGAGTGGTCCTGCTTTTTTTGGCAGGGGGTTAGACTAGATGACCTCACAGGTCCCTTCCAACCCTATGGATCTATGATTCTATGAAAGAGGAAATTACAGAATATGTTAATAATTTAGGTATATTCCTGTCAGCAGGGCCTGATTAAATTTATCTTATGGTATTTAAAGAACTAGCAAAAGCAATCTCAGAACCATTAGCAATTCTTTTTGAGAACTGAACAATGGATGAGGTTCCAGAAGACTAGAGATAGTCAAACTTCACACCTGTCTTTAAAAGGAGGAAGAGAGGACCTGGGATTTATATGTCAAACTTTAATACCGCAAAAGATACTGCAATGAATTATTGAATAATCCACTTATAAGCACCTATAATGAGTTATAATGAATAACCAGCATGGATTTGTCAAGAACAAATCATTCCAAACAAACCTAAGTTTTTTCTTTGACAAGTTACTAGCCCACTGGATGACTGAAAATCAGGAATCTGATATGGCTTGATTTTAATAAGGCTTTTGATATAGGACCAAATGACAGTTTCTTAAGCAAACTATAGAAATGTAGTCTAAATGTATTATCATAAAGTGGGTGCTCAACTTGTTGAAAGACCATACTCAAAGAGTAATAATTAATGGTTTGTATCTAATGGGAGCCCATAACTAGTGAAGTCGTGCAGGGGTCAGTTCTAATTCCAACTAGCCAATATTTCCCTTAATAACTTGGATACTAGACTGGAGAGTATACTTATAAAATTCACAGATGACATCAAATTGTAATTGGTTAAAAGAACTTTGGAGGAAAAGACCCTGACAAAGTAGAAGACTGGTCTGACCAAATTCAGCAAAAGGAAATTCAATTAAGACAAGTGAAAAGTAGGCAAGGAAAAAAATAAATTCTCAACTACAAAACAGGGAACAACTGAGTAGGTGTTAGTATAACTAAAAAGGAACTGGGATTATAGTGAATCACAAATTGATGTTACTGGAATACAGCTGTGAAAAAGGTGAACATCAGTCTATATTAATAGAATGTTACATGTCATAAACAATGGAAGTAATTTTCCTATTCTTTTCAGAATTGGTGAGGCCTCAGCTACAGTACTGTGCCCAGTTCTGGGCTCCACCATTAGAGAAAGATGTGAAGAAACTGAAGAGAGCTCAGTGGAGAGCAAGAAAAAATGATCAAAGGTTTAGAAAACCCAACCAACGATGAAAGGTTAAAAAATCTGGACATTTTTTGTTTTGCAAAAAGAAGACTGATAACAGTATTCAAATATGTTGATGCTGTTAAAAAAAGAAGATGGTGACCAGTTGTTCTCCGCATCCTCTGAAGATAAGACAAGAAGGATTTATCCTCAGCAAATATTAGGAAACAATTCTAATTATAACCTCTTGGAATAGGCTTCTAAGGGAGGTCATGCTGTCATCATCATCAGAGAATTTTTTAAAAAAACAGGTTGCAAACGCACTTATCAGGAATAGTTACTTGGCCCTGCCACAGAACAATCAAGGTTTAACTTTATGACTTTTCAAGGCCCATTCCACCTCTGTGATTCTATGATTCTGCTATTCTATCTGATACAAAATGCAATGCAAATTAATTGGATAGTTAGTTGGATAGTTATATTAGCTAAATTGCTTTAAACCCAGACAGTTGAATCACCTTCAAGCTATTTAAACTCAAGTAGTTGAATCATCCTCTGCCATAACTGAGTTTCTAATGTAAGCTGTATTCCAATAGATATTGTAGTTAGCCCTTAATACCATATTCTCTTTTATGTGGAGAGGCAATAATGCAAGTTGTAACCCACAGAGTTACCTATATTCTTTCATCAAAGGAGTGAGGTTTGCACTTCACCAAAAAGCACGGTTCCCACTTGTCCTTTGGACACCAAAATCTTACACTACCAACTACATCTCTCTCTCCTTTTGAAGAACAATACACAATAACCCAGATATTTTCAAATGAAACAATATTTAATCTTACCAAGATGCCATCTGTGAATCCAGTCAAAAATATGTTTCCTTTAAAACAGTAAAACTACATTCAACTATGTAATGGACCTTGGTGCACATGCACACATTCCATTATTAAGGAGTCCTATAGCACTTTTAAAGACTAACA
>ML681989.1:19700316-19768997 GCA_007922195.1 Podocnemis expansa | reverse complement strand
ACATGTTTTTTTTTGTTTCGAAACAACGAGGTTGTTTCAAAACAAAAGTGCTGTGTGAACACAGCCTTTGTGAATTATATAAGTAATATATCCTGAAGCTGGTATAAGGGACATGGGTGTTGAAACAAAACTTTGAGGGGTTATTGAGTATTTGTAGAATGAACTGGGCCTTGAGGGAAGTGACTTGTTTTTGGAATTTATTTTTTTACCTACCTCAGCTGATGAACCTGTTTTCCAGTTTTTAATCAGTTTAACGCTATAATTGCTAATCTTGCACAATTTGCTTGGATAGTCTCCTAAATAATGATAGAAATTCATAGACTATGTCAACACTTAAGAAGTGAGTTTGAATTAACTTAGTTTGATTTAATGAATTTCAATTAATGATGGTTAATTCAAACTAAGTTAATTTGAACTGACCTGTCCCCACTAGAAACTCAAATTGAACTAGCATATCCATTGATAGGACTTGCTGGTTCGATTTAGGAGGGGGACACCATGGGAAGGGTGGCAACATGTTTCCTGAGAAGGGCCACGGCCCCACCCAATATACAGAGAGAGGAAGGAACCCTGAGATGAAGAAGGTCAAATCACGTTAATTTGAACTAATGGTTAGTTTGAATTAAGGCAGCTCCAAGGGGGTTAATTCGAATTAATAAATCCAAATTAACTGTTACTTCAAAGTTAAGTGAGGGTTTATAACTTTGAAATAAGTGTTCATTATTTCGAACTAAGGAATTCCTTAGTTCAAAGTAATGAATGCCAGTGTAGCCATTCATTAATTTAGTTTGAATTAATCCTCATTAATTAGAACTAAATTGTAAGTGAAGACATACCCATAGCAAATAATAACACAAGGACCCATTTAATTTTCAAAATGTGTTTTTTCTTACTGACTTCATACTGATCAGAAACATATCTTAAACTCTATCATATCATAAATCTAACATTATGCAAAGATTTCTTCTGAAATAATAATGTTATTCTACTGCTTCAATTTGATTTCTTGATGTGACGGTCATGCTAATTCAAAAGCCTATGTCCTTTAAACAAAAACTACAAAAAGTCTTAATACACATGATGCCAAATTCCCTGACAGCTTTAGACAGAATTTTCTAAATTCTTTTTATTTTGTTTTTCATTCATGTATTTGGGGAAAGGATCGCTCTACCTGTCACTTGCCAGAAATTGTTCTTTGAACTTATTCCAAGAAAACAGAATATTTAACTCCCAAAGACAGAGTCCATGATCTTTGTTTCATATTTTAGTGAAGACAAACAACATTAATGCTTGAATGACTGGTATTTAGCATTGCTGAGCGAGAAATCATTGGTTATAGACCATATTAAATAATGAAGTTCATGATTTTCCTACTTGCATGCTTGTAAACAATAATCTTAACATTGCCTCAGGGCAATTTTTTTTCAGATGGCTTCACATTCTGCTTAATTTCCACTTTCTACCCTTATCATTGCTTCTGTTTTGCTAATTATGGAATTGCCCTAACACATTTTGTTTAAAATACATGATATACTGACATTTCTCTCTCTCTCCCTTTCTCTCTCTCACACACAAATTGTTATATTGTGAAATTTTAGATACTAGAAAACATGTATAGCCTTGACAAAGTGTTTTGCCCCTCCACCTCCTGCAGAGTCCTCCTTCCAGAACTGACAAGAAATTTATTAGAAATATTATTTGTGAAGCAACAAAATCAGTCCAAGTCTTTATTTTTATTTTTATTTTTTTAAAGCACAGAATGCTAATTATGCAAGCAGCAAACTGGCTGTTGTAAATAAAGTCATGCTAAAATGTAATCAGATAATGGATCAAATGTTCCCAGAGCTTGTACTCAAATTTAGATCATTTTAAACATGCAGCTAGACACTGCAGGTGGATTAAATGTCTGTGCCCCCCCCCCCCCGTAGAGGTTCCACTATAGGCAATTTTTATACTAGTAGTTCTATTCAAATTAAATCTTCCAAAAACTACTGAAGGGTGCACCAATTAGAGGTCTTGATAATTTTTACTACACAAACAATAAATACAAATTAGAGACCCAGAGGGTAAGAGTCTGAGTGATAGGGAGGAGGCTGCTGTTGTCTATGGTACATATACATTGCCGTGTAAGCCCAGGGTTAGTGGAACTGAAGTCTGCTCACATTGGGTTAAAGAACCAAGGGCTTGAGCAGGTACACGGATTGTTGTTTCTAAGTTAACAATTTTCTATCCTGGGTCTGCAGTAAGGATACCACAAGGCCAGGAAGACCAAAAATTGGTTTGGTGCTGAGTCACACACCTACCACTTTTATGACCAGCTTCATGCCATACTTGGTGAAGACCCCACCAGCACCATACAGAAAAATGTGGATACCTCCAGGGAGCCTGAGAAACAGACTACTGCCAAAAAGAGTAAGAGAAGGAGGATGGGGGACACAAGACAAGGAGGTCTCTTCAAGACTCTGTTGCAGTCTAGTCAGTTCTGGGAGCTAAGCATGGATGAGCCCAATGCAGGGGAATGAACAATTCTTGAGTGCCTGAATTCATTTCCCATTACAAGGTTTGAATGTATGGGTGGTGCCAAACCCCAAATCTGCAGAAGACAGCTATTGACTTTTCATTAATTTTCTCATTCTGGAACAGGTAGTCGTATAACAAACAAAGGTAGATTTGTTATCGGACGGGTAGGGGCACTTTGTTTATTTACACAAGTATGTCCCCAGAATCCTCCTGAAAGACCTCTGTTGAATTTTCTTGAAGGTACCCTGCAATCCTTTCCTGATGGTTGCTACTGATGGCAGCCCTCTTTCTAGCTCTGTGTTAGGACCCTATCCCATGCCAGTCCACAATGACTATGGCAGGCATCATTGAAGTAAACTGACTAGTGACATACAGGTCCAGGCAGCTTCTGGATGCCAACAGCAACTATGGTTTCTGTATCACTGTTAGTCTCAGAATGAGATATTAGCTGAAATCACCACTGCCTAGACAAAAAATCATGTCAGTGCTCATTTGTCACTATCCTTCATTCATACCCAAGCAAATGGGATGAAATTTTAGTATTTCATGCAACTGAATGACTCATTCGTTCCTCATTACTTCCCAAACCCATACCCTTGATGGGACATATTCACTATTGCTAGAGAGCAGTGTTGTGTTCAGATGCTCAAAAGCTGAAGGCTATGTCCACACGTAGGGCTTTGTTTCAAAATAAAGCCCTTATTTCGAAAAGATGTAATTCAAAATAAGGAAAAACCAAATCGAAATAAGGGAAAAGCAGGAATCGAAATATCATGTCCAAACAGTGGACTTGATATTTCGCTTCAGGACAGGGGCACCCTGGGAGGTGTGGCAACATGGCCCCTTGCGGGCCATGTTCCCACCAACCAGGGCGAAGGGGGGGAGACGGCTTGTCTGGGTCCTGGGGGTGCTCCAAGCCACTTGCCCGGAGCCGCAGCACCCCCAGGCTCCGCTGCCCAGGTGTGGGGGGGTGCAGCCCTTGTGGGGTGAGCCAGTGCCCAGGGGCTCATCCTGTGCCCTGCTCCCGGGGGCTGAAGCCCCCGCGGGGTGAGCCGTTGCCCAGCAGCTCACCCTGCCACCAGCTAAGGGGTGCTGGCCCCCCTTAGCTGGTGGCAGGGTGAGCCTGAACTCCACCATGGGGCTTGGGAGCAGCCCCAGCAGTGGGGAGAGTGCGGCACCTGGCACCCCACCACTGGGCTCCCCACCCGGCTTGGGGGAGCCCCCCTTGCCTGTAGTGGATCACCCCTCAGCACCCTGGCTGAGGGCTCCCTGGCCAGGGTGCTGAGGGGGTGGCCGTTCCTCCCAGGGTGCTAAGCACCCTGGGAGTAAGATCAAATGTTGTTTTGGAACAGTTTGTTCTGAAACAACATGTCCCAACGGCGTTATTTCAAAATGACTTGTTTAGAAATAACTGTCGTTTTGAAACAGAAAGGGTTTAAGCCATTTCGAAACAACAGCTCTTGTTTCGAAACAACAGAGCCCGTTGTTTCAAAACAAGAAAACTTCATGTGGACGTTCAAGTTTTTATTTCAAAACAACCAGTGTTGTTTCAAAATAAAAGCCTCGTGTGGACATATCCGAAAGGTCTAAAAACGTCTTAATAAAACTTCAGCAGAACAAGGGACAAGACCTCTATAACTTAACTTTTGCTTACCCTTGTGAAAACTGACATTGCTTTTAGAGGTTCCATAGCTACTGACGTGGCTACTAGATGGGTCCTCCCTCTGCATCTCTGCACCTGCTGAATACCTGATCACCATAATATGGAGAAAGAAAAGTATGCTGGATCATATGTTCAGCAAGATCCTGCAAGCTAGTGTTGCATCAGCCATGATGAGAGGGCCTGAAAGTGAATACTGCAGATAGTGGTGAAAAAGGAAAAGAAAAAGAATGGGGAAAGGTCCAAGAGCCAAAGCAGGCAAAGGAAAGGCAGATGCATCAGGACATGAGATGGCTTCTAAGACAGGAAGCACAGGTGCTTCAGACTTTTGCTGACCTACTGGTTACCAAGTCCTGGGCTTACCTTCTTTTGTAGTCAGTAGAAAATTCCATTTTAGTACCTCAAAATATCCCTGTCAATTTTCCACATGATATCAGGGGACATATCCCCAGTCCTATCATACCATGCTAGTGGAGGATAAGGACAAACACAGCTTCACATAAATTGACTTATTAGATCCACAGTTTGCTATATGTATAGCCAAAATGAGCTGAACTCACATGAATGTTCTTTTCCCCTGCTAAGCTCTGTCCTATTAATTCATTTCAGAAGGTTTTTTGTTTTTTTTTTTTGTATTTTCTTTTAATTGCATGTTACTTTTTTCATTGGTTTTGGAATGCAATGAATGTCTAGTTTGGTAAATAATTGATCTTTATTACTACATACATGTTTTGCAGAATGCTTTGTGCTATTGAAAGCACCCAATGCTTATGGTTGTACAGAGCAAAAGAACTCAGAGTATCAGTGACAAACTCAGAATACTAAATGTAAATAGAGCAAATACTGTGAGATTACTTCCAAAGAAGTAGCCATGTTAGTCTAGTTCAGCAAAACAAACAAAGAGTCTGGTGGAATTTTTAGGCTATGTCTACACTACAAAATTAGACTGAACTAAACAAGCTTAGTCCAGACTAATTTGAACCCTGTGTACAATAGCCTTTGGCCAGTTCAAACTGGAAAAAAAAATCGAACTAATCAAAGGATAGTTTGAGCTTGTAAATTGGAACAGTTAGTTTGAACTAAATGTTTAATTCAAACTTATTTCAGAGTTTAGTTCGAACTAGCCTGATGGAAACATGCTAGTTCAAACTAAAAAAGTTTGAACTAGCAGTTAGTCTGAACAAAGTGCAGGTTTTTAGTTCAAACCAATTTTTAGTTTGAAGTAACCATGCTTTTTTAGTTCAAACTAAAAAACACGTGGTTAGTTCAAACTAAAAAAAATTGCTTAGTTTGAACTAACTTCGAGTTACTTAATTCGAACTATGTAACTCCGAACTAAGGTTTTAGAAGTAGATACAGCCTTAAAGACTAACACATTTATTTATCACAGGCTCTTTCATGGGAGAAAATCTCATTCACCAGATGCTTGAAGATGAAGAATTTACAGAGTAGGAGGAAAATAAAGGCATGAAAGTGGAAGTCGTAAGATCAGGTAAGATGGTTACAACAATCAAAGCAGTTGTATAGATTCAACCACTGGGGAATCACACAGAGGAAGGTGAGGTCCAAATGCTATGGAGAAAAATCCATAGTCCCTTTTTAACCCTGAGGTGACAGTGAAAAATGTGCACATGAATTCCAATTCTGCAGTTTTTCTTTGGCACTTTGATTTGCTATTGATTTGTTTGAACACAGCTATTAACAAATCATCAATGGAGTGAGTAAGGAGGTTGAAGTATTCTCCTGCTGTTTGTTTGTTTGTTTTTGTTTGTTTGTTTGTTTTTTGAATGTTGTTATTTCTGATGTCAGAGTTGTGGACATTTATTTCTTCACACAGACGATCCTGTTTGCCCACTATATAAAGCAGGGAATTGGGAAGGCAGCAAAGAGTCAGGAGGGACTGTGGAAATCTTCAAGGTCTCCTTTTCCATGGGTCCAGATGATGAAGATGTCATCAATGTGGCATAAGTAGAGGATTGGTACTTATGCTAATTTGATGACATCTTCAACATTTTTTATTCCCCAATCAACCTTAGCCTGCAGTACTACACACAGGGCACCCACTTTCTGGACATGACAGTATAACTTAGTAATGGACACATAAAAAGTATCCTATTCTGTAAACCTACAGACTGGTATAGTTACCTTCATCCCTCAAGCTTCCACCAGGACACACCACTCAATCCATTGTCTACAGCCAAGCCCTATATAACTGCATCTGTTCTGATCTCTCAGACAGAGACAGACACCTGCAGAATCTCTATCAAGCATTCTTAAAACTACAACATCCACTTGGAGTAGTGAAGAAATAGATTGACAGAGACAGACAGGTACCCAAAATCAACTACTACAGGGAAAGCCCAAGAAAGACAACAACAGAATGCCACTGGCCATCACCTACAATCCCCAAATTAAACCCCTACAGCACATCATCAGAGACCTACAGTCTATTCTACAAGACAATCTCTCACTCTCTCAGGCCTTGGGTGGCACACATCTCCTCACTTACAGACAGTCACCCAGTCTTAAACAGATTCAAGCAGGCATATATTCCAGCAACAAACTACATTGCCCGCATATCTGCACAAAAGACACTATCATAGTACCTAAGTAAGACAGGTACTCCATCAAGGGCTCATTCACCTGCTCATCTACCAATGTGCTTTATGTCATCATGTGCCAGAAATGACCTCCCCCCGCACCTTATACATTGAACAACCAGGACAGTCTCTGCACAAAAGAATAAATGGGCACAAATCTGATATCAGAAATAAAAATCAAGTCAGCTATTCCATTAAGTTCTCATTCACCTGCTCATCTACCAATGTGATTTATGCTGTCCTGTGCCAAAATGTCCCCACACCTAACATATTGGACCAACAGGACAATCTCTGCACAAAAGAATAAATGGACACAAATCTGACATAAGAAATAACATTTGAAAACCAGCAGGGATACATTTCTATCTCCCTTCTTACTCCACTGATGATTTGTTAATAGCTGTGCTCAAGCAAATGGGTAACACATCAAAACTTCAAACAGAAACTGCAGAATTGGGATTCATATACTAATTTAACTGTGTGAAAGCAGGATTAAATCATGACTATAGATTCTTTTCACATTACAACAAATGATTTGACCTCACCATCTTTTATGTGCATTTCCCAGTGTTTGAATCTTAATAACTGCTTTGATTTGCTGCTATAGTGTGACCTGATCCTATGACTTACACTTCCCTGCATTTATTTTGCTCCTATTCTGTAAATTCCCACATCAAAGCATCTGATGAAATGAGATTTTCTCCCATGAAAGCTTATTTGATAAATAAATTTGTTAGAATTTAAGTGTCATAGAAAGATGATCAATGGAGCAAAGGCCCAAACAGAGGCCCCAAACATACAATTTCAACTGATACTGTAACTTAAGTAACCTAAAAGAGAAAGAAAAATACAAATTGCCAAAAAACGATCAGCCAAATGATCTCACCCACCCTAAACCCTAGTTAACACTGAGAGGGCACATAAAATGCCTTTCGTAACTGTCGGCAACATCCTAAGCCACCACGACACACTGCTGAAAGCCACTTTCAGCTGCATCTCCTAGGGGGCAGGGCTTCCAGTGCTGACCTTCCATAGTCACTGCTAATTGCACCCAGAACGTTGGGCTGACAGTGGCAATTTTGCTGCTGTCAGTGAAGACTTACCCTAAGATTAGTATTCACATCTTATTCAGCATTGCAATCTCCTCCCCTCTCACTCATTCCTATTTTCTGCCCCCTATTTGCTAAGTCCCATATTAGTTTGTCTTCCACTAAATCATCAGGTCTTCCACTGTTGCAGTTCTTTCTGTGGCTCTGTAAATATCACAGAATCATTTGTTTGGGGTTTGAAATTCTCTGAGAAACAGCAAAATTTTGTTAGGTATGTGCTTCTGTCAGAGAGAGCAAATCATATTGTGTAATTTTGTAATTTTTTTTTTTTAAGTCACAGAATTACAGAATATGGGTGGCATTATGAGATGAGAAATTTGTATGATGGGGACATGACTCTTTACTCCCTATCACAGCTACATGACTCGCTTCTGCCCTACATGGGCAAAATTTCCCTAAAGAGTGCCTGACAATGGTGAGTTGTACATTTGGCTACCTACCATTAGTGAACTGCTGTATGCATCAGCACAAGAACTCCTGTCAAATACATGCAGTGACAATACAAGGAGTCAAATATGTACATGCATGTCAATATACTAACAAGGTGACCTTATGCCAATATACACTCATTTGCAGTGATGGCTTAAGATTAGCTGGGCCCAAGCTCCACTGTAGAATTCAACTCCCAGAATCTTTGAGCTCACCACCAAGATAAAAATGTCTTCCATCTGAAGTATTTGAGGGATGGGATGTGCAGAATACTTTGGACATCAACTTTGTCCATATTTTGTGTTTTGGTCCTGGCACTATACTAACCAAAGATTTTTTTAACATTGTCTTAGAATATTCTTGACAGCCAGCATTACACATATGTGTAAATTACATATATTCCAAGACAAAACTAAACAAAAATTCCCACAGCATTCAAATAGTATTAAAATTGACAACACATATCAGGAACTACAAGGTAAAAAATAAAATAATGTTACAATTATCTTCACAACAAGCATTAGGAACCATGAAAATTGAGAGTTAAGTTTAAACTTAAAAGATATCCAAACAGGTTAAAATATGGAAATACTTACTAAAATACTCAACTATTCATAACTTTGCATCGTAGTGACACTATGAAGAGGAGCAAAACTAAAACATAATGCACCTTTAATAATTTGTTTAATTTGATTTAGAATCATGAGCATAGATAACATGGTATGTGATAGATTTTCTTTCTGATTCTTCTGATGATAATATTAGAAAGTGTGCAAAGCAGACGTATGTGTTTACTTCCAAAGATGTCCTTGTCTTATCCATATTGATTGCACTAACACTACCAAACTTTCTTATAGATTTTAATTATATTTACTGGTTCAGGTCAGTATGGATGATTGGAGGCAGCACTGTTTGCCAAACAAGTAGGGAGCTCTCCTTTCAGCAGTTACTGTAGCAGCATACAAAATAGATTTGTTACGAACATTATACCATCAATCTATGAAACACTTACACTTGTTTAGCTAATTACATGATACGATGGTTAATATCTGCAGTGTAAATGAACTGCAAAGGTTTGTAGTTGAATCAATATAGCTGCATTGGCCATTCAGAATTTATCTTTGAACGGTCACTGTTACATAGCTTAAGTTAAAAACATAAACTAGACATGATTGTAACCTTTTTATCAAAATATCCCTTTAGCCAGCCATTGAAATAATATTAAAACAATTACTGATTCAATAGCTATTTTATATGTCTTTTTGAGCCACCTTTGACACTTTCTACTTTCCAAAGAACAGTGACTTAATTTCAGATGAACTAATGTAAATTATTGCTGCCATGTTCCACAAGGGCAACAACATTAGTCTAGTTCAGCAAAACAAGCAAGGAGTCCTATGCACTTCTAATAAAAAGGGATTTTCTTGCACAAGGTTTCATGAAATAAATAAATTGGTTAGTCTTTAACAGCCACAGGACTCCTTGCTTGAAAAATTATTATGTTATTAATAGCATAAGCTATTTTTGAAATGTTGTTTCCTCCTAGCTTTTTTCCTCCTGTAATGATTAAATAAGTAGAGTGTACCTATGGTTTTAAAACTGATGCTTTCTTCAACTCTAAAGCAATTCATTGTATTACTTCTTACGTCTTTTAAATTTGAAACTCCATACTATAGAAAATTTTCAGCATGTAAGCACTTTTTTATTAGGCTTTCCTGGATGAAAAATAATGCTTTCTTAGCCAGATTCAAGAGGATCAATGGCACAGAATATCATCTTGCATGTTAGGTTCATTACCAACATATTTTACCAGGCAGGACCCAAAGGCATGCAGCCCAGAACCTGTTTACATCAAAAGATTTTAAAATATGAATTCATATCACAAACAAATGATTTTTCATATTGAGCATCTGCCTTTTAGTACACTTTATTTCTGGAATTATGTATAGATCTATAAAAAAATGCTCTTGACACCTTTGTCCCTGGGGTCCCAATAATTATTATTCTCTTTTAGGAATTTAACAATTAGATTTTCTTAAAGAGTATGTTTTTAGATTAATTTAAATCTACTATAACTAAAATGTAAACAAGTTAAATCAGAAAATACATTGAAGAACTGGACAAAATAGCTCCAGATGTATATTCTTAGAGCTCTTTTCTGATTTTACTACTATATGTGAATCTCTTCTTTTGTTTATTTTCTACTCTAGACAGCTATCTTACTTGTTGCATTTTAATCATATGGTGTATTATATAATAGTATCCAGATTGTTTTAACAGCAGTAACTTATATGAAAATAACATAACTATTCTGTGTATTGACTAACAATTTACAGCTATTGACCTTCATGAGGTCTTATCAATAATGTCTGAACTACTCACACACTTCAACAGATTTATGCTCAAAATACTCCTGCAAAGTAGTAAACTATTATTCCTATTTTATAGATGAGAAACAGAAGCATAGCAATATTAAACAACTTTTTTGTGGTCACACAGCAGATCCAGGAACTGTACTCAAGTCAGCTACATGTGCTCTACACATCTGCATACTTCCTTGTTTGACTATATAACTCTGGAGAGCAAATATAGAACAACAGTTCTGGGTCACACCAGTGGTTTGAGGCCCCACAGTCCTGGAAACTGACAGGAGTCAGATGGATAGAGCAGATCATTACAGCACCACATTCTCTTCTCAGAAAGAAAGTTAATGATGTGCCACAAGAAATGAAAAATATAGATGCAGAAGGTCACCTAGTACTCAAAAAATACTTGGCTGCAACCCCAGTGACATTAGTCCCAAATTGACTTTGTTCATGCATAAAGCCCTTACAGTAATGCCATATTTCAAATTCTTGTTCAGACTTCATAATAAATTGTCCTGGAAAGAATATCTCACATTTCAGCTAACTACTTATGATAATTTCTTGAGTTTTGAAAGTTTGATTCAAAGCCTGCTGAAGTACCATGAACAGGATCACACACTGGCTATCTTTGCACAACTCTTTTAAATCATCCCACATTTTATCTAAAAGCTTAAGGCATTATCTTTTGACTTTAAAGTTCACTGTAAACTATGCATCCCTCCATTTATATCCTAACTGGAATATACAAGTTACATTGTAGTCTATGATTCAGTATGTACAATTAAAGCATGCAAATATTTTAAATTCTAATGGCATTCTTAAAAAAATAATCTCATGTCACTGCTTAAGGAACCATTCGTTTAAAACTTGTATATGTTATATCACAAAGGTATCCAATATATTAACTTTTCCAAGGGATTAAAAGAAGAAAACTCAAAATATGTATTTTTCTCTGTTCATTAAAATGTACATGGAGTATTTAGCCCTGATTTTTTCCACAGCCTCGTATATTAATTAAAATAATCTTTAAATCCTTACTTAAAGAAAACCAATTCATTGTTATTTTAAGATGCACAATTATTGAAAATTTAATAATTTGAAATAGTTTGTTCTAATTGCATTATACCATGCACAACCAATACATATTTAGTGTCAACTCACCAGCAGCATAACCATTATCAAAAGTTGATGGTCTGTACAAGTAACAGGAGAGGTCGATCTTAACAACAGATTTGAATGAGGATAAGGTAGTGGCTTTTCAATTTTGGTAAATCTTTGCCCTCATAAGGGGTGACATGGGAAAATGTAAAAAGATATTTGTGAAAGAAGTGGTGTGATAGACATTAAAGGGTGACAAGATGGGCAGCATGAAGTAAACAGGAGGGAAGACCTGATAGATATCTTTTTTACACCACTGTTTATTGTTGTAGTAGTTGAGGCAGGTGTCAGGTTCTTAGTGACAATTCCAACAGTTTTTTTGTTTTTTTTTCTTTTGGTCAACCAGTTCTCAATTGGTGTACTAAGGAAAAGTTACAATTCCCGGCTCTGCCACCATCTCTATTTTTTGATGCTAAAATCTTTCAAGTATTACTGATCTGATGTTCGTGGCAACAGTGGAAGTCACTTAATTTCCCTAATGTAGACAAATTCTGAAGAAAACAGCATATCTGGAAGAAGACACCATCACAGCAATACCAACGCACCCACTGCAGACTTTAATATCAATACAATATTTTATAAATTTGTAACAAGTATATCAAGACAAAAGACCAGAAGCTGACAAATATGTGTCTTAAAGAATGAGTAAATTGAATACACCCCATCCCAGAAAATGCAATGATGGTTCAAACAGATCAAAATTGAATAATAAAAATTAAAAAAAAAAAAACCAAGAAAGTTAAGACCTCCAGTAGAATATTAACCTTCAGAGCGCTGAAAGATACATAACTGCCTTTTTGTACAAGTAATGAAATGAGGTTAATATCACTTTTTACGGTGTATTAACTATGGGTGAACTCATGAACACATTAGCTTCAATAGGGCCAGAGTTTCACACTGTAATTCCAACAGTACACATTAAAACACAGGATTTGTTATAAAGTATTTGTTAAAATATGAAGCTGTGAATCCACTCCTTTTTATAGGAAGTGTTAAATGACACATTGTTTAGGACTTCTGAAAAAAATGTTCACATTGTTATCTTTATAGATCCTAGTTTATATGTTTGGACTGTCTGCCTGTAGATAAAGAAATTAACCTACTATTTATTGGTTCAATTCTTATGCTTCACTGTATCATAACCATAACAAATAAATGGATTTGAATGATCTAGGTAAACAAAAAAAACCTTAACAAATACCTGGTTACTGAAGATCAGAGGTACAAACTGAGAAAGCTCTCAGATATAGTAAGCTAACCAAAAAAAAAAAAGGAGTAAGGTTATCCATTTACACAGTTTCTATGCTGTTTTATAGCAAATTATTCAAGCTTCACCTGTAGATCAGTGACTGAAAACAACCTTGCCCCGGCCCTTCTCCTTAGGGCCACATAGGTATCTGATGGTATGTAGCATTTTTATTGTTGTTGAATGTATATTTTATTATTAGAAAAGGAAATGCTACAGTAATATCAATGATGTGCAAATGAAGCACTACAATATATCTTCTCTTCCTCCGCAACTTCCACCAAACTAGGTTATATCTATATATCAATTTTCTGTTGCTTTGTAGAGATTAAAGTGACTTTTGAACACAAAAAGTGCCCCAAACACTTCTCATTCCAAACAGCATTTTTAATCAATGCTTAGTTGGGGGGGGGTTGAGTTTTACAGATTCTTCCATAAAGAAATAAGGATTTTAAAGGGCACCCTCAGGCAGTATTTTAAAGGGTTGCTTCTACTGTATAACTTGAAACACTAATTCACATCAAGTAATAAAATTACCATATAATTTCATAACAATCTATAATTCATCCAAGATAAACTACATCTGCCACAAAATGAATAGTTTATACTAAATAGACTGCAAAAGTGAAATAATTATAATTTTCATATCTGGCTTAGATATGTAATCAGCATGTGTGGAAACAATGTTCAGATCTGGGTGCCTGAAATTGCACTCCAAAATTCCTATTTAGGGTTCTAAAAAAATATCCAATTTTCAAAGATGTGGAGCACCTACCAGGAGCTCCCACTAATTTCCATAGGTCTTGATATTATTCAAGTTTCCCTAATCTTCCTTGTCATGCACCTCCCTGCTTCTCTCTTCACCATTGTTTCTCCTCACCTATCCTTACATTTTATCAACCTCCTTCCATTTCTTCCCCACTCTGACTCCCCATTTCATCTCAACCCATTTCAGATACCTTTGGTCTTCCTCACCCTACAACCAATTGTGCTGCCCCTATTCACATTTCAGCATGTCAAATTGCCACCTTGGAAGAAGGAAATGGTTAAAAATCCCATCCTTACTTCCTACTGCCAGTTCTTCTCTGATTGGAAGAAGGGGATGCCATTTGAAAATGGACTGTGTGGCTTTCAGATAGTACTGGTGGAGCACACTGGGATTAATGTGTGCACTCCAGGCTGGGTGATATGCCCACTGAAAAGTCTGAGATTGTAGTCTCCAAATTCCTGAACTATAATGGCAGATGAGAAAGTGCAAGAAGCCAGAGAAGGAGGTAACCTGATTGGTGACAGAAGAACTACTGCGTAGAGGTGCTTAGGCTATTTCATTGTGACAAAAGTGTGTCACTGATGGCTGGATGCATTCTTGCCTCCTAAAAACTGTAGCAGGGATCGCTACCCTAAGCAAGGGGTGGGAGTTTGGAATTAAGTACTAGTGAGCAGAGTTTCCACCTCACAATGAACTATGAAAATTAGCTTGTCCACCTTCCAGCTTCATTGATGTTCATGAATACATTATACTCAACTTCTGAGCACTATTTAACATTATATGAAAGCCTAAAATACAGAGGGATTTTATTCTGGAATTGAAGATTCACTGCTTTAAAATGTATGAACAAGGAAGATATGGAATTAAAAGTGGTGTTGTTACATTCCAGCCTATAACGAGTCTTTATCCTTGACAGAAATCCATTGAGATAAATCTCTTGAGAAACAAGTATCACAGACAGCATCTTTAGCCTCAGGTTAATGGAATAAATAATTGAACTAACCATGCTGGATAATGAGGGGAATTTTAACATTTCAATATAATAATCTGTTCTAACCAACAGCCAGAACTCTCTACAACCATTGTCTGCCCTGAGACTTGTTATTTGCAACACACAATGCATTTAAGAATGCAAATTACTGAGTAAGATCATGACAGAGGGCAGAAGTAGAGCACAGAATATTTTGACTCTGGCTACAAGAAAATGTGCATATAGTTCTGAAATTAGTCCTTTTACACCTATACCAGCCTGAATTGTATAAAGAGCATCTGTTCCAGACTAGTGGATAATAGCTGTTAATTAACTCACCTGTGGAATTCTGAGCCCAAAATCAATTTGCTTCCTGAAAATACAGAGTATAAAATGGGAAATGGTATAGAGATTGGATATTCTATAAGTGGTCAGTGAAAACAGTTGCATTCCTTTTTATGTGTTCAAGCTGTCACAGCATATGCCAAGAACTTGAGGAGCATGAAAGCAATGTGTTTCATTTTGCAATATGTTCCTCGAAAGAATCTATGGAAGGCAAAAAGCCCCACAAAGTATTAATCATATAAAATTAATTAATATAAAAATACCTGTTTAAAATCAGAGACTCAGTTATTTATATTAAAATTCAATCATTTATATTAAAAGTAAAACAACATTCTGCCACTTACCTCAGTAGGTGTGTTTTCCAAGAGCAGGAGGAACTTTGAGCCCCAGTCTTGCAGATGCAAACATGCTTAATTTTATACACGAGTATTCCCTTTGTCTCATGAGAACACTCATAGGGGACCATTATTGGAGTTTGCTTTTTTAATAGTGTTCAGAAGGTCTTTTTGCACACTTAGACTATATCTACATCTGAAAGATTAGTTCACACTTGCTTAGTCCAAACTGAGCAGTACCCAGTTAGTTTGAACTAACCGTGGCTTTTTAGATAGAACTAACTTTTTAGTTCTAACTATCCATGCTGTTTTTTGTTTTAACTAACTTTTTAGTTCGAACTAAAAATGTGTTTAGTTTGAACTAACCACTTAGTTCGAACTTATTTAGTTCAAACTGGCATGGCTACATCATGCTAGTTTGAACTAAAGTTTGAGCTAAGTTTGAACTAAGGACTAAGTTTGAAGTAACCATTTGAACTAACTAGTTCAAACTAAAAAAAATTTAGTTCATACTAGGCAAAGCCTAGTGTAGACAGGGGCCAAATTAGTTCAGATTAAACCTCCTTAATCCACCTAATTTGCTCATGTAGACGTAGATTTAGAGACTTTGTTTTATTACACAAAGTTAAATTAGGCTGATGTATTTCATCTTAACAACTACATTTAAATTGACAATTATGTAAAATAAGCTTTTTATTATAAATTTGATCTTGAAAGATCTCCACATCAGTTACAGTTTTATGAAATGGGATAACTTGGTCACTGAGAAAAATGAGAAAATAAAATCAAAATAAAATACTTTTGTCTTCAATTCAATTAATCCCAATTGTCTCAGGGAGCCTGAACACTTAGGTGTCCAGCACAAATTTCTAGGCATCCACTGATTTCCTTTCTTACTAATAAAATAGTTGATTTATCTTAATAGTTGTCTCTTCTATATTCTCCAGCTTTATGGATTTGAGCTGAAATCCTGGATACATTGATGTCAGTTGGAGTTTTGCTATTTGTTTAATGGAGCCAGGATTTCTCTCATCATCTTCAAATAGTAGACTGTTTCTATCCTCTTCCCAGTCTTTGCAGAATGAGTGGTCAAATGCTCCTCTACTGACTCTACATTCTGGCACTGATTCCCAAGCTCTGAACCCTTAAACTTCATTTAAAATGCCATCTCCCAAAGTCAAGGCACATTTCTTCATTTGAGCTATGACTCATAATCCCTTTCTTTTACTTTAAAATAATCTGATATAACTTTGGCCCTGGGTCTACAAAGGGATATAAGCAATGCAACGCTTGTCGCTTAACTTTTAAGTGACTAGAAGTTCACAAGAACACTGCTACAAAACACAAAGCCTGAGTAAATTTGATAAACTTGCTAGACAGTATATGAGGACAGGCACCTTTAGAATGTGACTCAAAAGACTGCAGGTTAAATTAGGAAGTATGTCTCTAACAGAACTTTAGTGTCAAATGGTACCACTGTTGTCAAGATATTTACCCAAAATATGGCATATAATATGTCATTAGAAAACTAATTGAACATTCATATTCTTACTTTATGTATGCAGTCAACACACACAAAAATTTACATATGTGGTGGAAATATGTAACAGAGGATATATCTACAATGAAATTAAAAACCTGTCACTGGCCCATGCCAACTGACTTTGGCTCATGGTATTTGGCCTAAGGGGCTGCTTCAGTGCAGTATAGACTTCTAGACCTGGGCTACAGCCTGAGGTCTGGGACCTGCCCACTGGCATGGAGTAGTTGACAGTTGCAGTGTAGGCATTCTCTAAGGGTATGTCTACACTAACAATTTAGTTTGAATTAAGGAGGCTTAATTCAAACTAAATTAGTTCATGTCCACACTGGCTTCCATTAGGTCAAACTAAGGAGATCCCTTAGTTCAAAGTAAGAAAAGCCTAGTTTGAAATGATAAAACCTTGCTTAATTTTGAACTAAACCAATGAAACCATGTTAATTTGAACTAAGGATTAGTTTGAATTAGAGTCATAGAATCATAGGGATGGAAGGGACCTCATAGGTCATCTAGTCCAACCCCCTGCTAGAGGCAGGACCACTCCCACTAAACCATCCCAGTCATGCAGTCATGGTTTTGTCCAGCCGGGTCTTGAACACCTCCAAGATGGAGATTTCACCACCTCCCTTGGCAGCTAATTCCAATGCTTCACGACTTTCCTAGTAAAAAAGTTTTTTCTAATATCCAGCCTCGACCTCCCTAACTGCAACTTGAGACCATTGCTCCTCGTTCTGTCCTCTGTTACTACCGAAAACAGTCGAGCTCCATCTTCCTTGGAGCATCCCTTCAAGTAGTTGAAGGTTGCTATCAAATCCCCCCTCAATCTTCTCTTCTGCAGATTAATTCAGACTTCTCTTCTGCAGAATTGATTTGGTTTGACTTTCCTCCCAGGGTACAGAGCTGGCTGGGGGAAGATGGGATTCTCCCCGCCCGGCTCTCATGGCACTGGCCAAGTTGGGGGAGAAGGGATTCCCCCTGCCCGGATTGGACAGTGCTGGCTGGGTGCAGGGAGAAGGGTTTCCCCCACCTGGCTCCAGCTGCGCTGCCTGAGTGCAGGGAAGGGACCTCCATGAGAATCTGAAGCCATGCTGCCTGGCCACAGGGAAGGGAACCCCACACACCTGGCCAGCACTGTCCAAGCCTGGCAGGGGGAACCCCTTCTCCCCACACCCAGCCAGCACACCTCCAGCCAGGTGCGGGGGTTCCCTTCCCCAGCACCCAGCCAGTATGCCTCCAGCTGGGTGCAGGGATCCATTCTCCATGCTTGGTCAGCACTCCTCCAACTGGGTGTGGGGGTTCCCTTCTCTGCACCCAGGCAGCACAAAAGGAGCCAGGTCTGAGGCTGTGTTCCCAGCACCAGCAAGTGGGGTTGGAGCTGGGCACAGGGTTGCATTCTTCCTGTGACAGCCAGCATTGTGGGAGCCAGGTAGGGGGAATCCCTTCTCCCCCCACACAGCCAGCTCTGTCAGAGCTAGGCAGGTAGAGGTGGTGCCCTAGCTTCACAGAGCCCAGCAATGGGAAAACATCCCCTGCCAGGCTCTAGCCTTCTGAGCCCCATGTGGGAAAAAGCGTCCCATGTCCAGCTGTAGTGACGCCGCACCTAGAGCTGGGCAGGGCATGCTTTTCTATGTGCCAGGCTCAGATGGCTGGAGCCCAGCAAGAGATTGAGTGGGGGCATGGCCCTTCTTGGGGGCCCTGTTTCCACACCTCCCATGGTGCCCCTCTTCCAATTTGAACTAGCAAGTTCAGTCCATGGACATGCTAGTTTGAATTGGTTTTTCTAGTGGGACCATGTTAGTTTGAATTAGATGAATTCAAACTAATGATTATTAGTTTGATTTCACTAGTTCAAATTAAGTTAATTTGAACTAACTTTATAAGTGTAGATATAGCCTAAAATGTGTTTAAACCAAGAATGTCAGCAGGAATTGACAAAAGGATTTTTCTCAACACAAAGTAAAGAGACCAACACTAAGGCCAGGCGTGGTCAAATACAATAGGCTTTTTGTTTGTATTGGAGATTACAGGAAGACTTTGCATCATGAGCTGGGGAGGAACCACCATGGAGTCTACATTAGACAGTGACTTCTATGTACAATGGAAGAAAGGCTTTTTATCCAGGGATAACTTCAGAAAATACATTTCAAAGACTGACTGAGCTCTAAGAAAGTGAAAGACAACCCCTAAGTCTTCTTTCACCTCCTGAGACAGAGGAACCCAGCATTCTGCATTCAGTGAAAGGTCTTGGCCAGAGAACCTAGTCAGCCATGCTGGAAAAGGAGATCAGATAGAAAACACTTCTTTGAATGAGAAACTCTAATTAGTTAAATATGGTTTTAGGTTTAGAAGCACATTTTTACTTTTGTTTGCTTGTAAATCTTTCTTTCTTTATACTTGGTATCACTTAAAATTTAAGTCTTAAATTTATGTAGTTTTGTTTAAAAAACCCTCATTTTACTTATACTATGAATCAGTTCATTGCCATAATTAAAACTGAATATTACCGGTAACCCCATTTAAGCACAAGCTGTTTGTTGCTGACTCTTTAAGGGAATAGTTGACAAACTCTCTGAGGGTACAGTAAGAGGGATGGCGACTGCAAAGACACATCTCTGAAGAACTCAGGCATTGCACTTCACTGATTATTTTTTGTTAGGAAAGGTTTGGACTGGCTTGGGCCAAAGACTTTGCTGGCAAGGCAGACAAGCCAATATATCAGGGAGCTAATACAGAGATTAGCAGCAGCAAATTCTCAACTGATAAGGTTGAGAGCGGTAACAGTAATTTATAATTCTAGGAACTCAGGCAGATTGTTGCAGATGCTACCTAAACTAGCCAATAGGAGTTACTGATACTGTATCCCTTCTCATAATGATATGCCTCTTTTTGGTTGTGATTCATTAAATAGGAGGAGATAGAGACACAAACACTTATCTTAATTACAAGGATGAATGTGGCTGATATACTCAAAGGCCATGTAACTCCACACAAAACAACTGGGGGCCCTCACTCCTAACTCCTTGCCCAGCAATTCAGGTACTAAGTTTAGATGTATGAGAACACAGCTTTGTATTCCTCCCTAATCTGATGAAAAGGGACACAAACTGGAATCTATCACATCTCAGGTGAGTGTGCTAACCACTGGACTACAGAGTATCTAGTACAGTGCCTGTGGCCTAACTTATATTTATTCAATTTTTTAGTTTGCACTACAAGCAAGGAATCCTGTGGCACTTAAAGATTAACAAATGTATTTATTGCACAACCTTTTGTGGGAGTGGGGTTTTCTCCCATGAAAGGTCATGTGCTAAATGATTTTGTTAGTTTTTAAAGGCCATAGGACTCCTTGCTTGTTTTGCTGAACTAGACTAACATAGCTACCCCTCTGGAACTTAATGTGCAATGATTTCCACCGGACAGAATGAGAGACTACCATATCAAACTATACTGTTAACTAGTGATTAGCGAACTCATTTATGAAATGTCAGAGTGCTGTTCAAATTCCTGTTCCTCAGCAGACAAAGTGGTGACTTGAACTAGATGTCTACAGCTAAAGGCCAGATCACTGAGCTAAGGAGTGTACTCAGATCAGATCAACCTCTGCAGCTGCACTAGGTGTTCCTATTTCTATCTTCCCCCATCTTGTCTGTTATCCTGGAACTTAAAGTTTAGCCATTTACAGCATCTGGCAGCAGCCAACTGGGATTTTCATGCCTCAAAGTGGCACCTCAAAATGAGATTTTGTTTCCTAAATCTGTGGGTTATACAGCTAAATACCTTTGTAGACTCACATTGTATTCCTGAAGCTTCCTGTTTTTCTCATGCTTAATCATATGTCCTTAAATTAGGCTTCAGCTTTGACTTTAATTCATCAACAACTACATTTATATGTACATATAAGTGTGATATACTGGAATGCATTTTAAATTCAACAGGACTTAATAATGCAGCACTTGGACATCCTCTTAAATTTATGAAAATATTTGATAGTCAGGAACAATGTTCCCTGTAATTTTTCATAGGCTGTGTGCGCAAAAAAATTCTTTTGTGCAAATTTTCAGAATCAGTGTGCAAATTTGTGTGCCCTCCAGTGAGTGTGGTCAAACTTGCGAGCGCAACAAAGCAAGTGTGTATGATGCAAATAATATCTAAATTTTATTTTGATATGGTGATTGAAATGATTTTATAAATTACAAAACCTTATATGAAACACGCCACTTGAAACCACTTTCTTAAAGTGGTATAAAAATATTAGCACTGTTTAATTTTTTTGTGCAGGTTTTATTTTGTTGTGTGCACAGGTTTCATGACCTGTGTGTGCGCACACACGCGCAAAGCTTAGAGGGAACATAGGTCAGGAAGTATAGGATTGGCTCTAATATTGCCATATATAGAGCTGGCTTTAAATTGTTGTGATTCATTGTGTCATATATATTCTTGAATGTTGTAACATGAAAATACCCTTTTTTTAAAGTTCTTATATGTATGATATATCGTGCCTAAAATGTCATGTTAGCTTGCTGAAATCTCCTGTATCTTGTAACTACATTTAATCTATTGTTGTGCTTTGGAACCATCTGTTAAAAAGTTTGCATTTTATGTCACATACATTCTGCAGCAAAACTTAACACTTTAGCACTTTAAAGGATACAATTCCCCCCCCCCCCCCGAAGGACAGAATTTACTTCCTTTATTGGGAAAAAGAAATAACTTCTGTGACAGACTATCACACATTCTAGAGACCAATTTAACTTAAAATTGCATTGGAATGTTTTGTGTACTCCATTGTTCTGAGTTAAGAAATAGTGTTTTATGTTGATTTTTAGTTGTTTTTGATAACTGGACAGAACATTTCTATAATGTTGGTGTATTAAGATCAAGGGGTGTTGCTGGTGCCTGGCACAGGAGGCATGTGCCCCAAGTTTCAGCACCAGTGCCTTGAATCACTGGGCATCCCCTGCTTCTCTCAGCCCTGTCCGCATTCCCGGCCAGGTATCCAGGGCTGGGCGGACTTTGGCAGCGCCTGCCTCTCCCAGCCTGAATCACCCACAGCAGCCACAGCCTTACCCATCCCTGTCCCTGGCTGAGGATTGGGGGCTGGGCTGGCAGCGGCAGGAGCCCAGGGCTCTGAGTCCAAATCTGGAGCCTTTCCTTGGGGCAATGATGCTCTTGTTAAGACTATATTTCTTAGCCCATTGTGAAACCTGAAATAATGACCACATACAGTGTGCAATTCCATGTTAAAAGACTATTTTACCTTCAGGGTTTCTCTTTTGGCCTTTTTTTGAAGAGCAATCTTTCCAATTTTGGAATTCTTAGCCATGTTGACTGTTCATTTTGATTTAATATTAAAAAAAATGTTCATCTGAAAGCTTGGAGTGCACAGATAATAATCAGAGATACTGTGATAAGGACCATATAATATAAATATTCATTTGGTGTTAAGAGGACAGGGTCAAGCTATGATTACATCAGTGCTGGCTCCCAGCCCAGAAGAAGGTTGAACACTATTTTTTTCCACCGTTTGCCCCACTCCACTCAAAACCCATGCCCCAGTTCAGCAAATTAATTATAGTAGTATTCCTACCTTTACAGAAAGACATTTTAAAAATGTGCTTGTTTCATCCTGAAGTCAAAATAAGTAGATTCCCAAAAGTTTTGCTCAGTCAAGATCTACATGAATACTATTATCAGAGGGATTATTATCAGAGTAAGATACTAAGTGTGAGTTAGCGTGTATCTTTTTGTGTGCCATCAATTGATACAGATTTCACTATACGTATTTTAAACAAACCTTCTGGTTTAAATTTGTAATCCTCCTGGTATACCACAACTCAGTCTTTATTTCAGATTTGTAGTTAAAAAATAATCAGTAGGTTTCACATGGAGTGTGGTTCAGATGCCCATGTATAGTTTGAATGGGAACCAGCATACTGGAAAACTAGTTTTACTCAGAAAGTTTATAAAACTTAACTTCATCATCACCAACGATACTGTTGAATCAAAAAGCCACATAGCAGAAGATTAACAAAAATCAAATAACAAGCAAATGTGTAAAAAAGTGACTGAGCCAGTCAAGACTATATTGTAAGCTTTATTTGAAAGTCTCTGGGGAAACTTGCTGAAGTTTCTAGGAAATTATATTAAGAATGGATTCAAGGTGCCCCTTAAAGAAAGTCACAAGGACACTTCTTTCTTTTTCTTTATAATCACTTCTTACATTCCCTGACAGATGAGTTTAAAGTTAAATCACTCCTTCCCTTGTGTCACATAGAAGAAAAGATGAGAAGCATTTGAAAAGTGCTGGTTAGACTGAGCAACTGCAGACAGAAGCTCATCATTACCTGAAGACTGACCTGCTAGACAAGGATCAGATATGATTATTGGAACCTCTCAGAAATTCAAAGAGGAGTTGTAAAAAATATATATATATATAAAAAAAAATCCCTTCTCACCCTTATGGGTGGTATGTGTCATCCTCAACCTCGGGTCCTCTACCAGAGGCCTGGGAGTTTGAGGGTTCTGCGCAGTATCTTAGCTGTTCCTAGCACTGCACTCTTCTGGACAGAGAGCTCTGATGTTGTTCCTGGGATCTGTTGGAGCCACTCTCCCAGCTTAAGAGTCACAGCCCCGAGTGCTCCTACCACCACCGGGACCACTTTGGCCTTTACTTTCCACATCCGTTCTAGTTCCTCTTTCAGGCCCTGGTACTTCTCCAGCTTCTCATACTCCTTCTTCTTGATGTTGCTGTCACTTGGCACTGCTACATCTATCACCACCGCTGTCTTCTGGTCCTTGTCTATTACCACGATGTCTGGTTGATTGGCCAGTACCTGCCTGTCCGTCTGGATCTGGAAGTCCCACAGGATCTTAGCCCTGTTATTCTCCACGACCTTCTGTGGGATCTCCCATCTGGTCTTGGGAGGGTCTAGCCCATACACTGTGCAGATGTTCCTGTACACAATGCCAGCTACTTGGTTGTGCCGTTCAGTGTATGCTGTTCCTGCCTGCATCTTACATCCTGCCACTATGTGTTGGACTGTCTCTGAGGCCTCTCTGCACAGTCTGCACCTTGGGTCCTGTCTAGTGTGGTAGACCCCTGCTTCAATGGATCTGGTGCTCAGTGCCTGTTCTTGTGCTGCTATGATCAGTGCCTCAGTGCTGTCTTTCAGTCCAGCCCTTTCCAGCCACTGGTAGGATTTCCCAATGTCAGCCAACTCAGCTATCTGTCGATGGTACATTCCATGCAGGGTCTTGTCTTGCCATGGCACTTCTTCTGCTTGATCTTCCTCCCATGTCTGCTGCTGCTGCCTCAGGCATTCTCTCAGCAGCTCATCTTTGGGTGCCATCTTACTGATGTACTCCTGGATGCTCTGGGTTTCATCCAGGACAGTGGCTTTGACACTCACCAAACCCCGCCCGCCTTCTTTCCGGCTGGCGTACAGTCTCTGGGTGTTGGACTTGGGGTGGAAACCTCCGTACATTGTGAGGAGCTTCCGGGTCTTCACATTGGCAGCCTCCATGTCCTCCTTTGGCCAGCTCACTATACTGGCAGGGTATCTGATGACTGGCAGGGCATACCTGTTGATGGCGTGGATCTTGTTCTTCCCATTGAGCTGGCTCTTCAGGACCTGTCTTATCCTTTGGTGGTACTTGGATGTTGCTGTCTTCCTTGCCTCCTCATCGTGGTTCCCATGTGACTGTGGGATGCCAAGGTACTTGTAGCTGGTCTGTATGTCTGCTATGTGGCCTGCTGGTAGTTCCACCCCATCAGTCTTGACTACCTTTCCTCTCTTTACTACCATCCAGCCACACTTCTCCAGTCTGAATGACATCCCAATATCCTCACTGTAGATCCGTGTCAGGTGGATTAGCGAGTCGATGTCTCGTTCATTCTTAGCATACAGCTTGATGTCATCCATGTAGAGGAGGTGGCTGATGGTAGTTCCACTCTTGAACTTGTACCCATATCCAGTCCTCGTGATTATCTGGCTGAGGGGGTTCAAGCCAACGCAGAACAGCAGTGGGGACAGCGCATCACCTTGGTATATGCCGCACTTGATGGCCACTTGTGCAAGCTGCCTTGAGTTGACTTCCAGTGTTGTCTTCCACAGTCCCATTGAGTTCTTGAGGAAGGTCCTTAGTGTCCTGTTGACTCTGTATAGCGCCAGACATTCACAGATCCATGTGTGCGGCATTGAGTCGTAGGCTTTCCTGTAGTCAATCCAGGCTGTGCTCAGATTGGTCTGTCTAGACCTTGAGTCTTGGGCGACTGCTCTATCTATGAGCAGCTGGTGTTTTGAGCCTCTGGTGTTGTTCCCAATGCCCTTCTGAGCTGTGCTCATGTACTGGCCCACGTGGTCCTCTAGCTTGGCGGCTATGATGCCTGTTAGGACTTTCCATGTTGTGGGGAGGCAGGTTATTGGCCGGTAGTTGGATGGTGCTGTTCCCTTGTGGGGGTCTTTCATGATCAGCACTGTCCTTCCTTGGGTTAGCCAGTCTGGGTGGGAGCCTGCTGCTAGCAGCTGGTTCATCTGTGCTGCTAGGTGTTCATGCACTGCTGTTAGTTTCTTTAGCCAGTAGATGTGGATCATGTCCGGGCCAGGTGCTGTCCAGCTCTTCATGTTCTTGACCCGCTGTTGGATGTCGGCTATTGTGATGGTGACTGGTTCCTGTTTTGGGAGATTGCTGTGGTCTGTTCTCAGGTCCTGCAGCCACTTTGCACTGGTGTTATGAGTCTTCTCTTTCTCCCATATGTTCTTCCAGTACTGTTCAGTTTATGCTGTTGGTGGCTCTGCTGTTATTGTGTTGTTGCACTGCAGTTGGGAGTACACCTTGGATGGTTCTTTCGAGAACGGGGCATTTATCTTTTTGGCCTCTGCTTCTCTAGTGTATCTCCTTAGCCTGGTGGCCAGTGTTGTGAGCCTTTGCTTAGCAGTCTCTAGGGCTTCAGATGGAGTCAGGCCCTTGTATTTTCTCAGTAGCCGAGTCTTATCCTTAATCTCTACACCCTTCTGTAGTTCCACCAGCTGGCTAACTTCTCTCCGGGTTGCCTTGATCTTATCCTCCAACCTCATTTTCCAGGGAGGGTATGTACTGCTGTTCTTCTTGATTGTGTAGCCAAGCATCTGCAGGATTACAGAGGCTGTAGCATATACCAGTTCATTGGTTTCAGTGATGGTGGTAGTAGGAATTGTTATTAGGGCTCTATTGGCATCTTCTAGCATACTATCTGATGGTACTTCTCCCACAAGCCTTGGTAATCAGTCTCGAGGGTTGACTGTAGCTAGTTTATCCATGATCTTATGCCTCATATCAGCTGCTGTGTTCTGTAATGGAGGGGGTGGCAGTGAAGTTTCAGCTTCGGGTGTTGGCTGCACATCGAGTTGTTCTTCTGTGGCTTCTTCTTGAGTCTGGGAGGTAATGTGCAGTTGGTCTATCTCCAGTTGTGAGAGCAGCTGCCTCTTTACTATGTTGAAGCGTTGGGTAACTAGCTGTTTCTCAGTTAGTGTGGATGTAGGTCTTTTGTCCATCCATAGTTCCCTCATACGTTTCATATATCCCCTCTCCTTAGGTCTGCTGTTGTAGTAGCATTCCATCAATTCCAGGTTCTCTTGTCTCGTCCATGCATATATATATATATATATATATATATATATATATATTGTAAGAGTCAGCCACTAATGGGCCGTGAGGGATCAAGGCTGAAGCACAAAGTGAAACCTAATAGCCATCCTGTATCACTATATCTTTGATTAAATTAGTCACTCTGAAAAATGAAATCACTGAAGTATTTTTTGCAGGTGGTTGGAAATTTGGGAGATAAGCCATGGAACTGTAAGGCTGGAGGAGAAGTTATCGGACTAAGACTTTTTCCTCCTGGTGAAGTAAGAAATATACAGACTCACATTTCTTCATTATAGTGATATGTCGGTTTTAGTAGCACCTTCAGCATCATGGATGTTTACAAACAAAAATAGTGTCATAGTTCCCTCCCTCAAAAGTTCACAATCAAAACTAGAGATATTCAGAATTAGGATGAAAATGTACAACACCCTAAATTTGTCAGGGTGATTCTTGGTTTGACAAGGTCAAACCACACTTAAACAACCTCTTAGACCTGGGATGGCCAAACTTATGGAACTCAAGAGCCACACAAGTTGATTCTTAACCTTCGAGAGCTGCACTGAGGCATATAGACATATATTTTTACTTATTCCAAAATTACTAATTTTAAAATTTATTGCACACTTTATTTTATCATTAAAAGAGGACAAATATTGATCCTACTAATGTCAGATTCTAATAATTACTTAAGGTTACCATGAAAACTAGGCCTATGCAGTAAAAACTTAGCTGTTGCTTGATGTAGAAGACTGCAGGTTAGTGGCGAGTTTTTTAAAATGACACACTTCTCCCCACCATCCCTGACCATGCCACTGCTTCTCCCCGCTGTTCCAACCTCCTCCTGAACCCCAGGCCTTGATGCTGGCTCCCCCAAGCTGACACCCACCTGGCCCTCTTACCTGGCCACTGTGACAGCTAGGCACAGGCTGGGGCTCCCCCAGAGCATGCTCAGAGCATGCTTAGGGCAGAAGATTTAAAATTGCTAGGCTGTGGCTGCTTTCCTAAATTGATTTGTTGACATTCTTCCAGGACCCACACTTTTTCATTCAAGATCCGCAAGTGGTTCCTGAGCCACAGTTTGGCCATGCCTGTCTTAGACCAAGTCTCACAAGCCTGAATCAACTGACCTGGACCAGATGTGGGTGTCTAATTACTGTGCTGACATACTCTCAGGAATCCATTGTCTGAGGAATGGTGAGTCAGGAGAAATTGCTATTTTGTAAGGATGAATTAATACAGCATGTTATAAAGGGGGAAAAAACCCACTGTGCTCTCTCATGGAAACTCAGGGAGATTGTTGTCTTGTCTTTGACCTAAAATAAGTGCATCAGACTGAAAGTCTATGCTTCCTTTGATTTGTTTGATGTCACTCAGTTAGTCTATTGTAGAGCTAGGAAGAGAATCTGGCATCCTGGCTTTTACTTATAGTTCTCACCATATACCTTGTTCTTACTTTATTATCCATAGGTTCTTGAATTGGCATGTGGAACTTAATTTTCATTGCTATTTTCACCACTCTGTCAATGTGTTGCAAATTAGCTTTAGTGTAAATAAGAATTTGGCCTGACATTTTTTGTAATATATTGTAAAATGCTTGTGAACTATAATTAGTGGTACTGAAAACTATGATAAAAGCAGTGGGCCAAATTTTGAGAACAATTATGGCAATGTGCATGGCCAAATATCTGCAAAGCTAGTTGTAGTGAGGTTCATAACAGGAACTGCTTGCCTGTGGAATTCATACAAATCCTGGTTGGCAGGAAAAATCATAGGAGTTAGATGTCTGCTATCCTTGTATTTTGAAGGGAGAAAATGGATTGTTGGCAGGGAGAAAATAAGTAACTCATAGCTATAGACAAACTATATTTAAGCTCACCACCTCAGTGAATAGACATGCTAAATGGCTATGCAAACAATTCATTCCATCTCAGGGCTGGAATAAATGGAGTGCAAAACAATGGAGAAGAAAGTCAGATTTTGGAACTGGAGAGAGCTTGCATGAGTGAAGGAGGACTTTTGCAATCTCCTGTGTGAAAATGATCTACAGGAATTCTTTTTACCACTTTGTAACAATGTGGCCTAGCTCTATGAGTGAACTATCTTGGAACTGCAATAACGTGTAGTAGTTGTGGAAGACACCTGGGTTTCTAGATCCCACCCTTACTTCCTCCTACACAGCCTGTGACTATGGCATCAGTGCTCTCCAGTGCAGTACAATATTCAAAAGTGTTTTGGGTTTTGTTTGTTTTGTTATGTTCGGTTTTTTTTGCTTTGTTATTTTGGTGATATGAACCTTTGTTGCACAATCCAGATTCATGTAAAGTCAGTTGAAATACTGAGCTAGGACAGGTGCTTCATGTGCATTAAAGAGAAGTTGGTCCACTATAACTATAAAAAATGTTAGAAATGATATATAAATCTGAATCTTGGTTTAAAGAACTACAGTTTATAATCCTTATTTGTCTGTGGCTATGTTCACACACAGAGGGCTTGTTTCGAAACAAGCTGTTTCGAATTAACACGTTATTTCGAAACAAGTTATTTTGAAATAAAAAAACACTGTCCTCGAAATAACTCAAAAGCCAGAATCGAAATAGCATGTCCGGACAACAGTTATTTCGAAATGAGTCACCGTTGTTTCAAAATAACATGTCCGGACAACAGTTGTTTTGAAACGACGGGATTGTTTTGAAACAACGCATTTCGAAACAATGTTGTTTCGAAACCAAATGGGGTTTAAGTTGTTTTGAAACAATGCCATTGTTTTAAAACAACAGAACCCATTGTTTTGAAACAACAGTACGTCATATGGCCATGGCATTTCTTATTTCGAAACAAACTCTGTTGTTTCGAAATAAGAAGTATGTGTGGCAATACCCTGTGTGTAGTAGGAAGGGACATTTTAAGAAACAGTTTTTGATTTAAAGCTATAAAAGAAGTGAAGAAAACTAATTCATTTAATCAATTCAACACTCATATTTTAAGCAGTTAATGCTGTAGATAAGTGAAAAGCCCCCAAGAAAGGGTCCTTTGGATACAGTGTGAGGAGAGGAAGATACTAAGACCACCACTGGGTACAGCCAAGATCTTTCATTAAAGAAAAATGTAATTAAAACAAATAATTCTCCCTTATTCTTTTAAGAACCCTAAGACAGAAAATAAGCAGACAAAAGAGTAGACAACACAATAAAAGAATAATAATAATCCCTAAGCCTATCCTTATAATAACCCTCTTAATCAAAACTGAATTACAATCTGTACTTTTAAACATTACTTAATTCACTTACAAAACCATGGGTTCCTTGATTCAAGTTTTCTTTAATTTAGTTTTGGGTGCACCAGTCCCATCCCAGGTGGGACATTTTGCTCCTGACTAGCGAGCTTATTGATGAGAAGATTTGTCACTAGAGAGGGAACTTCAGGTGATCAGTCCTCAGTCCAGCAGTAGATTTGTGCCCCTGTTGACTTTTTCAGTGGTTTTATGATGTTCCACAGCCCCACTTCCAGTTTCTAGAGTGTGCCATCACTTTGTTTTACCATATTTGGCACCCTTTGAGAAGCTACACCACTACCTTATTGGTTCTTAGGCTGGTTACAGTTTTTCTTGCTGACAGATGCTCACTTATTATTCAAGCCAATCAGAATTTTGTTGCCAGGTAGATATGGGCTTGTAAGTTTTTCTACAATTGAGATATTTTTATAAAGCTAGTTCTGCAAACTGTCTGTGCATGACAGTTTCCTTGCACAGCAATTTCTTTGCAGACAGAAAACAAACCAACATCTGTAACCACAAAAGAAAAGCAGAGCAAAAAGCAAAACAAAAACAAAATTAACAATTAAAGTATTGTCTATCAAACCTTATTTTTTTAATTACAGATGGGTTTCATTAACACAAAGTGCACCACCTTATTGACAGTAAGTATCAGTGAATTGGACCAGTGAACACTTCATGTAAAATTCAGTTATAAAACCAACCATGTTACATATGCATGTTATTAATAATAGTTCACTAGCTAAGGAAAGTGACTTTCATGATATAACTGAAAAAAATAAAATGAGCCAGAAATGATGATACAGATCTATCTATCTATCTATCTATCTATCTATCTATCTATCTATCTATCTATCTATTTTCATTGAATTAACACATTTGGCCCTATAACAAGATCCATTCACTCTACAGCTAAAAACTACTTCCTGTGAAGAGGATATACATTCCCTTCTTTGCTGAGACTTTTCAATTGCTCTCTCTCTTTCTCTTCTTCTCCCAGTGAAGTCAACTGTTATATTATTGGAGCCTATAAAACTAGAGTCAATTATTATTAGAATGTATTTTTGTATTCAGTAAATATGAAATGTGATATACAAAACATAATCTTACTGTGTAAGGAAGTACCACAAATGCACCTGGCCTTCTGGATATCTATAGATCTCGCTTTTGATTTATAGACGCTAATTGCAACAAGCTCTTTGCTAAAACCTTTCAGAAACTTTCCCATTTAAAAAGAAAAAAACACTCTGGCTGTGTTCAGATGACAGTTTTATTTCGAAACAACACCCATTGTTTCAAAATAAAAATTCTTATGTCCACACGACTTACTGTTATTTCAAAACAACGGGTCCCGCTGTTTCGAAATAATGGCCGTTATTCTGAAACAGTAAAACCTAGCAGGAAATCGAAACAAAAGCATTCAGACATATTTTTTGGAAACAACGCCATTGTTTTGAAACAACTGTTCTGAAACAACTTATCCGAACAGCCTTATTTTGAAATAATGATTTTGAAATAACAGCCGTTTCAAAAGCAGGCTTTCCCTTAATTTGAATTAACATTTTCTTAATTTGAATTATCTTATATCAAAATAAGGGCTTTATTTCAAAATAAGTTATTTTGAAATAACAGTTTACGTGTGAACATAGCCTCTGAGTTCTCCTCTAACCAGTATTGCCATTATTGTCTTTTTGCAGATCAGTTTGGGCAACTTTCGGACACAATACCTATTCATATTAGCCTACAAAAAGTGAATTGTGGCATTTCAGTGTATCAATACACCAACTCATTTTCTCTCTGGTTTGCACATTTCTATAAAGAAAACTAAATTCAGTAATCTAATCTAACACATGCGAGGTATTCTCTAAAATGGTGCCCTATTCCTATGGCTGTTTAGTTCTTTTGTTGTTTCTTGCGTACTCAGAAACTAACCATATGCTCTTATGTAAATCCATGCTGAAAAATTGATATTACTCAGAATTTTCACTATTGGCTTCACAGAGCTTCTGTGAAAAATTCTGTACTTTTGGAGTCAGTGTACCATGAAATGAACTTGTACATGAACTCTTTCAACTATTTGGATGCCAGGAACCAATTAAGTTCAACATTTATAGCACAAGACGTAATAGTAATCAGATCATAGTGCAATCTAAGAAAATAAATTAAACAAAGAGGATGAAAACCCTTGAAAATCTGACATGGTCTGACAAGGAAACAGACAGGAAAAACTTCTGAATGCAAAAATCCATGTAAGACTTTCTATCTGGGAAAGAATCATCCTGGGAGAACTCTTTGAGGGAACAGATCCTCACTTGGGAAGCATATGTGCATGACATTAAATCTAGAACACATTAGAAAGCATAGATATTAGGGTTTGAGCAAGCTTTGCCATGGCAGAGTGAGTCTTAAATTTTGATTTTGAGTCATGGTCCTCACATACACTCAGGTTTTTTTCCAACCACTGAAGCAGCATGTTGGAGATCTTTTTGGTCCCTGAACTTATAAGTTCATTTACCACTTTTTCTCCTTTTTGCCTACCTGAGCTGGCACTAGTTTCTTGGCAATAGTTGCATAACTGGAAGAAAATGTAATGCTTTCCCTTTTGACTCAGTAACAAAATTATGTGTTGAGGGGGAGACTTTGTTTCTAGAAAGTATGCTTCCCAAATGGATGGTGGAACCACCAATGACTTGGTTTGGTGAATGTTCATGTTATAAATCTTCTAGTACTAGACTCTCATTCCCAATGTCTTTGGTGCTTAGATGAAAGGGAAGTACCTGATCAGTATGGAATATGCCTAAAAGTCACTGACTTGGCCCAGGGGCGTTGCTGGTGCCTGACACATGAGGCACAAGCCCCAGGTCCCAGCGCTAGTGCCCCAAGTGTCCGGGGCAGTACCTACCTCTTCCAGCCCTGGCCAGAGATCCAGGACCTGGACACCCACGGTGGCACCTGCCTCTCCCAGCCCCATCCCTGGCCAGGGATCCACAGTCAGGCTGGCAGCAAGAGGAGCCCAAGACTGGATTGGGCTTGGGTGGGGAATTGGGGCCATGAGCGGCAGGGCCGTGGCCAGGGGGCATGGCCTGTGCCTGTGCCCCGGGTCTTTCGATGGGCAGCGACACTCCTGGCTTGGCCTACAAGGATTAGGAGATTTAGCTCCTGTCCATACTTATGGAGGAAGCCCATATTGCTTTTAGGGCAGCTCTGGAATCAGAACAAACTCTAGAGCCTCCTTGGAAATTTTGATTTGGGAATTTATTGAAAGTTAGACACTGTCAGTACTGAAAATGTCTGGATAACCTGGAGATGGTCCTAGTTCTAATTTAATAACAGTTTCTGTCATTTACACAGAAGGCAATCACTTGCTAAGAAATTGGAGATTACATTAGGAAGGAGAGTACATGACCAGTCAAAAACCCACTCTGTGTCCCCACTCTAACTGTGGCACTAGAATATTTTTATGTTCTTATCTGCCATAGAAACCTTTACAGTCATCACTTGTGCTCACTTGCACTTCCTCCGTAGCACTTCTGCACCTTCCTTTTCCCTCTTCCCATTAGAATTAATGTCTTCTTTGGGATCATCATCATGTATCTTAAACACATGCCACTTTTAGATGAACCATGTTCTGTAGGGAAAAAAAATATAGCATGGAATCCCATGACACTTTTCAAGACTAAAGAATTTATTCATCACATGAGCTCTCATGGGTACAATCCCACTTCATCAAATGCATGAAATGGAAGGTGTAGCATGTCAGGTGAATAAATAAGTACAGAGCAGGGTAAGTCACAAGATCAGTTTATTCTTTTTCAGCAAACCAAGCAAGCTGTTTTGATTCAGTGCAGAACAACAGGTTAGGTGAGAATTGTTGTTTG
The DNA here is from genome assembly GCA_007922195.1 of Podocnemis expansa. Classification (NCBI taxonomy): domain Eukaryota; kingdom Metazoa; phylum Chordata; order Testudines; family Podocnemididae; genus Podocnemis; species Podocnemis expansa. The sequence goes on along the minus strand of ML681989.1, from coordinate 19,735,174 downwards.
GTTTGACCATAACAAATAGGCATCTGCGGACTGCAGGATGCCTTTTGAGCAGTTCACACTTCTTGGTTGTTGTTTCAGTCCTCTACAGACTTGTCTAGAAATGTCTGCATCAGTTACACTTGGTTCAACTTCCTCAGGTTTTCTCCATAACCATATCAGCTAAAGATTATTTATTACTGAGGTTATGGAGCACAATGTAGGTGCTGATACTCTGTGCAGGAGCAAGCTGTCTGTGCTCAAGCTCTGCCTGGAATTAAGGCAATTAAAACATAATCCATGGTTCTGACTGCACCTTTTGAGCCTCCAAGAGGGGTTCAAAAGCATTCATATCATTACTTAGTGTTCATAACTTTGTTGATAACAGACTATTGCAGACCAGTAAATTCTTTGCCTTATTTTATGTGAGATGGAACATAGCATTCCCATTTAAATGAATGGGTTTTCTTATAAAGTACCACTCAGTGTGAGGGTGGCCAAATGTGTTACTGTATAGCAATTATAGCAAACATTGTAGGTGTTCATGCTCTGTAATTGCATATTATATTTATGGCACATGGCATACATGGTGGCCAGGTCAGATTGAACAATTTAGGTTTCAGGGGATATGATCAAGAATCAGACAAAATAAACCTGACACTCTGCTATATTTCAGAAGGGAATATTGTATAGAAATATTTCCTTATCAGACCATTATAAACGAGGGAAGCTTAGTGTTGAGGAACAGTTTAATAAATTGAAATCCATACACTATTGAGCTGTAGAGATCTAATAGATGAGACTGAAAAAATGTTTTTTTTTAAATCCATTTTCTGTTTCAGATCTTGTCTGCATGTGTAGCCAATTATTTAATCTTTACTGATGATTTAAATGAGAGCTTAGCACCATAATATTTGTTGTTTTTTTTTTTATTTTTTATTTTGTGTTGAAGGACTGTTAATGTTGATCCTGTACATTTTGTGATCATTGTGAAAACCAGTGAGACACAGCATGCCTGATTTACAGATCATTAAGGTTTAATGTGAAAGGTTCTCTATAAATATACTAGCTTCATACACAGCCTAAAATTAACTATAATATATCATACTCACTAAGCCTGGAGAGGAAAAGAGTAATTCAGAAGTCTGTATACAGGAACAACTTTATTCAGGGACCTGCAAGGTAGTCAGTGGCCTCTGGTCCAAATGGTAGTTCCTTCTGAAGAATCAAGTGTCAATGGAGAGTGTCCAATTGTCTAAATCAGGGGAGTCACTACCTCAAGGAAGCACCCAGGGCATCTTTCATCTATTTGCCTGTCTATTCACTAACATATATGGTAATTACCTACATTGGGTTCTTACCCTTGACTACATTCCATTCTCACTGTGATAATTGGGGTTGTCAAAGCATCTGGTGATTAGAGGAGTTGTAAAAACAAGTCCCTTGGTAATTAGAAAATTTACTGAGAGGCATTCAGGGCTAACCTGTTCACATCACCATTATCTATGTGCAGCTGCAAACGTACAAACTCTTATCTTCATGGTTTGCAGAAACTAAGACAATTGCAAGGTTAGTCAGAGATCCTATTATTCTCTACCAGCCAGAAATCATCATTGCTACTGGTGTCAAAATAGGCAAGTAACTAACCGATGCTTTGCTTGGCCTGTAGGAGTGTTGCCAGGCCATTCATACTGCCATAGGACTCCAAAAGTTAAGTGGTAAAGAATAGTTAAGTTTAAACTTTAAAAAAGCCGAGGAAATCCAAAGTTAAAAAGAATTGGCTGGGACAAGTTCTGTCTTCTGCTACATCTTTGAAAACCCATGAAAGTCAATGTGTTTATTCAGAGGTAGACAAGATAAAAATAAGCGGCACATTCACTTTCATTGAATTTAAGGGAAAACTCTTCTACAGAACAGAATCTATGCTGCATTTCACTGGAGGCAAAAGGGATCAAAAGGTGGGACAAAGAGAACTGAAAGCTGCCTTTATGTGCCCTGGGTTCTGGGCTGACTGAGTTTAGTGCATTCCCCAGTATGAATTTAGAGCAATCCTAATCTATGTCAACCTCACTTGAGCTTAAAAGAAAAAAAAAAAAATCCCAAACAGCCCATTTTAATGAAAGCTTTGCCTCTCACAGAATATGAGAAGAAAACAACCTAGCTATTTAATTTCCATGTGCTGGATTTAGTGTGCTCATGGATAGGTGGTTGTGGTGGTGTCCCATGCTATACAGGAATTCAAATGAAATTATTTCAGTGCCTTTTGATCTGAAACTCTATAGCTCTATGCAATAAATCTGACAGTAAGACATGGCATTGATCCCAGTGCAATGTAGTGAACCTGAGTTGAGCTGAACTGCATTCCAGAAGGCAAAGCTACCTTTTCTTGTAATGTGCTATCCATTCTTTTATTTCTCCTCACCTGAGTGGTATGCTAGTTCTCTTTTGTTTTAAGAAACAAATTTTAAAATCAGCTCCTAAGAGAACACCAAGATTGATTTCCTTCTCCCCTTGAGAAACAAAAGCTCAAACCACTTATTTGTATGGCTGAAAAAAAGTTAAAAGTATCAACCTATCTACTTTTATATTTTATAATTTCCTAGTTTTCCTCTATTTCTTGCCATTGTCTACTCAGCAAAAACTAAATGTACTGAATAGTCATTAGAGTACTTTTCTGATGTGGCCAGAACTCTCAATCTCTATTGTCTTGAATAAAGATTGAGGATGCCAACATCCAGTAAACAGTGACCATCTCTTTATCATGTCAGGTACTTGATAGCATTGGGTTCAGCTAGATGGGTGTGACAACTCCAACATTCAGCCCAAACTGGGGTACGTGTGTCCCCTTAAACTCTTTGGATCAGAATATTTCTCACACTGCTCACAAGCAGCCCCTTCAGGTTTCATTCTTACACTAAGTCTTCCCCCACTGCATACATTTTAGCAAGAAGGACAGGAACTCTGAATCTGCCCAACACAAGATCTGCTTGAGCAGGTAACATGTCAGCTTCTTGAACTACACTCTGTTTTAATCAAAGGAATTTGTGTCCTGCACCATCTCACCCCAGGAATTCTTTGTCATTAATACTGACAATTATAATGTGCACCATGTCTGATGCTGTGGAGATGATGCCTGCAAAACTCACCAGGAAAACTTCAGTTTTGCTCAGAGGTTTCCATGCTGGGGACAACAGAATTGCCACTGACTGCATGTTGCTTGCTTCTTTCCAGCAGAGGTCATTTATTTCTCAGGTTTGGGATGGGGATTAGAGGAATGGTTTGGAGAAGGTGAGTGTCTAGTCACCATCCTTTTTCGCAGAGGTGTCAGGAAAGGGTTAAACCTGGGTTGGCCTTGAGAGCCACTTGACATGAAAAATAAGGCATGAAAAATCCCCTAGCTAGTCACAAGATCAAACCAGTTAGAACCTGCTCAAGCCTGTTGCTGCAGTCATGTACACAGCTGCAGTTGTGGTATAAAAAGGAGCCCTTCCATAGGGGGAGTCGGAGTCGATACGGCAGAGGAGTACCCACCGTGCTGACGCCTGATCACCCAGGGCAACTCCCCTCTCTGAACATCCTGAGACTGTGAACGGCTGGCCAGCATCTAGGCCAGTGACTGTTAGCAAGCAATGCCTGAGAGGAAGTTTTTTAACTTCTTGGGGAGAGCAAATGAATTGGTAAAAGTGGCACCCAGGGCCAACAAAGGGGAATGAGTAATAGTTCCAGTTGCAATCGTTCTTTAGTTCAGGGGTTAACAATGGATTTAGGATTGGGTATAGTACTTACCTTAGTATTGCTTAGACTACATTTCTGCTTATTCATATTCTACTTGAGAGCTATAAAAAGGGGGAAAAAAAGGAAAGAAGTAAAACACACTCCCTGGACTTCAGAAAAGCAGATTTTGGCTCCCTCAGGGAACTGATGGGCAGGATCCCTTGGGAGGCTTATCTGAAGGGGAAAGGCATCCAAGACAGCTGGCTGTACTTTAAAGAAACTTTGCTAAGGGCACAGGAAGATACCATGCCAATGAGCAGAAAGAACAGCAAATGTGAAAGGCGCCCAGCGTGGCTTAACAGAGAACTCTGCACTGAACTAAAGCATAAAAAAGAAGCTTACAGAAAGTGGTACTTTGAACAGATGACTAAGAAGGCAGATAAGTATATTGCTCGGGACTGCAGGGATAAAATCAGAAAGGCCAAAGGACAATTGGAGTTGCGGCTAGCAAGGGATGTGAAGGATAACAGGAAGGGGTTCTACAAGTATGTCAATAACAAGAAGAGAATCAAGGCTGGTGTAGGTCCCTTACTGAATAGGGTAGGTATCCTCATGGTGGAGGATGAGGAAAAAGCTGAAGTGCTCGATGTTTTTTTTGCTTCACTTTTCACAGGGAGGGCCAGCTCCCAGCCCACTACATGGGGTATGGCAATTTGTAGAGAAGAAGAGAGTGCCTTGGTGATAGAAGATCAGGTTGATCAAGTTAGGGACTACTTCAAGAAGCTGGATGTGCAAGAGTCCATGGGGCTGGATGAACTGCATCTGAGGAAGCTAGTCGATGAGATAGCAGTACCACTAGCCATTATCTTTGGGCATGTCCACACAGGGTTCTTATTTTGAAACAACAGAGGTTGTTTCGAAATAAGAAGTGCCATGGCCACACGACGCATGGCCATTTCGAAAGAAGCAAACCGCTTCTTTTGAAATGGCCGTGCTCCTTTCAAAATAAGTTAAACCTCATTGCCTGTCAAAAGAGCGTTGTTTCGAAACGGTTGTTTCGAAACAACACCAAAGAGACATGCCGTTTTGAAATAACAGTTATTTCAAAACCAGTTGTTTTGAAATAACCGTTATAATGGCCGTGTTATTTCGAAACAACAGTTGTTTCAAAATAACCGGCTGACCTTCCTCCCAGGGTGCACAGCGCCCTGGGGGAAGTCCCTGCCTGGGTTTGCCTGTGAGGCAACGTGGCAGGGAGGGCTGACACAGGCAGCATGGCCCAGCAGCCAGGCCCCACAGCTGCCACACGCAGGAGGGGTCCTGTGTGGACTCAGGAGGATGTGCAGTGCCTCCTGGACATCTGGCAGCAGCCAGACATCCTTCAGCTGTTCCGGGCCAGCCACCGGAACTGTGATGTTTATAGTGACATAGCAGATGCGATGTCCCAAGGAGGGCACCCCCGGAGCACTGAACAGGTGCGGAGAAAGATAAAAACGCTCCGGCAGGAGTATGCCCGCACCCGGGATGCCCGGGCACTGCAGGGGCCTGGCAGCCAGGCCACGTGCCTGTATTTTGAGGCCCTGGATGCCTTCCTGGGCACACAGCCCAGCGGTGCCCCCACTGCGGCCGTGGACACCTCTGGGGGGGCCTCAGAGCCCCTCGTCAGGCCCAGAGGCAGCCGCCTCTGACATCTCCGTTGGGGGACCTCGAGCCGCAGCACCACCAGTGGCAGAGGCCAGCCACACGACCCCAGAGCTGTTCCTGGCCATGGAGGCGGAGAGCAGCGTGGAGGAGCAGGGGCCCACCACCGCCCCAGGCTCCGACTCAGACCCCGGGACATCTCGGCGGACCACCGGAGCCCCCGTGGGTAAGTATGCCCCCCCCCATGGAGGCACACAGGGCTGGGCCTTTCCAGCAGGTCCCGGGACGGGTAGAGGCCAGGGCTGGGCACCGGGGCAGGTAGGGACCAGGGTTCGTGGGCTCAGAGGGGCCCCCTGGCCACGGGTCCCATGGACACAGGTGGCACCGCAGTCAAAGGCCCCTGTGTGCCGGGGGGTGGTGACCACGGACTGGCTGGGAAAGATGCAGCGGCATCTTGGGTGGGGTGGAGAGCAGGCAGGGCACACCACTGGCCAGTGGTCTCAGGAGACCTCCAAGGGCAAGGCATGGCTGGGTCCAGTTCACCCTTGTGGGCACCACGAGCATGTGTGCCTCCAGGGTACGGGTCCCAGATGTCTGGCAAAAGGAGACCATGGTCTCCTTTCTTCTGCTCTGTTCTTCTTTTTATCCTCCCATTCTCTGTCTGGCAGGCAGGTCAAAATACAGGGGTTTATCAGGCTTTTTCCCAGAGGGGCTGAAGGATCCTGGACTGCCAGAGAATACCAATGTATATGGGAAAGTGTCCCAGGGCCCCTTAAACCCTGATGACTACCTCGGCCAGACAACCTTCTTGCCCAGGGTCCTCCAATGTCCTCCATCGGGTACCGTTCCAGCCTCCTTCCAAGGCTTTGGGGGCCAGGAGCCCTACCCCAGGGCAATGTCCCATGGGATCCTGGGACCCACTGACAGTCAGGGCACAGGCGTGTACTGCAGACAGGTGCACACAGATGGGACCAGCAGGCAGCAGAGGCTAACTGTGTTTTTTGCGTCCCTGCAGCACGTCACAGAGCCCCTCCGCAAGGGCCAGCACCCACGCCCGGACCCCACCGCCCAAGCCCCAGGACACCGCGGCGACGGCGGAGGGCCCCCAGGACCCGCACTGAGCTCCTGGAGAGCCTGGAGGAGCTCGGTGAGACCATACACGCTGCCACCCAGGCCTGGAGGCGGGAGCAGGCGCAGCGGCAGGCTGCTGGGCTCCGTTCCCTGGACCACCTCGCAGGTGCCGAGGACAGGGCGGCGAGGGCACTGGAGGTCCTGGCAGTGGAGCTGCCAGCTGCTATTCTGCAGCAGGCTGCAGCCATCCGCCAGCTTGCAGAGGGCCTGGCTCCCCGACGGCACTGGGAGACATCACCGCCCCAGCAAGGACAGTGGGCGGAGGGCAGCCGTGGGCGCAAGCGGGGCATGCCACCCCCCCCACCTCCCACGGACGTTGCCTAACCCTCCCCACCCCAGGACCTCTTCACCCCTGTCCCCTCCCAAGTTCATGTTCCCTCCCCAAGCCCCCTCCCAAGTCCCCTCCCAAGTTCATGTTCCCTCCCCCGGACCCCCCCAGATTGCCCCGTCCCGTATCACCCCCATCCCTTCCCTTATTGCGAATAAACCCCTGGAAAGTTATTCTTGGTTGTCTGTGTTTTTATTTGGGGGGGGGGGTTGGCAGTGTGGGTGGATGGGTGCGGGCTGGCTGTGGGTGGACAGGGGGAGATGGTGTTTTGGTGCAGGGCAGGCCTGGTCTTCAGTCTTCCTCCGCAGCGAAGGCGAGCCGGAGGGCATCGCTGATGGCGAGGGCTCACGCAGATGGCTGCTCCCGAGTCGGCTGGGGTCTTGGTTGTTCATAGTTCCTGGCAAATGCTTGGACCTAAGCCTCCCGTGTGAGTGGGATGGGTTCCCCCTGCTGCTCACAAAAGTTGTGTAGCACTGCACATGCCGCAATGACTTGCGGCAGGCTCCGCTCAGCGAGGTGGAGGCGAGTTAGCAAGCACCTCCACCGGGCCTTGAGGCGTCCGAAGGCCCGCTCGACCACCTGTTGACAGCGGGCGAGGCGGCGATTGAACAGCTGCCGGCTGGGGTCGAGTGGCCCAGCGTACGGGCGCATTAGCCAGGGCCGCAGGGGGTAGGCTGCGTCCGCCACTATGAGGACGGGCACCTCTACGCCCCCAAGGTGGATGGTGTGTGGGGGGGAAATGGGTGCCCGCCTCCATGCCTTGGTACAGGGCGGAGTTGCGGAGGACCCTAGAGTCATGGGCCCTCCCTGGCCATCCCACATAGCAGTCTTGGAACCGGCCCCGGTGGTCCACAAGGGCCTGCATAATGACTGAATGGTATCCCTTTCGGTTGCGGTACACCGCAGCCCTGTGCTCCGGGGCGCGCACAGGTCTGTGCGTGGTGTCCAAGATGCCAGCACAGTTTGGAAAGCCAAGGGTGGCCATCCCGGGCATGGTGTCCTGCAGGTCCCCGCATCTCACCAGGCGCCGTAGGAGGACGTGATTGATGGCCCTGGTGACCTCGCGGAGGATGGTGCTGGTGGTGGACCTCCCGATGCCAAACAGGTGCGCCACTGCCCTGTGGGACTCCGGGGTGGCCAGCTTCCACAGGGCGATGGCCACTTGTTTGTCCACCAGGACGGCAGGCCTCATGGGGGTGTCCCTGTGCTGCAGGTGCAGGGCGAGTTCGCCCACCAGGCGGGTGAAGCTGGTCCTGCTCATACGGAAGTTCTGGCGCCAGAGGTCATCGCCCCAGGTGCGCAGAATGACCCTCTCCCACCAGTCGATGCTGGTCTCACGCACCCAGATGCAGCGGGGCACGGGGAGGGGCAGGGGCAGTAGCTGAGCCCTACGGCTGAGCTGGATGTATTCCTCAGGTAGAGGCCAGTCCTCCTCGGGGTCTACAAACAGAGTCTCCCACAAGTGCCGGAGACCCTGCATGCGCACCGAGGGGCTGGGTGCTGCACGGCGCTGTCTAGGCAGCCGAGCACTGTCCATGGCTTGCAGCGTGCTGCTAGCATGGGTGGACAGGGAAGTGAGGTCAGGGCCGGCTTTTATGTGATTGGCTACCAACATGGCCGTCGACGTGGCCGAGGGAGGCGGCCATGTTGCCACACCTCCCATGCTGCACTGCCCCTGGGTCGAAATAGCAAGTCCACACTGTGGAAACGCTATTTCGATTCCTGTTTTTTGCTTATTTCGCGGACACCATTTTGTTATTTCAAAACAAGTTATTTCGAAATAACATGTTATATCGAAACAAGTTATTTCGAAATAACTTGTTTCGAAACAAGCGCTCCCCGTGTGAACATAGCCTTTGAAAACTTGTGGTGAATGGGGGAGGTGCCAGAGGAGTGGGAAAAAGCAAATATAGTGCCTATCTTCAAGAAAGGAAAAAAGGACGATCCAGGGAATTACAGACCTGTCAGCCTCACCTCAATCCCTGGATAAACCACGGAGCAGGTTCTCAAAGAATCCAACCTGAAACACTTCTAGGAAAACAGAGTGATCAGGAACAGTCAGCAAAGATTCACCAAGAGTAAATCATGCCTGACCACCCTCATTGCCTTCTATGATGAGATGACTGTATTTGTGGATGCAAGAAGAGCTGTTGACATGATATACCTCAATTTCAACAAGGCTTTTGATACGGTTTCCCACAGCATTCTCGTCAGCAAGTTAAGGAAGTATGGATTGGATATGCGGACTGTAAGGTGGATAAAGAACTGGCTAGATCAATGGTTTCAGCGAGTAAGAATCAATGGCTCCATGTCTAGTTGGCAACCAGTAACAAGTGGTGTGCCCTAGGGGTCAGTCCTGGGGCCCGTTCTGTTCAACATTTTCGTTAATGATCTGGATGATGCAATAGATTGCACACTCAGTAAGTTTGCAGATAACACCAAGCTGGGGGGAATGGTAGACATGCTGGAGGGCAGGGACAGGATTCAGGGAGACCTAGACAAATTGGAGCAGTTGGCCAATGGAAATCTCATGAGGTTCAACAAGGACAAGTGCAAAGTCCTGCACTTGGGATGGAAAAACCCCATGCACTGCTACAGGCTGGGAAGCGATCAGCTAAGTAGCAGCAGAGTAGAAAAGGACCTGGGGGTCATGGTGGATGGGAAGCTAGGTATGAGTCAGCAGTGTGCTCTTGCTACCAAAAAGGCCAATGGCATACTGGGCTGCCTCAGAAGAAGTGTTACCAGTAGATCAAGGGGTGTGATCATTCCCCTCTATTTGGCACTGGTGAGGCCACATCTGGAATACTGTGTTCAGTTTTGGGCACCCCACTATGAGAAGGACATGGGCAAATTAGAAAGAGTCCAGTGGAGGGCAACAAAAATGATAAAGGGGCTGGAGCACAGCAGCTATGAAAAGAGACTGAAGAAACTAAACTCATTCAGCCTGCAGAAGAGAAGACTGAGGGGGGATTTGATAGCAACCTTCAACTACTTGAAGGGATTCTCCAAGGAGGATGGAGCTTGGCTGTTCTCAGTAGTACCAGAAGGCAGAACAAGGAGCAATGGTTTCAAGTTGCATCTGGGGAGGTCGAGGTTTGATATTAGGAAAAGCGTTCTTATTAGGAGCGTAGTGAAGCATTGGAATGGGCTATTTAGGCAAGTGATGGAATCTCCAACTTTGGAGATATTTAAGGCTCAGATAGACAAAACCGTGGCTGGGATAATTTAGTGAGAGTGGTCCTGCTTTTTTGGCAGGTGGTTGGACTAGATGACCTCATGAGGTCCCTTATAACCCTATGATTCTATGATTCAGGAAGACAGGTTATTTTAATCATGTGTGCCTTTGTTAAATAGACTGTAAAAGAGTTGCAAACACCTGTTAAGTTTCATTTACTTAAACTTCTGGGTACTTGATACTGTTCAGTGCATTTAACTGTGTAAGTTTGTCATTTTCTAATAAAAGTCACATAAATAGTGGAAAACAAAAAAAATGTCTCCAGTTGTTTGTGTAAGTAAACCGACTCCGGTGCCTCAGCTCTGCCAATGAATCTGTCAAGCCATCAACTTTGAATGGCAACAAGGAGTTGTCACAGGATGCACATTTGTGCACCCCTGGGGTATGATCAGTGCAACTTTTCAGTTCACTTTTACAATGTAATTGTGTGGTTTGATGCTAAAAGGTTCCCTTATGGATGCTCATAACAGTCTGCATAATTACTATGGTACATGTTTTCTGCAGCACCATGCATGTGTACAGATATGAAGTAAGCTTGCAGGTTTTTTACTTGGTGCAAGGGAAGGAGAACTATCAGAATTGTCTTCCAGCAGCATGGAGACAGCAAGAGCTGTTGCCTGAAAAGCCCCCAAATAAGGGTCCTTTGGGTACAGTATGAGGAGGGGGAGATACCAGCACTTGGTACAACCAAGCTCTTTTATTGGGGGGCGGGGGAGGAAGAAATTCAATTAAAACAAATCATCCTCCCTTATTCTTTTAAGAACCCTAAGACAGAAAATAAACAAACAAAAGAATAAAATACACAATAAAAGTCCTAATCCTATCTCTATAGTTAGTCCCTTAATTAAAACTATGTTACAATCTGTACTATTAAGCATTATTAAATTCACTTACAAAGACATGGATTGATTCAAACTCTTTCCTGATTCAGTTTTGGTGCACCAGCCCTGTCTCTAGTGGAATGTTTCTCTCTCGTCCAGCGAGCTTGCCGGTGAAAAGATTCATCACTGGGGAGGGAACCGTGGGTGATCAGTCCTCAGTTCAGCAGTAGATTCGTGCCTCCACAGACCTCTGTTCTTCACATGCTCTTTCAGTGGTTTTATTGTGTTCAACAACCCCACTTGCAGTTTCCAGAAGGTGCCATTGCTTTGTTTTACTATAGTTGTCGCCCTTTGAGAAGCTACATCTCTACCTTATTGGTCCTTAGGCTTGTTGCAGTTTTTTTTTTTTTTTTTGCTGACAGAACACTGTCACTTCTTATTTAAGCCAATCAGAATTTGTTGCTAGGTAGACATGGTGTTGTAAGTGTCTTTACAATTAAAGTACCTTTATAACTACTTCTACAAACTAGTTGTGCATACCAATTTCCTTACACAGTGTGTTTTTTTCCCCTCCATACAGGAAACAAGCCAGCATCTGCAACAGAACTGTGACAACTGCAAAATAGAAATAGGATAAAAAAACAAAAAAAAACAAAAAAAAACTGGCAAACTGTTATTTATCAACTTTTTTTTTAATAGCAGATGGGTTTTATTGCCATAAACTGTACCCTCCATTGACATTTCCCAATCAGTGTTGCAACCACATACCCAGAGAAGATAACAATGACAATAGGGCTAGCTAAATGTCTGTAGCACCTCAGTCCAGGAAAAGGGGAAGGTGCAGAATGGTTTGCAAAAAATAACAACAAACAGACACTTTGAACTGTGAGATGTTTTTTGCCAGAGACTCTCCATCTTGAAACACCAATAAGAAGGATTGGGGCTTGCCTAGAAATAGGCAGAGAACACCTTCAAACCAGCACAGTTAGACTTGAGTGGTGAGATGAGCATAATTATAGCAGTGTTGTTAGGTTCACATGCATTTGATATCTTTTAGTTACTTGTGGCAATTCCTGTCTCCTTCATTAAGTGATTGTGCATTGACTTGCTATATAGTCAGTTAAAATCATATCCTAATTAATAAACGAGTGGTTGTTTTATCCAAAGCTGTGTGGCCTTCAGAGGGTGTGAATCAGTGAGGCTGGGTGCATCCACTTCAATGTCAAATGGATGGACAAGAGTCTATGGGTACATGCACATTGCTCTGCATTTTTTAAAAACAAATATTCAGGATAAGTATTTTGAAATAATTATCTCAAAAAATACCTTTTTTTCAAAAATGTTATTTCGGGACAACAGTCCGCCGATTGCTTGTTGTCCTGAAATACCACTTTTTCTTTTTTTTTAAAGAAAGTATACACCAGACTTTGTTTTTCGGAAAAAAGCAAGGCAATGGATGAGATAGGGAGGCTTTTTCAAAAAAATAAAAAAAATAAAAAAACAGCCTTTGCCGTATCCGGGATATGGCTTTTTTTTTTTTTAAAAAGCTACCTTGAACAAGGCTTTTTCTTTTGAAAAAGCTGTCAGGTTTAGCTTTTTCAAAAAAGTGTCTGGTATCTCGAAATACCAGACCACTTTTCTGGGATCGCTCTACCTCATTATATTTTGAAGAAAAGCCTTTTTTGAGGTAGTTTTTTCAAAGAATGCCATTCCCGGACACGACTAAGGCTTTTTTTTTCAAAAAAGCCTCCCTATCTCATCTGCTGACTTGCTTTTTTTTAAAAAAAGGAGGTTCAGTGTAGACTTTCTTTTTCGGGGGGAAAAAAAAAGTGCCATGGTATTTCAGAACAATGAGCTGTCCCCTGACTGTTGTCCTGAAATAGCATTGTTGGAAAAAAAAGTGTTTTTGAGATAATGATTTCAAAATGCTTATCCCGAATAAAGGTGTTTTTTAATGCAGGGATCAGATAAGGCTGTCCATTTCTGTAAAATAGAAGTTCCCACTGTGGTATCTTGCACTGGGAGTGCATGCATGGGAACCATCCTTTGAGTGGCCAGGGAGCACATGCCCACTGCTGTGCATTGATTACATTGTAGGAGTCATAACAGGGTAAGTATGGGTTCAGAAGTGAAGATCGGAGGGTTGGGGGGACGTGACACAGTGACACACTGGACCAGATTCTGGGATGACACCATCACAGGGGTAAAATGGAATCTTCCCTTCCCATCAGATTTAAACTCCTCTTTCTATCACTTACTCTCAACAGATCCCTTGGTCTGCTTAAAGGTTCCTCCACACATTTCACATTTTTATCCCACAGGCACTGCCTGACATCTTATTTATATATATTTAAGAAAAGTTCTCAAGCAACAAGCTCAAACATCTGTTCAAAATTTTGAACACTCCTTTCCCTCAATCTCTTTTGCATTAGAAGTTTCTTCTGTATAAATTCAGCAACATTCATACCAGTACACCTCTTAAGATTTCTAGATTTTACCATGTATGCATTGGGAGTAATCTGGAACCTTTTCTAAACAAAGAGATTCCTGTGGCACCTTAACGACTAACAAATTTATTTGAGCTTAAGCTTCTGTGGGCTCCAACCAACTTCTCTCGTTATTTTTGCTGTACATAGAATAACACGGCTACGCCTCTGAAACTTTTTCAAGACAGTTTCTTTAAAGCAGCTTTCACTGGCATTTAATTAAATATATTTAGAAATTTTCCAATTAACATTTTAATGAAGTGGAGATGGGGACATTCTTGTCAGCAGGAATTTCATGAACTGCACACAGAGCCTCAAAAGGAGCAGGATAGTCTACAATATCACATGACTCCCTGTATGCTGGACAGAATTAGTTCCAGCTATGGATTTTTGGACTGATGAGAATGTGTTCTGGTTCTGCTTTTCCAGGAAGCCCAATTCGTATTTTTGCATCTCCAGTTGGTATTTTTTCTCCTACTACTATTTCTTAGCCTCCCTCATTGTTAGCTATAAGGCCTGCTGATGGGCAGCCTTCTGATACTCCCTGGCTTGTTTTTGAGCCTCAGCATCTTTGGCCTGTTCTTGAAAAATGTGTGCTACTGAAATATTTGTGAATCTGGGAAATACTCACAGTGTTGGCCATTGCTAGCTCACCAGTGGGGCAAAGGGGTGTTCTGCAGCCAGACAGGTATTAAGTGACAATTACCAGTCATTGACAATGAGGGGGAACTGTAAAGAAGGGGTTTGTGATTTAATATGTCCAAAAGGGAGGCCGTGTTACTCTAGTTCTGCAAAACAAGTAGGAGTCCTGTAGCACTTAAAGACTAAGAAATTTATTTATCTTCAAAGAGCCTGATGAAGTGGGATCTTCTCCCATGAAAGCTCATGCAATAAACAATTTATTTTTTTTAGTCTTTAAGTGTCACAGGGCTCCTTCCTTGTTTTGCAATTTAATAGGTAGTTGTTCAAGCTCTACACAACACTCCTATGAAAGACATGAGTGACTGCTTGAGGTAGTATTTCCATAAAAGGTCACATATGGTATAACTGTGCTATAACAAATACCATAGTCAGGGTCAGTCAATTATTTTTATCAAGGTTCAAATTTCTTGGTCAACACATAATCAGAATTGAGATCCTCAGCCAGCTCCCCTCTCCTAATGCTTTGATTGCCCTCCCAAGCTCCCTGATTACCCCTTGTCCATTGAGTAGGATGAACTTATTTCCCTAAATGGAACACAGGAAACACTAGGCTGTCATGAGTCACTTGAAGTTGTTTCCTGTCCCCTCAAAAAAAAAAAAAGTTCCTTAATGCTTCCAATTCAACTAAGTAGCAGAGATGGGCATAGACGTATAGGTGACGGAGACAAATGGATATGGATTTGGCAGCAAAGCAGAGTCTGAGTAAATCTGAATAATTTTGAGCTCTCAAGCAGGAGATGAAGCAACTGGCCTACTATCCAAAGCGTGATGTGATGCCTCTTTGGGGGCTGGGATAGCAGAGGGGAAGAAAGGAGGCTCTGGTAGCAGAAGAGACTAAGCACACTACCTTCATCCACCCTGGGGTGACAGGGAGAAGCCATGGTGTAGCAGAACTGAGTGAATGGAAGCAGATAGGGGAGGGAAACAGGCCAGCTGGAGAAGGGAAGTTGGAATAGCTCCCAGATACTGTTCTCAAGGGCTAGGGAAAACACAAGGCTAGGATGGAGGGGCTCTTGGGACAACTTAGGGCTAGAGGAAAGGAAAGGGATTCCAAAGACTGATCAGACAGGGGTCCATGGGTCTGGAGGTACACGTTGTTCTCAGTGTCATGGCACAAGCTGATGCTGTATGACTCCATTATGCACTTCCCACTCAGGTTGTTTGGTAAGGCCTGGGACCCAAGAGTCACAGTTACATGGCCCAGCTGGCCCCACTTTCGTCAGGGGAATCAGAAAAGGTTTTGAATTAGGGCCTGAACAGTGCTAACCTCTGAAATTGATGAAGAAGTGAATAAACATTTTATACTGGTGATGTTGTTATTGCCTCAAGCCCATTGTATTTGCTCTTCTCTAAAACAACTAAACCTGGGATACTCAGAAGTGGTGTGAGGAAGCAAAGGATTCTGAACTACTGACAGGTAAATTATGCTGTACGAATACGAATCTTAAAATTGTACAAAGGGCAGTTTTAATTTGGTTTTCTATTTGATCGAGTATGGGCAGAAACCAGTCCAACAACCACAACCACAGAACATGATAAATTCCTCATTCCTCCTTTCTTCAGTGAGAGATAGAGTTAGTATAGATGAAATATGGTAAAAGAACTATGTTTAAGAGCAAAAGGCACATTCAAATAGAAAATATAATTAGGTTTTCCTTTATAGCAGTCAGTATGTATACCAAAAAAAAAAAATTCAAGGTTAAAATTAAACAGGCAAGAGTAGCACAGTCACTAATTACTACAGGAGAAGGAAAGGAAAGAATAAAACAAAATTTTGCTAACTGAAATTGTATAGCTGCATTCCCTTAAGAGCCAGTTCTATATCCACTGAAGTCTGTTGTCAAACTCATGTGAATTTAAATGGCAGAAAAATCAGAATGTTAATACGTATTATGTAAAAGAAATAATGTTCAAAGAACATTAAGATTGAAAACTCATGTTCCCAACAGTTAAGAAAGGTTAGTACATACTTCATTCACCTCCCTTTGTATATACAATGTTTACATGACTACCTCTCTTTATTTACATGATCACATAATATTTTTTTTCATGGGATCATGGATGGTGTTCACCAGCTTCATAAATATTAATTAATTAATTCTCACAAGAAGCTGTGAGATTACAGGACAGCATTATGTCCATTTCACAGATAGTGAACTGAGACATAGAGTCATGACTGTTAAAATTGTCCCCTAATTCTGAATGCCCATTTTGAGATATCTGTAGTCTGATTTTACAGACAATTTAGCATTTTATGGCATTTTATTTGCCCAGAGCACAATTCTCATCGACTTCATTTACAGCTATGAATGCAAATCAAATACAAGTGTCTTATATGATTAATGATGATTGAAGAATGAACCCAAAGTTTCTGTGTTTTACTTGATCTCTTATAGTTGTTAGTTTCTGCATAGTCCACTGTGTCAGAACCAGGAGCAGGCAACAGAGCTGTTAACAGGGGAGTTTGAGAGGGAGTTAGGGACTGTAGAGGAGTTCTGTGGAGTTGAGAATGCTGTGTGTGTTTGATTTTCTGTTTTGTGTTTGTTTTCTGGTTTGGCTTCTTTTTTTCTTTTTTTTTTTCCTCTTTTTTTTCTTTTTCCTCAGTTTGCAGGGGCTGAGTGGCAGTTGGGATCAGGTGACCCCAGTTAGGGGTGGAGCCTTCCTATTGGGGGAACTATAAAGGCAGCCACTCAAGCAAGCTGCAGCTGCAGCTGCACCAGCACCAGGAGCAGACAACAGGGCTGTTAACAGGGGAATTTGGAGACAGACAGACAGACTTATGGCAGAGATGGTAGCAGAAATCACTCCAACAAGAAAAGAGACAATGAAGATGAGAGGATGTGGAAGCTGTGGGATGTACATCATCTTGGAGGGTGTGACCCCAAAGAATTTAGTTTGTATGAAGTGCTGCCTCATAGAGCTGTTGGAGGAGAAAATCTGAGGGTTGGACGTGCAGGTGACAACAATGGTTGAGTCTAGAAGGGGGTTTGAACAGTTGATGGAGCAAAGGACTGGAGAGGCTGGAGACAAAACCTCAGACCGACAGATGGAAACAGGAGCAACCACTTCCGAGGGGAGACTGCTAGGTGAGGAAAGTGAGCAGTGGAAATATGTGACTGTGAGAAGGTGTCGGAGAAAAATATCAGCTAGTGAAGGTCAAATAGAACTCAGTAACAGGTTTGCTGAATTAGCAAATGAAGGAGTCCAGCAGGTGAACACTGAAGGTGGGAGTGTGAGGAAGAAGAGGAGAGCAGCTAGTCCCATTCAAAGGGGAGTTGAACCTCTGGTGATAAATAAGAGCCCAAGGAGCATTCAGGAGCAGATACAGAGGATTGTGAACAGCAGCTGTAGACATCATGACTCCCGGACAGAGAGAACTGGGGATAGACTGGAGAGGCACACTGTTTCCAGGAAAAGGCAAGTGTATGTGACTGGGGATTCTTTGCTGAGGAGGACAGACAGGCCTATAACTAGAAGTGACCCTGAGAACAGGAGAGTGTGCTGCTTGCCTGGAGCTAAGATACATGCTGTGGATCTGAGGCTGAAGAGGATCCTCATGGGAGCAGGAAAGAATCCTCTGATTGTCCTTCATGTGGATATGAATGATACAGCTAGATTCTCATTGGAACTTATCAAAGGAGACTATGCCAGGCTGGGAAGTACTCTCAAGGAGCTGGAGGCTCAGGTAATCTTTAGTGGTATTCTGCCTGTCCCTAGAGGAGGACAACACAGGTGTGAGAAGATTCTGGCAGTTAACAGATGGCTCAGGCATTGGTGTTACAAGGAGGGCTTTGGGATTTATGGGCACTGGGAGGCATTCATGGACAGAAGATTGTTTGCTAAGGATGGACTTCACCTGAGCAGGGAGGGTAACAGACTTCTGGGAGGGAGGCTAGCTCAACTGATTGAGAGCTTTAAACTAAGGACTATGGGGAGATGGTTGGGACATGCTCAGACAATCTCTACACCTGATACTAGCATTGAGGGGCAGGAAACCGAATTCAGAAAAGAAAGATTTGAGAAGCAGTATAGATGCTAGAAAGGTGGGAGGCACGAATACTGGTCTGATGGGCGATGTTGGCAGC
Source organism: Podocnemis expansa (assembly GCA_007922195.1). Lineage (NCBI taxonomy): Eukaryota > Metazoa > Chordata > Testudines > Podocnemididae > Podocnemis > Podocnemis expansa. The sequence continues at coordinate 19,717,055 of ML681989.1, read as the reverse complement.
AGTAAAAAAAGGCCATGTCTGGTACAGAATGTGAGCAAAGCCAAGCAGAGAAAGCTAAATTTTTTATATACCAATGCGAGAAGCCTAGGTAATAAAATGGAGGAACTGGAACTACTGGTAGAGGAATTGAAACTGGGTATTATAGGGATAACAGAAACATGGTGGATTAGTAGTCACGACTGGTGTATGGGTATTAAAGGCTATGTACTCTTTAGGAAAGACAGATGTAATGATAAAGGTGGTGGTGTGGCATTGTATATCAATGAAGCAATAGAATTCAAAGAAATTCAGAGTGATGAAATTAGCAGGACGGAGTCTATCTAGCTGAAAATCACATTGGAGAATAAAGCTACTAGAGTTTCTCCTGGCTTAGTGTTTGGGGTGTGTTACAGACCGCCGGGATCTGATTTGGACATGGATAGAGAACTCTTTAAGGAAGTAAACACTACTGGGAAATGTGTGATTATGGGAGATTTTAACTTCCCAGTTATAGACTGGAGGATATGCACTAGCAGTAATAAAAGGGTCCAGATTTTCTTGGAGGTGATAGCTGATGAATTTCTCCATCAAGCAGTTTCCAAACCAACGAGAGGAGACACGACCTTAGATTTGGTATTAGTCAGTAGTGAGGACCTCATAGAGGAATTATTTGTAGGGGACAGCCTAGGTTCTAGTGATCATGAGCTAATCCAATTTAAACTGAATGGAAGGGTAAACAAAAATAAATCTGTCACTAGAGTATTTGACTTCAAAAGGGCTAACTTCAAAAAAATAAGGGAATTAGCTAGGGAAGTGGACTGGACCAAATAATTCATGGATATGAACATTGAGGATGCTTGGAACTGCTTCAAGACAAAGCTCCAGGAATTATTTGAAGCCTGCATTCCAAAAAAGAGGGAAAAAAATTCAGGCATGGGTTCTAAACCAAGCTGGATGAATATACATCTTAAACAGGGGATTAGGAGGAAACACAAGACCTACAAGGAGTGGAAGTTGGGAGGGATAGGAAAGGAGGACTACCTTTTAGAGGTCAGAGCATGTAGGGATCAAGTGAAGAAGGCCAAAAGCCAAGCAGAGTTAGACCTTGCAAAGGGAATCAAAACCAATAGTAAGAGTTTCTTCAGCCATATAAATAGAAGGAAAACACAGAAGGAGAAGGTTGGACCACTATACACTGAGGATGGGATAGCGATCAAGAATAATCTAGGCATGGCTGAATGTCTAAATAAGTACTTTGCCTCTGTCTTTAATGAGGGTGATGTTGAGATTGGGGACATAGGCAGGACAGCTAATGGGAATGAAAATGTAGAAGTGGGATTACCATATGTGAGGTGGAAGCCAAGCTTCAGCTGCTTAATGGAACTAAATCAGGGGGTCCAAATAAGCTTCATCCGAGAATGTTGAAGGAACTTGCACATGAAATTGCCAGCTCTTTAGCAAGGATTTTTAAAGTATCGGTGAACACAGGGGTTGTACCTTATGATTGGAGAATTGCTAATGTGGTCCCTATTTTCAAGAAAGGGAAGAAAAGTGATCCAGGTAACTACAGGCCTGTTAGTTTGCCCTCAGCAGTATGCAAGGTCTTGGAGAAAACATTGAAGGAGAAAGTACTTAAGGGTATTGAGGAAAATGGTAACTGATAAAATACAACACGGTTTTATAAAAGGTAGATCATGCTTGACCAACCTGATCTCCTTTTTTGAGAAGGTAACAGATTTTTTGGATAAAGGGAATGTGGTGGACCTAATTTACTTAGATTTCAGCAAGGCATTTGATACAGTTCCACACAGGGAATTATTAGTTAAATGGGGAAGGATGGGGATTAATATGAAAATAGAAAGGTGGATAAAGAACTGGTTACAGGGGAGACTACAGAGGGTCATAGTGACCTGTCTAGCTGGAAGGAGGTTACTAGTGGAGTTCCCCAAGGATCAGTCCTTGGACCCATCTTATTTAACCTTTTCATTACTGACCTTGGCACAAAAAGTGAGAATGTGCTAATTAAGTTTGCAGACGACACCAAGCTGGGAGGTATTGCCAATACAGAGGAGGATTGGGATAGCATACAGAATGATTTGGATGACCTTGTAAAGTGGAGCATTAGAAATAGGATGAAATTCAACAATGGGAAGTGCAAGGTCATGCACTTAGGGAGAAATAACAGGAATTTTTCTTATAAGCTGGGAATGCATCAGCTGGAAGTGACAGGGGAAGAGAAGGACCTGGGGGTACTGGTTGATCACAGAATGACAATGAATAGCCAATGCAATGTGGCAGTGAAAAAAGCTAATGTGGTCCTAGGGTGCATCAGAAGGGGTATTTCCAGTAGAGATAGGGAGGTGTTAGTACCATTATACAAGGCACTGGTGTGATCTCACTTGGAGCATTGTGTACAGTTCTGGTCACCCATGTTTAAGAAAGATGAAGTCAAACTGGAAGAGGCGCAAAGATGGGCTACAAGGATGATTCGTGGAATGGAACATCTTCCCTATGAAAGATGACTTAAAAAGCTTGGTTTGTTTAGTCTGACCAAAAGAAGGCTGAGAGGAGATATGATTGCTCTTATAAATACATTAGAGGGATAAATATAAGTGAGAGAGAGGCATTATTTGAATACAGTGCCAATGTGGACACAAGAACAAATGGATACAAACTGTCCTTCAGAAAATTTAGGCTTGAAATTAGATGCAGATTCCTAAACATCAGAAGAGTAAAGTTCTGGAATAGCCTACCAAGGGAAGTGGTGGGGGCAAAAACCTTAGGTGCATTCAAAACCAAGCTTGATAAGTTTATGGAGGGAATGATATGATGGACTGTGTAGCTTTGCCATTGTCTGTCTTTTACTACTGGTGATGGGTATGATAAGGACGTTGCAAGGGGCATTTAATTGAGTGGTTTCTGAGTATTACAGAGAAGTTCTTCTTGACTGGCTATTGTGGACTTGCCCTCATCTTCAGGGTTTAACTGATCACCATATTTGCAATCGGGAAGGAATCTTCCCTCAGGGCAGATTGGCTTGCGTGCTGGGGGGGGGGGGGTTGCCTTCCTCTGTAGCATTGGGCATGTCTCACTTGCTTGTTGATTCTCTGTATTAAAGTCTTTAAATCATGATTTGAGGACTTTAACAGCTCAGTTATGGATTTGAGGTTCATTGTAGGAGTGGGTTGGTGAGGTTTTGTGGCCTGCACTGTGCAGGAAGTCAGACTAGATCATCATATTGGTCTCTGCTGGCCTTAGAGTCTAGGGGTATGTCCACACAGGCATCTTATTTCAAAACAACAGAGGTTGTTTCGAAATAAGAAGTGGCATGTCCACACAACACACCGTTATTTCGAAACCGTTAAACCTCGCATCTAATCAAAATAGCCGTTGTTTCAAAACGGTTGTTTCAGAACAATGGCATTAGGACACGTTGTTTTGACATACCACCATTGTTTCGAAACAACTGTTTCAAAGCAACATGTCCAAACGGCCTTCTTTTGAAATAACCATTTTGAAACAATGGCTATTTCGAAAGCAGACTTTTCCTTAATTTAAATTAACAAACTCATTTCAAAATGGGTTATTTCAAAATAATGATGTATGCATGGACATAGCCTATGGCTATGTCTACACACAAGGCTTTATTTCGAAATAAAGCCTTTATTCCGAAACATGTTTTGAAGGAAAAGCCTTCCCCTCAGCACCCTGTCCTTGGTGCTGAGGGGGGACAAGCCACAGGGCATGGGGGGGCTGCCCCCAAGACCAGCGAGGAACCCCACAGAGGGGCGCCGATGCCCCGCTCTCCCCACCACTGGGGCTGCTCAGAAGCCCTGGGCAAGGTGCAGGGGCTCCCCACTCTCCCCGCTGCCCGGGCTGCTCCCAAACCCCACAGTGGGGTCCGGGGGCGCCCGGCTCTCCCTGCTGCCAGGGCTGGTGGCAAAGCCCAGGGCAGGGTGCCGGGGCCGCGGCTTTTCCCGGCCACAGGGGCTGCAGCCAGGGAGCCGGTCCCGACCCGGGTCCCCAGCGAGTGAGCGGCCGCTGCCACGGGGAGCCGGGTCCCGCCGGCTCCTCAGGCCCTGGGCTCAGCGGGGGCAGTGGCTGCGAGTCCCGTGGCTCCCCCGCCACCAGCTCGGGGGCCTGCAGCCACGGGCGGGGTGGCTGCAGCGCCCTCCAGCAGGGCGCAGGGTGAGCCGCCTGGGCTGTGGCCACCCCACTGAGGGCTGCAGACCCCCGAGCTGGTGGCGGGGGAGCCGCGGGACTCGCAGCCGCTGCCCCCGCTGAGCCCAGGGCCTGAGGAGCCGGCGGGACCCGGCTCCCCGTGGCAGCGGCCGCTCACTCGCTGGGGAGCCGGGTCGGGCCCTGCGCCTTGGCAGCAGCCCCGGCAGCAGGGAGAGTGGGGAGCCCCGGCACCCTGCCGCAGGGCTTCTGAGCAGCCCCAGCGGTGGGGAGAGCGGGGCATCGGCGCCCCTCCGTAGGGCTCCTCGCTGGTCTTGGGGGCAGCCCCCATGTCCTGCTGCTTTGCACCCTGGGAGGAGGTTCAAATCCTGTTGTTTCAGAATCCATTTTTTCCGAAACAACAGGTCCAAATGGCATTATTTCGAAATGACCATTTCGAAATAACAGCCATTTCGAAATCCAGGTTTAACTGTTTCAAAAGGATGATTCTTATTTCAAAAGGACAGGATCTGTCTTTTTGAAATAAGAAAACGTCATGTAGACCTAATTTCTTTTATTTCGAAATAACGAGTGTTATTTCCAAATAAAAGTGCCGTGTAGACATAGCCTATGAGTCATGTAGCCTCCAGATTTTGTGTTTTAGTTAATGAGCAGTCAGTTGCAAGCAGACCTATTATTATTATTATTATTATTATTATTATTATTATTATTATCTCCTCACACTTTGTTCCATTCTCAGGGTGGATTGTCTCATGCTTATCCGCTTTCTACAGCCTTCAGTTTCAGCATGATAGCTGCAGGTGGAGTCTTGACTCCTGTCTTTGTTTTCCAAACCGTTTGGGCTACCACCAGTCTCCTTATCTATTTGCACCCTATGCATACATTCCTCACTCATACACAAAAAGATTTAATTAAAATATTTTATAAGTTCAGCAGTACAAAGTTCAGATGAACAAACAAAAAGGAGAAAACTAACAAAATGGAATCTACATATGTCAAGCAAAAGGTGTGCATCATTAAACCATATTATACTCTAGACAATATACTCTAGACAATAACCTTTACCGTGTTAATATTTTTAAAAAAATTACAGAAAATCTATTTACATTTATTTCTATTTTAATTAGGTAATTAAACAAAGAATATAATTTGCATATACAATCCTTAGAGATCGCTCATACGGATGCTAAACTATTTGTTTGATCATGTATTTAGCTATGACAATTTGAGGAAAGTAGTTAGCTCTCAATGGGTATGTCTACACTATGGCTATGTCCACATACAAGCCCTTGTTTCAAAACAAGCCATTTTGAAACAAGCTGTTTCGAAATAAAGGCCTTATTTCAAAATGCCTTATTTCGAAATAACAAAAAAAAGCTATTTTGAAATAAGGAAAAAAGAGGGAATCGAAATAGCATGTCCACTGTGACATGCTATTTTGAAATAAGGGAGGAGAGGGGCAGGGAGGCCTGTGCTGGGCCAGGGACGCCCTGCCCCCGGGCATCCCCTGCCCCCCAGCGCTTCTGCAGAGGGCTTCCCCTGCCCCCCCAGTGGCTCCTGCCAGCGGTGGGGGGCTCCCCCTGCCCCCTCGCCACTTCTGCAGGGGGCGGGGGGCTTCCCTTGCCCCCTCACCGCTTCAGCCGTAGGTGGGGGGCTTCCCAAACCCCCCGTGGCTCCTGCCACGGGCGGGGAGGCTTCCCCGGTGCCTCCCCGCCACTTCTGCCACGGGCCGGGCCAGGGCCACCTCCCATCCGGGGTTCCCCGGTGACCCCCCCACAGGTGGGGAGCACCAGGGAATCCCAGGCTGGAGGCAGCCCCGGCCCCACCCATGGCAGAAGCAGCGGGGGGGCACTGGGGAAGCACCCCTGCCCCTGGCAGGAGCCGCAGGGGGCAGGGGAAGCCCCCCACCCGTGGCTGAAGTGGCGGCGGGGCAGGCGAAGCCCCCTGCAGAAGCAGTGGGGGCAGGGGGAGCCACGGGGAGCAGGAGGCAGGGCGACAGGGAACCCCAGGGGCAGGGTGCCCCGGCTTAGAGGCGGCCTGAGCAGCAAGGTGAGCCCCCCCAGGAGCGTCCACCCCACGGGGGCTGCAGTCCCCCGGACCAGGCTGCAAAGCCAGCAGCTCCCCCACAGCCCAGGCAGGGGGCAGAGGCCTGGGGGTGCCCCAGCCGGCTCCCCCCCGCTTCCCCTTGCCGGCGGTAAGGGGGGCGAAGGGGGATGAGGCTCCCATCCCCCCCTGCTCCGAGCAAGGGGATGTGGGGGGGAAGCCGGCTTGGGCACCCTCAGACCCCCTGCATTCCACTCAGCACCCTGGCTAGGGTGATGATCCCTGGCCAGGGTGCTGGGGTGGACCTTCCCCCCAGGGTGCGATGTACCCTGGGAGGAATGTCCTTGTTATTTTAAAACAATCCTTTTTTTGAAAGAACATGTCCAAATGGCTTATTTCAAAACAATTGGTTTTGAAATAACATTCCTTTTGAAAGCAAAGTAGTTTAATGCCCCTGGCCAATTGGAAGTTGTTGGGAAACAGGAGCCCTCAGATCAGTTGTTCCAGCAGCCCTACCCCACTGTGTGTGTGGAAGGAAGCTAAACCCAACCATGCAGGTGGATTGTTTCAGGGCTGCAAACCCTGCTCACAAGCATGATGAAAGACTCGAAGGATGTCCCAAATACAGCAGACTCTCCATTGCATTGAACCCCAACCCTACAGTTCCTTGCTGTAAACCTTTGTTCACAGCTGGAAGAAAATGTTGCTTCCCTAAACATGGCGTTTTCCTTCTTCATTGCTTTGGGGAGAGCCAGCGCTGATCCCAGTCTTGGTTGCCTGAAAGTGAAAATGATCCATGGTGGTTCTCTGGTGTGTTTGTGTGTAAATATCCCAGCACTAGGGAAAAAGCTGTCTGCTCCAGTCCAGTGGAAACCTCAAGGCTAAAGCAGATCAGTTAATGAGATTGGCAATGGCAAATCTGAGTGGGGAAGTCTGCCCCGTGCACAGATCCCTGACACGTCCTTCCCCCCCCCCAGCCCGGATACCCAATGTGTCCCTTTCCCCCCAGCCTGTATCCCTACCGTTTCTCCCCAGCCTCAAGCCCCACCATGTCTCCCTTTTCTCCCCAGCCCCAGTCCCTGTTGTCTCCCTTTTCCCCCCAGCCCGGATCGCTGCTGCATCTCTTCTCTCCGGCCCCTGATCGTCATGTTTCAGATGGCTAGGAGTCCAATTAAGCTGACTTAATCCAACTCCTGGGCTACATTGGCCTAAGTCAACTTAATAAATTTGACTTAACTGCTGAGTTGACTTTTAAAGTGAGAGTTATTAAGTTGATTTAAGCATATACTTAAGTCGACTTAGTACCCTCACAGTGTGGCCAGAGCTTTGGCTAAGCTGACTTAAGGGACTTTACATCAACTTAAACCTGTAGTGTAGACATAGCCAACATGTAGCAAAACACAGAGGCCAAAAAGTGTGAGGTGTAGGTGACAGTAGAGACTAGATAGGCAGCAAGTGTCATTCTCTCATTAGTTTAATAAATTAATAAAAATACAGTATTTCAGTTTAACATTTTTTAATTAAAGTTTGAATGAAAAGACAATATCTATGCATTTCTTTTAAATTAAGGTACTTAGGGATGCTGATCCTTCCAGCACCAAAAAACTGTTGCCCATGTGGCACCATGCCTCACATACTGCAGTTCATTGGGTATGTCCACACACACTGTTCAAATCGAAATAACACTGATTATATTGATTTAGAAAATGGTAGGGCCACACTACGTTCCCTTATTTTGAAATGAGGAGCTCCCTCATTTTGAAATAAGAAAAGTTATATTGATATAATAAAACCTAGTATTATACCAATATGATGGTTAAATCAAAATTGTTATTTTGAAATAACACAGTGCAGACATGTTTCACTTTAGCTGTTAAATTGATTTAACACTTTTTGCCCTTCTCCTTTCCAGGTGCTTTCCTTTTTCTATATACTGGGTGAGGGCATGGCCCAGTGAGGGGGCCATGTTGCCACACCTCCCATTGTGCCCCACTCCTGAATCGAAATAGCAAGTCTTGTGTCTGGACATGCTATTTCAATTTGGTTTTTGTTTGTTTGTTTGTTTGTTTTTTTTTTTTTTTTTTGGTGTGGACCTGTTAAATTCATTTAACTTAAATTGATTTAATGATTTTGTTATATCAATGTAAGTTAAATCAGTTTAACTATGTAAGGGTGGACATAGCCAGTGAGTACCATAACTTACTCAGCTGCATCATCAACTTAGAGGGAACACTGCCCCTCACCCCCTCAGCTTCCCTCCCCCAGCTCCTCCCTGTAAATGAAACACATCCACACCATCATTCCATGTGCAGTCCATCATTTTATTGTGTTGGGGACAGGGGGAGATGGGTGGGAGGGGGTGAGGGTTACGAATTGGTGGTGGGGGTAGCGACAGCAGCTGGAAGAAGGTGCTCTTTCTCATCTGCCGGTTCCGCAGCCAGTGGGCATCATCTCAGCTGGTGAGACTGCTGCAGTGCCACCAGTCGCTGCTGTTTTCCTGTGCCCAGGAGTGGGTGAGCACAGATGGCACTCTCTCTGTGCCAACTCTCAGGTAGGGTAAGGGGGTCATCCTGCTATGCCCTGCCCTTGCACTGGCAGCTGCCCTGCGGTATCTGGTCCTGAGCTGGTGGAGTCTGGGAAATGCATGGAGAGTCTGGAATACTGTGCTAGGACATTGCTGGGGTACATCAGGGTTCCTGACCTCCTTGGGCTCCCTGTTGCCACACACAATATGGAGGGTGGTGTAGTCACTTAGGCTATGTTCACACATGGAGGGCTTGTTTCAAAACAAGACATTTTGAAACAAGCTGTTTCAAAATAACTCTTTATTTCGAAACACCTTCTTTTGCAGGACAAAAACAGTGTCTTTGAAATAAGGGAGCGAAATAGCAGGTCCACAGTCTGGACCTGCTATTTTGCTTGGGACCGGGATTGCAGGCACCCGCAGGGTGCAGCGCAGAGGGGCGCTTCACCCCGCAGGTGTCTGCAGAGGACAGCGGACACCCGTGGGGTGCAGGGCCTGGCTGCACTGCACTCCGCGGGTGCCTGCACAGGGCTGCAGGCACCCACGGGGTGAAGCACAGGGCTGCGCCTCACCTGGCGGGTGCCTGCACAGGGCTGCAGGCATCTGCCAGGTGCAGCGCCTGGCTGCGCTGCACCCTGCGGGTGCCTGCGGCCCTCTGAAGGCACCCGCCAGGTGAGGCACAGCGGGGCGCCTCACCCCGGGGGCTTTAAAGCCCAGGCTGCCCCCAAACCTGGGGGGGGGTCCCGGGAGCCCGGCTGGAGCCCGCTGCTGCAGGGGCCGGAGTGAGCACCGGCCCTGGGATTCCCCAGTGCAGCCGCTCCTGCCAGGGGGCGGGGGCACCGGGGATTGCGGGGGGCCTACGCTTACTCCAGCCCCTGCAGCAGTGGGCTCCAGCCGCATGCCCGGGACCCTGCCAACAGGTTTGGGGGCAGCCCTGTGCAGGCACCCACCAGGTGAGGCGCAGCCCCGCGTCTCACTCTGCAGGTGCCTGCAGTCCCCTCCCCCGGCCAGCAGACACCCCTCAGCACCCTGGCCAGGGTGCTGAGGAAGCAGCCCTTCCTCCCAGGGTGCTTAGCACCCTGGGAGGAAGGTCAAATGTTGTTTCAGAACACTTTGTTCCAAAACAATATGTCCACACAGGGCTATTTCAAAACCACTGGTTTCGAAACAACCCTGTTTCAAAAAAAAAAAAAGTTGTTTAAGCTGTTCCGAAAGAATGGCGGCCAGTTCAAAACAAGCAGTGCGTCGTGTGGCCATGGCAGTTCTTATTTGTTGTTTTGAAATTATAAGTGTGTGTGTGAACATACCCTTACTTCCTGTAGTAAGGTAGTTGCTGGGAGAAAGTGAAACTTTTGCTGTGGTGCACTTTGGCCAGCTATCCACAATGCACCACTCCTAAGGTGACCTAGCATCTGCCAGTATGGATGTGGGCAGTCTCCTGGCACTGTGAGTATGGCTGTTCTAAACTGGCTTAATGAGGTCTACATTAAACTGGCTTAAAGTAGACCTTATTAAGCCAGATTTACCGAGCCTGTTGTGTACACATAGCCAAGGAGAGCTCTGTAAAGCTCAGAATTTTGTCTTCCTCATGAACAGAAGCTAGTTCAATAAAATATTTTCTCACCCACTTTTTCTGTCTTGTACACTTTCAGAATTTTTTAATATGAAAATTAAAAGGGCTTTGAATATTAAAATTGGTTTTGTATAAAATAGTAAGTTCATGCATTATTCATTCCCCCCCTCTTTAAAGTGAGGAGTAAAAAAATAATCTGATCCTTAAGACCCCTTCACAGACAAGATTATTTTCATTTTAAACTTTTCTACCCTTCATTTTAAGAGAGACAGACAACAGGCCAGATTCATACTTGATGTAACACAGTAGATACTAGCCAAGTTATATCAAAGATGTTTTTAGCCAAGAGTTTCTAACAAAAGTTGTTGGGTTTTTTTTTAATTATTATTATTTCAGTGTTTGACTAGAAGGTTATGTGATATTCATTAAATATAGAAGTCAGAAGGATGTATGATTATGTGGCTCACAAGTGAACCTAACAGCTATCTATTTTTTGTTGTGATGGAAACATACTCTGCAAACCTGAATAAGTTGAGCTTATTCTATCAGTGTAAATAACTTATCAAATGTGTACTGTATAGTGGTAAGTGCAATGTTTAAGTGTAGGATACAGGAAGATTTGTATCTCACTGAGAATTGAGCACTGACCTTGCAGTACAATATCTAATTGTTCATCTGCTTAGTATGGAGAAAGACATGTTAAATCAAAACAATAATTTTTCACCACCACTAAACTCTTGATTCTGAATATCCCTGATATTGATTTGATGTCAGCAGCTGGCCACTCACTCTATAAGGGTAAGTCTACATTGGAGCCTTAGGTCGACTTAACCTTCTTTAAGTCAACTTAAGGAAAGCTCTACCCACATTGTAAATTTATTAAGTTAACTTAAGCTCTTCCTTAAGTCGACTTAATAACCCCACCTCTTAAGGTTGACTTAATGCTTAAGTCAGGGGTCGGCAACCCCCAGCACATATGCCAAAAATGGTACAGGAGCCAAGCCTGAGTGGTATGCAGGACTGCTCAGGCTCCCTGCTGCTCCCACTTCCCCAGCACTGTGTGGCCTGGGGCAGTAAGAGCCACATGCTGTGGTTCCAGGAGTGTAGCCAGCAGGGGCAAAGAAACTTCAGCTTGTAGCTCCTAGCCCCTCCTGCCCCCCCCCCACTGGGCAGCTCAGAGCTGCCACTGCCAATGAGAGCTGGCCCCGGCCTCAACCCCTGGAGACTACCCACCAGCAAGGGCAGGAGGCAGTCGCAACCCTGACCCCCAGAGGCTATCTGCTGCCAGAGGCATTGCTGGCCCTGGCCGGGGACTGGAGGCTGCCCCCGACCCCCTTTTGCTTCTCCCTCCAGCACTCACTGAGGGTGCGGTGGACAGGGCTGACACACGGGCCAGCAAATGTGGCTGACCCCTGGCTTAAGCCAACCTTATTACGTAAACTTAAGCCAGTGTAGCTGAGACATACCCCTTAAGATGACTTAAAAAGATTGATTTAAGTGTTAAGGCAACCTAAGAGCTGCCAGTGAGGATGTGGGCAGTCTACAGGAGTTTTCAGTTTGGATGTTCTACATTGACTTAACAAGGTTGACTTTAAGTTGACTTAAATAGATTTAGCAAGGTCAATTTTAACAGAGCCTCCAGTGTAGACATACCCTAAGAGACCGGGGGGGGGGGGGGGGGGGCTTAAATCCAAGTACAGCAGAACACGGTAGAAGTTCAGATCTGGACACAGATTTGGTAGATCAGGCTCATATCTAACATAAACAGTGTATGACTCTCTGATCCCTTTAAAAAAAAAATAACCAGTCTGATTAGTTACAAATTAGCAACAATATCACAATTAGATTTGTGCTACTGTGTTGGTAAAATGACAACAGCTAAGGATGGTTAGCCATAATCTATGCAGAATGTCATCAAAGACATTTGATTTGAAAACCATCTCACTGAAAACTTTCATTTTGCTCACTCCATCTGTTGCATCTATTTGTTATAGATTGTTTTATGCATATAGTGATGCTGCACATACTTACACAGATTTTTAACATTAATACTTTGAGTATTCCTTTAGGGATGTATTTGAAGGATGAGGAACTTAGGTTGGAAGCTCTTTAGACTAGGGGCTGTATACACCTACACTGTGGAAGATTATAAATAATCGTGGTATACCCAGGGTACAATCTGGACTGATGAATAGCTGTGTCCTCTCAGCTCATTATCTTGGAGTGCCTTTTACACTGCTTCACTGGTAGAGCTACCAATCCTGGTTTCTTAACCAACAACCTCCAGCATGTAGATTACTCCCCATTACATCATATGAATGCAGGAGCCAGTCACTTTTGAATTATATTGCAGAGTGACACCAGCAAGCTCCCAGTCCCACACTTTCCTAAGACATTTGCATTTTGTATTGCTCAGATCTCTCCTGGGTAATACTAGCTCATGTAAAATCTGTCATTTTAATAATGGAAAATGATCTACACAAATCCTTTTATGTCAAATAGAGTTTTCCAATCACTTAAAACACACTCATTTAAACAACAGATCAGTGAACACAAGTTTATTAGCTGCAAAAGGAGAGATTTTAAATTAATTCAAGTAATGAAAAATAAGTTAGAATTGGTTACAAGAAAAATAAAATTAAGACACAACTAATGACTAACTTGATGAATTGGAGTAAAGTTGAAGCAAGATCTTTCTCACCAAGTATTTCAACAGCCTTATTGACTGATTCACCCATCTTCAAAGCATTTGACAAAGTGGGATTTTCTCCTATGAAAGCTCATGTGAAAAATAAATCTGTTAGTCTTAAAGTGCAACACGAATCCTTTTTTTTTTTTTTTTTTTTGTTCAGTCAGGACCTCTCTCTTAGTCCAAAGCCGCTTCCTTTGTTTGTCAGGTTTTGCAGCTGCTGTGGGCAGAAAGGAGGAGAAGAAAGATGGGGGTTTGGTTGGTTGGTTGGTTGGTTTTTCAAGTTCCTTTATTTTCTGCCCTTAATATAAAAGCTTTAGTTATTAATATTCAGTTATTTCATATCTTCCAATACAGTGGCCCTTCCATTTATTTTTTACATATTTTCTTCTTCCTTATTAAATGACACCTTCACTTTAAAGAGCAAAACGCTTAGGCTATGTCCACATTAGGCAGTTGTCGATTTAAATTAAATTAATTTAATAAAATCACTATAAAAATCATTAAATTGATTTAAGTTAAATCAATTTAACAGGTCCCCACTAGGAAACTCAAATCTAACTAGCAAGTCCATGGACAGGATTTAGGAGAGGGGCACCATGGGAGGTGTGGCAAAATGGCCCCCTAGAAGGGCCATGTCCCCATCTAATATATAGAAAAATGAAACAGAAATAACAGTTAAATCAAAATAATGCATCCACACTGTGTTATTTCAAAATAAGTTTCAATTTAGCTGTCATTTTGATATAATGCTAGGTTTTATTATATCAAATTGAGTTTCCTTTCTGAAAGATAAGGGAGCTCCTTATCTCAATATAAGGAAATGTAGTGTGGACTTGCAATCTTTTAAATCTAAATAATCTGAATTATTTCAATATAAAGACTGTGTGTGGACATACTCTTAAATATTTCTTTTCCTTACATAGAGATTGTGTTGATATGCAAAATTACAGATTTTTGAAACTGGGACTGTGTGATGTTTCTTATATCAGATTTATAACAATGGGGTGTGTAGGTGCTGCCTAACATACCATCTGGTAAACTTCCTTCCTTTGCTGCTCACCATATGTTATATATTTGCATATTCATATATTTTAAAGGAATACCATAAAATTCTACAGCAAAGTAGATGTTGTGGAGTATGCCTGCAGCAAACTGCTAAATATCCAAGCAAATTATAGTGATAGATAAGAGAGAAGAAAAAATGCCTATCATACCCTCATAGTCCATTTGGCTTTTTATTACAGCTACCTAAAACAAATATTATTGTTATGCTAATGATACCAAAAGAATGCATGCTATGAATTATTGGTAGAAGTAGTATCAAGCTGTTTAAGGGAAAGATTAACCAGAATTGGGAATAGTTGGTATGATCTAGAAGACTGAAATGAGGGCTTTCTGGAAGGAAATTATACTGATTCAGGCTAGATCCTTGGGGTTGCTGATTGGGGTTCCTGGAGCCTCTGACAAAAGTTACTTCTATCTGGAACCATATGGGCCATTGAGTTCTGAAGATATCGAAATGTGGTAACAAAATATTTGTATCACTTTTCCAGTGTTCAGTAATGTTTCCAGTAAAAAAAAAAAAATGGTTTGTATTTAAACTAAGTATTGCTTGCACAATGCTTCTAATTAAAGCAATTCAATAAATATCCCAAAACACAATGCATTACAGGAGCCTGATGTCTCATTATTATAATTATTCATTATTTGTATTTCAATCATACCTAGGCCCTCATTTTTCCAAGTGCTGTATAAATGCAGAACAAAAAGAAGTATCCATACTTAAACTTCTAGCAGAGTTCATCAATAGAGGAAAACCTACTGTGCACTTGTATAAGTCTCAAAATGTAATTTTCCTAAGCTCTACACTGCAGCTCTGCACCATGAAACTCACAATGAAATTACAATTGAAAGAGAAATTATGAAGATACTCATTAGAGTAAATCTTCATGACATATACAAAAAATCTGTCCAAGCAGCTAAAATGTGTACACTTTGACCTCTGGATAGAGAAAATTCAATAAGTGAATCAGAAAATAGTGCTTAGACAGGGAGCTGTATTGTACTTTTCTATTTACTGAAAAGGATTCCTGCCAGTCTTCTAAGAAAATGGAGTGCCATTTGATCATATAAAGACCCTACTAATCAATAACTACACAACATGACTTCCAGCATGTACTTAATGTTACACCAAGTGAAACGCAGTTATGCTGTACTGATGCTGTTCCAAATGAATATAACCAGTATTTTAAATAGATAGCAAAATTCAATCTAATAAGTGTGGTCCAGAGGTGGTAACTGAAGGATCCTAGGCTTGAAATTTAAAGAAGCAAGGTCATTTCATTGAAGGGGTCCTTTCATTTGACAGTAAGAACAAAGGCTTTAGTCAATGTAAAGTATGTGGAATGACCCTACTTCTTAAAATGAGAAAGTACCTTTAATGTAAAAAGTGAGTTCAATAAGGTCAATGGCAGTCTTCATTATTTACACAAAGTCAGATGTTGAACACTGTGTACTTGACACTTCAATTTCATCTTCTGCTAATTAGTGTACAGTCCTAGCTGATGTCAATACTGTTTAATTTCCATTCCATTCCTCTGTAGTGAAGAAAAATACTGCCCAAATTATGTTACATATTTGTTAGTTTGATACTAGTAAATCATTTTGCATAGCATGTGAATCACAGAAGTTAGATTGCACAGATAATGCCACCTGAAAACAATCAGTTTTTTTTTTTTTTTGAAATAGCAAAGCATCAGAATTGCAGATCTAAAGTATTGGTTTCATGAACAAGTCACTTGGGTTTTGTATCAAAGAGAAAATTAAGAAAAGTTGCGACACTGGGAAGCCCAAAAAATTGAACAAAGTTATTATTATCAGAGAAGTACAAACCAGGAAAAAATCTGCTGACTTTTAAAAGCTTTTTTATTTTTTAAGACCCTTAAACTTTTATTGATTTTGGATGCTGTATTAAAAATACATTCTGTCAAATTATTACGGGAGCCCAGAATCTGATGATGAATTGGACCTGATCTTCTAAAAGAAACTGCAATGATATATCAATCTATACAAGCAGATTTTCTGGTACAGAGGAGAAAATCGAATGGAAACATCTGTTGGGTCACTTAGTATCTTCCTTCTCATAGCACTATTTTCTTTCAGCATATCACTATTTTCTTAGTTAACCTTTAGACACATAAGTGGCCTAGGTAATCTAGTATCCTGTCTCTGTAATCTATGAGGAGTAGGTACTTCCTAGGAATGCATAAAATCTGCTTCTGAAAAGCCCCTCTTCACAGAATTGAAATTTGAGCTCTAATTCACATTTGACCAATCTCCTGTTGACAAGAAAATGCATGGCCAGAGGCATTTATTATTGAAAACCTCCTGGCCAAAACCTCTTCTCTTTTAAAATGACCTGTAGAAAAAGAGTAAAGATTAGTATGGACAGCTCTGCAAACAATTCACAATTAATGATTTCTCTGGCAAATTAACACTTTTTTCTTCTTCAGCACTTGTCCATAGAATAGATTGTTGGGGTTGTTTATAATTTTTGGAATTATCTAAATTTTTTCGGCTAGTGTTTTTTTTTTTTGTTTTTTTTTAGCAAGTTAATCACAGCATAAAGATTACCTAAAATTATTAATTGTGCGTACTAGTAGACTATCCAATATTTGTGCTGTATGACTGGTCATCTGAATCGTGTGTGTGTGTGTGTGTGTGTGTGTGTGTGTGTGTGTGTGTGTGTG
>ML681989.1:19682156-19700306 GCA_007922195.1 Podocnemis expansa | reverse complement strand
TGTGTGTGTGTGTGTGTGTGTGTGTGTGTGTGTGTGTGTGTGTGTGTTTCAAAAATTGGCCACTTTCACTTCTGCCTCTTCAGAGAGAAGTTAGAAGACACACATGGCGAGACGTACGAAGAAAGAGGGAAGGCTGGAGAATTTCAGAAAATATCAATATTCTTCTATGGTATTTTCCAGAAGGAGGATCACTAGTAAAGACTTTAAGCACCACAAGACCCCCTGTTTGTTTTACAGAATTAAACTAACATGGCTGACCCTTTGGAATTTAGCAAAGACTAGTAGTACACTGCATGAAGTCACACTACTTAGTCCATACCTCCTGAATAAAGGAGAGTCAAAGACCTAAGATAAATATAAAGTCTAGTTAGACTTTAAGTTCTGTTGTTTCCCTGCCACATTAACACAAAGTAATTATGTTTACATTGATATGTGAAGTCCTAATTACAAATGGTGCACTGTGGCTTTTGTCTCTTTTACTTAATTGCCTCAGTGTCAGTCTTCTGGGGAAGGAACTTGAGGACATGCTTTTAATTTTAAGTGTGCAATATCTATCAAATTAACATACAATATTTCACATATATATGAAGTGCATTGGTTAAAATCAGTAAAAGAATGAGAGGGCATTTTGAGGTGCAGCATTTCCTTCCATTAATCTCTTGATAGATTGCATTTTATTTAATTGTGAAAAGACCACAAAGTCTGTGGGCAAATTGGCTTCAGAAATATAGTAAATGCCTTAGCAGTCAGACTGCTTGAACACTAAAAATAGTAAAAGTTGGTCTCTGCGAGATTTAAAATTGAAAAGACTACAAACACATTAAAATTAAATGCACAAAACAGAAATTGTCCCTCTATATGTCAGCCATACCTTTGTGACAAAGTTAACTATATTATAAAGAATTCCTAAGAAAAAAACAAAGATTAATCTATGCAACAACAGAAAAATCCCCTCGTTCTGTGTCCTTTCTCTCTCTGTGCTTCAGGTCATGTTCCCTGGAATCAACAGTAATGCCTAGGTCCTTTTCCACCACACCTACTACAGTTCATTGAAAGTTGGTAATGGAAAAGCCTCCTAAAAGTATGCATGATATGATCTTATACACAATATTTCAGCATATCTGCACAAAAGACACCATCATAGGTCCTAATCAAGATAGCTACTCCATCAAAGGCTCATTCACCTGTTCATCTACTAATGTGATCTATGCCATCATGTGCCAGAAATGCCCCCAACATCTTGTACATTGGACAAACAGGACGATCCCTGTGCAAAAGAATAAATGAGCACAAAACTGACATCAGAAATCACACAAAAAAAAAAAGTTGCTGAGCACTTCCATCTTTTTAATCATTCTGTAAAAGATTTGTTAACAATCATACTCAGGGTCATCAGTGGGATATCAAGACTTCAAAGAGAAACAGCTGACCTGGAATTAATATGCAAATTAGATTGTGTGAAAGCAGGATTAAATCATGACTATGGCTTCTTTTCCCATTACAACAGGTAATTTGACTTCAGCCTTCCCAGAATTTGAACCTTAATAACTGCTCTGATTTGCTGTTACTGTATGACCTGATCCCATGTTTTACACTTCCTTGCATTTATTTTCATTCCATTCAGTAAGTTTCCCCATCTTCAATGCATCTGACAAAGTGGGATTTTCTCCCATGAAAGCTCATGTGAAAAATAAACCTGTTTGTCTTTAAGCATTGCAACAACACCTTCCTTCCACTTGCTTCTGGAAATGTTCAGCTTGTATCCATGTGAACTCAAACTACTCCTCTGCTGAAAATCAGAAGAATACAACAGGAGAACATATGAATTGTCATACAGCAGTGGTTCCCAACCTCTTACACAGGGGCTAAAAGCAGGGCTATATCTAGGATGGGGCAACTGGGGATCTGCCCTGAGAGCCCTGGAGAGGCTCTCTTTTGCTGCTTGATCACTGTTTTGACATTAGAGAATACTGAACTTGCAAACATTATTTCTTTCTATAGTAACTGGTGAATTAAATACTCAAGTTAATGTTTTCTGCGTAAAGCAATAATGGAAAAATGTCAACCTTTGAAACATTTAAAATGAACAACATGTATTTATATAATTGAGGTTTATTCCATCGAACTTCTGTCAGACATCTAGACATGCACGTGTTTTAAGCTAAGTGATTTAAATTAGATTATTTAAGAATTATTTGAATAAAAGTTGTGTGTCCCTTTTAGTTAAAGTGTTAAAAAACAAACCAAAACCAATTTAATGAAAAAAAAAAACACGGAAAAGTATTGTGTCAGTTAACATATTTTTGACAAACTGAGAATAAGAAGTTTGACAAGACACATCATACCTCACCACCATATATACATATATTAATTAGTGGATAGTTAATCTCTGGATCACCATAATATACAAAATTAAAACGGCTTGTTCTAAGATCTCATGCACCATGCAAATATGTGTCATGGATCTACTTAGTTGTATTCCACTGGCATAAGACATTAATGATTTCAAATGCTGACTGTACAAATAGACTTACATATGTTAAAGGTAAATGATGGACCAACATCTGGTCATTAATACAATACAATTAATGACCAACATCTGGTCATTAATACCATACAATAACATGCTATATGGTGTATTCAAATTTATGGTGCTGTCATGCATATTATACAGCACCTCTGGATTCTGAGCCACACAGTTCACTCAACCAAACAAGGAGGCCTGTGTCACTTTCCAGTTCACTCAGTGTATTAGTTCTCTGTCTTAAAGCAATAATCCTGGCTTTTCTTAAAAAAAAAAAAAAAAAAAAAAAGTCAGGAGAGAAGCTTTGAAGAATGACAAGTAAATGTCCCTTGAGCTTCCTTGACTGAGGCTTGCTGTGGAGAAAAGAGGTAAGTCCCAATGATCTCAGAGATCCTTGCAATACTAAAAAATATGGACAGCAGAAAATAATGAAGGTGAATTGTTGGTTTCTCTACTGAAGTGAAACTCAATATTTGGGGTCTGTGTCATACTCTAGCAAGAGTGAGAACTATACAAACTGAATCACCTGCATCTCAAAGATAGAGAAGCTAATCTTAGTTTGAGACTGATTGCACTAGCCCTGAGTGTGTTAAACTAATGACACTATATGGCAAATATTTGCCCTCAAGACAAATATGGCACAATTACAAACAACATGCTAAGCAAATTAAACTGAAGTGACAACAAATGTAAAGGGAGAATATTTTTCAGTTGCTTATATGCCAGTGTTAAGAATCCAGAGAACAAACAAGAGGAGCTGAAAATTGTCAGGGATCAGCAGAAAGTTGATCATTGTGGCATTACTGAAACCTGTGGGAACAATCACATAACTGGAATGTTAAAATCACTGGTTAAAACTAGTATAGAATGAAAGAAATAGTTAGAGCACTGTGCATTAAAGACACTATTTCCTGCTTTAGAGTTATTGATAGTTCCGGAACACAGGACCTTAAATGAATGTGGATTAATGTACTAACTAGAAGGATTTGGTTGTAAGGTGCTAGTGAAAGCTCCATTACAGATCATGAAATCAAACCAGATCACAGAGTGAGTTACTTCTTAAGCAGTTGTTTGAATGTGGGGAAAAAACGAGGTACTTTGGGGGAGCTTTGATTTGCAAGACATATGTGGTCAGTCTCATGAATCCAGTAGTGAAACATGATTAGAGTTTCTAAAAAGTATAGGCACTAACTTTATAAAATAAGATATTGCACCCAAAAGGAGGTAAACTATGTAGGAACTTACTATGATGGACAGAGATGCATTAGTCACTTTTCTTGAAGTTGGTGAAGGCCTAGATATAGAACTCAGAAGTAAAAGCAGTACATAAGAAGTGGTGAGGAGAAAAAAAGAAAAAAAGAAAGAACAATAAGCACAAACAAGAAATGTTAAAGAGTAGCAAATTGACAAGGGAAGCTAATGACATCCGGGAAACATCAACAGCTTTTTAGGATTTTTTAAAGTTTATTGTGAAACAACTACTAAAAATCCTAGCACAGATACAGGCTCATAACTAGATGGAAATGGTAATATTGTTAATAATTATACAAGGAAAAAAGTAACAAATAAATATTTCTGTTCTGTATTTGGAATGGAAGAATATGATATTCTCTTATCACATTGTAATGATGTAGTATTTTCCAGTTCATTAGTAATTAAAGGGGATGTTAAATAATATCGACTACTGAGGAACATTACTTATTTAATAGGCCCAAAAAAATGCACCTAAGATTCTTATACAGAATTGACTAAAGTGAATGCTAAAGTTAATTTTCACTACAAGAATATGAAGACATTTTAAGAAGTCTAGAAAAATGATAATATTATGCAAATATTTAAAAGGACAAATGTGATGACCATGTTAACAATAGGCTGGTTAAATAGACTTTAGTCTCAGAAAAATAATGGAAATATTGTTATGCGATTCAGCTGAAAATTAATTAAAGGCCAAGAATACAATTAATGCTTGTAAACTCAGTTCTATTGAAAATAGGTTTTATCAAACAAAACTGATTTAATTTTTTTTTGAGATTATAAATTTGGTTGATAAAAGCAATTGCATAAATGTGGATTTTTTTTATTGTGTTTGATATTCTGATTAAAATATATTTACACTACCTGTAAAGCTAAAAACACACATTACATAGATTAAGAGGCAAGTGACTGAAAGATTTAAAGAAATATTTTTTGAACGGGAAAGCATCATGTATAATCACTGAGCCTGAACAAGGTAACATATGTTTGCTTACTGTAGCTTCAACTGATCAGTGTCTATCTTGTGTCAAATTACAACCAAGTCTTTCCCCCCCCCATAACAATGGAAGAAGCCATTCTCCTTTATTGAAATAATTACTATGATTATACTTTCCCAGTCTCTCCTTCATTATCACTGACTCCATAGGATCATTCTGTGCTGTAAATAAGACCCAGAGGCTTACCTGTATCAACTGACTTGTGTTGCTGGCTGTTTCAGTGCAGTGTAGACATCTAAGGTTAGGCTCCAGCAAGAACTCTGTGATCCTCCTGCTTTGTAGGGTATACAGTCCAGTGACCAACTCAAGCCTCAAAGTTTACATTTCACTTAGCAACTCCTTAACCAGAGTCTGGTGAACTCAAGCCTAGCCACAAGTGTCTAACTGAAGTATAGACATAATGCCAGCTCTTTGTTTTTATCCTGTATCTGAAATTACATATGTATACATCTGTTGCAGAATTCCACAGATGCCTTTCCATATTGCAGAGGGATAGCACTGTAGCAAAATAGGGCTAAATATGGATTTCCTGACAACTGTTACTGCTGCGATATCTTCAAAGTGTGATTACCTATGAAAAATGGGTAAAGTAGTTCATCATAACCAGGTGATCATGCCTTCAGAGACTGAACATCTCAATTCAAACTTTGTCTCATGGAATTGTGAGCTATTTGTGAGACATCACTGGATTTCAGCTGGGAATCTTTGCATGTCTGACAGATTCCACCCTACTCACCATTAATTCAATATCCTTATCACTCTGTCACCAGAATATAACTTCTCATGGTCCCCCTTTTTACTTGGTCATTTCCATGTGCCCTTTTTGCATTTGTGCCACTATTTTCCTCCTCATCACTGTGTGGGAATCATGATCTGTGTTCCCTTCAGGAGTATGCCTGAGATCACTGACAGTTCATTTTTATTGTGGAGATATACAGAGGGGAAAATGTTGACTATTTTTCCTCCTTTAATCACTGTTTGTATACCTGCAGCAGGGTTATCTGTTCAGTCAGCAGACATACGTATTTGGATCGCCAAGGCTATGTCCATACATACATCATTATTTCGAAATAAGTTATTTCAAAATGAGTTAATTCAAATTAACAAAATGTTAATTCAAATTAAGGGAAAGCCTGCTTTTGAAACAGCTGTTATTTCGAAATGGTTATGTTGAAATAAGGCCATTTGGACATGTTGTTTTGAAACAGTTGTTTCGATACAATGGTGTTGTTTTGAAACAACATGTCCAAATGGCATTATTTCAAAATAACCATTTCGAAATAACAGCCGTTTCAAAATGAATGGGGTGTAAGCTGTTTCGAAATGACAGTTCTTATTTCAAAATGACAGACCATGTCATTTTGAAATAAGAAAACGTTGTGTGGACATTCAGTTTTTTTTATTTTGAAACAACCAGTGTTGTTTAAAAATAAAAGACTTGTGTGGACATACCCCAACTGTAGTCTTTATTTCAGTTCAGTATGTCCTTGGACCTTTACATAAGGCCCCTGCTGGACTGGCTTCTTTGCTGGTAACCCTTGATGTCCTGGGGGAGGAGTTGGGACTCTTGAGTGGGTAGGAAGACATGTAGCAGAGTGGAGTGGTCTGAGTTTGACCCACCACTGCCCATGTTTCCCTGGGCTATTTCCTAACACATTCTAGTGTCTCAATTTTAAGTGCAGCAGCAATTGAGTTACAGGCCTTGCTCAAACCCCCACAATCCAGGAACAATGCCTGAAACTTCAGATGCTCTTCCCTTGGTTCTACATTTTCTTAAGGCAGTGTCACAAAAAGGGAGTAGAAACTCACAGCTAGACCCCCTCAATAGCAGTCTCTTCATCTACCTCAGCAGATTGGTCCTCCTCTGGGAAGTAGCTTCTCTCTCTTCTTTCTTCTGCCCTGGACTGCTGGAGCTTCCCTTCCCCAGGGTCAGGTTTGGTAGTGCCTGAGAGATGGGACCTTCCAGATGCAGTACAGCTCCAGTCCCTTTGCTTCAGCCTTATTATGGAGTCTGTAAGCCCTGCCACATGCTGCCTGCAGCATTTCATTCCTGGTTATTTCTCTCTCTGATTCACCATATATGCTTGGAAATATAGCAGGTGACACTTTTATTATGTTTTCATGTATGTTTACTTTTTTTTCCAGGTCAGCTGGCTGTGTATGGTCAGATGGAGTGCATATTTTTTTTTTTTTTTGCTTTGAAGCTATGACCACAGAGTCTTTTCCCCCCTACAATTATTAAAGAGGCACCCTAATCTGTAGCTTCTTCTGCTTTCCAAACTATGTCATTTTTTATCATATTTTGTAACTCTTCTTCTAGCCTCTTTCTTAAGGGTGTGTGTGTGTGTGTGTGTGTTGCAGAACTTCCCATAATCACATCTTTTCTGTTATTGGAGACCATGCATTTGTTGTAAGTAGAATTTCATACAATGCTATTGACACTCTCATATTTGGTTACGTGTCACCTTTTTGTCTCTCTATGGCATATATCCTCTTAATAAAACCAAGCAACTCACACATCAAGGCAAAGATCGATAGTTTTACCCATGTTCTGCCATCATTTCTTGTTTTATTATTTTCACAGTATATTGAAGTGTCAGTGCACATTCTCCCACCATTGGAATAGTTCCCTCATTATAGTTTTTCCACCAATACTTTAAACTTTTCCACTTTTTTGTGCTTCTTACATCCCTCTAATTCAATTTTTGTTATTACATTTATCTGTGCTCCAGTATTGTGTAACTCAAATAAGTGCAATCTGTGTTCATTTTACTTAATCGCTCATTTGAGTTTTTAGCCTCTTCCTCATTACTGTGTTTAAGAGCAGCTCTTCCTCAGAGATTCATAAAGTTCAAGATTTTAAGGTCAGAAGGGATCATCATGATCATCTATTCTGACTTCCTGAACATTGGAGACCTCAGAATCTTAGGCATCCACTGCTGTAATAGACTTTTAACCTGTGGATGTCACTGATGTCCTCAAATCACAATTTAAAGACCTTAAGTTATAGTCAGTCAACAATTTACACTACTTTAAACTGACAGGTGACCTATATCTCATTATGCAAAGAAAGACAAAACTCCACGAGGGTCTCTGACAATCTGAACTAGGGGAAAGTTTGTTCCTGACCCTAAATATGGTGACCAGCTAGACTGTAAGCATATGAGCAAACTCATCAGCTAGATGTCTGCAAAAGAATTCTCTGTAGTAACTCAGAACACTCCCCATCACCTGCCCCATCACTAGCCTTTGGAGCTAGCAGTCACAGATCAGCTAGATGCCAATGTAGATAATCTCATCAAACCATCCTCCCAAAAAACAGATAAAGCTCATCTTGAAGCCAGTCATCCCCTCCTCCCCTCCTCTCCTTGGAAACCTGTTCTAGAATTTCACTCCCCTCATAGTTAGAAATCTTCACCTGATTTCATGCCTAAACTGTTTGATGGTCAGTTTACATCCATTTCTTCTTGTATCTAGATTGGTGCTTAACTCAAATAACTCCTCTTCTCCCCTGGTATTTGTCCTTCTGATGTACTTATAGGCTATGTTCACACACAGGGGGTCATTTCAATACAAGTTGTTTCAATACAAGTTGTATCGAAATAACACCTTAATTTGAAATAAGTTAATTTGAATTAACAGTTTGTTAATTCAAATTAAGGAAAAAAGCAGGAATCGAAATAGCAAGTTCAGACAACAGTTATTTCAAAACGTGTCACTGTTGTTTCGAAACAACATGTTCAGACGGCATTGTTTCGAAACAATCATTTCAAAACAATGTTGTTTCGTCCCCACATGGGGTTTAAGTTGTTTCAAAACAATGGTGCGTCATGTGAACATGGCCTTTCTTATTTTGAAACAACCTCTGTTGTTTCGAAATAAGACTGCTGTGTGAACACACCCATAGAGAACAATCATATCTCCCTTTAACCTTCTTTTGGTTAGACTAAACAAGCCAAGCTCTTCTGAGTCCCATCCCCTAAGATAGGTTTTCCATTCCTCAGATTGTCAGAGTAGCCCTTCCCTTTACTTACAGAATCTCTTTACACATATATTTTATTCTTTCCCATTTTCTCTGCAGATTTGGCATGGTGGTGGGTTTATTACAATTTTTATATGTTTGCCTGAATGTTGAACATTTCTTTTGTTCATGCTGGTCGCCACATTGCAGACATTGTATCCTGCTTCCCATTTTTTATACTCAGCCATTTAATTTCTGTGAGCTTTTTACCTTGTTGGCTTAGCTATAGAACTTACAGTCATGTATACTTTGTGTTTTTCTGTAAGCATTTTATTTGTGTTTCTGTTTGTTCTGTTCCGCATATTGCCCTTTCTCATGTCAGAACAATCTCCTTTAGTAACCCTTTATGGACTTCTTTTTATTTTCACACATAAGGACAATCTAGTCTTCAATGAAGGACTATTTTAATATTCCATAGCCACAGGACTGACTTTTTAGTTTTAAGTCTGTGACAATCTCTCTTGTTTTCCTTCCCTTTATCCTGTGTTCGCTTTATGAGCATATATTTCTTATAGCAACACTTTGTCCAGGAATACAGTGATCCTCAAACGTTTTCATTATTTTTCCAAAGATTTTCTCTCCCCACTGTTACCTGTATGAAATGAATTATAGACATTCAGTGCCTTTGTGCTTCCCACTGATAGGAAGAGATAAATTCTTTGCTCATCCTTCAGGTTTTTTTTTTTCCTTTGTGGACTTCAATATATATTTTGAATCTTTTCCATGCAAACACACAGTTTCTCCTAATCCTCAGGGCTGGTGAGGGAGTTACTTTCTGTAACAGCCATTTCAATGTTATCGCTCACTGGATCTGCCAGCATGCTGAGCTCCTCCACTGCTAATACCAGGTGGTATTTTACTGATGAGCAGCCCAACCTCAAAACAAACTGACAATTATGAACAGAAATATAGGCAGCAATGAGATAACAAGCTTCCAACTATTCTAGGCAGCTGCATCCTGTGACTGCCTCATCTTGGTTTTGGTGTGTTTTTTGTTTTTGTTTTTTTTTTTTGGTTACTGCCCCATCACGAAGTGTTTTTGTAAGAAAAGAGTACATAAAGTTTGACATTTCTAAATTTCCTGTATCAATTAATCTGTAGCACAGCGACAAAAAAAAAAAAAAAAAAAACCTAATGTGATCCTTGGATGTATGGAGGTGGTCATTAGAGGCTTGGGGAGAAGCAGCTGCTTCCCAGAAGCTCTGTTTCCACCTCTCTGCCCTGTTCACATTCCACACCTACTCCATTGGATGCTATGCTCCTGCTCAGCTTTTTGCCTCAAGACCCATCCCCACTTGTGAGACCAGCTTGCACTGACTGCAGAGTAGATCACCCCATGGTTCTTTCTGTGATTGCCCCTGCACAAACTGCCATGGGCTGGGCTGAGTGCCCCTCTGACTCTGGGAACTGGCAGGAGTTGGAAGGAGGAGGCTTGTGCTCCCTGGGTGGTGGGTATGGTGGAAGCACGTGGCAGTGTTACCAACTTTGCCCACCAACTCGGGGTATGCTCATTTATTAGGGTTGCTTTCTCTATGGGGAAAATGGTACTTCTATTAGTGTGCTGCTTGTGTGACTTGTGTTTCTATAGAAGTGCGTCTGAGCGGACCGGGTCTATCAGCACTCTCAGCTGACCCCTTATGTGTCCCTGAACTCAGTAGGCTGGGTCACACAGCACTTCTCTGCTGCTACCCTTATGTGCCCCTGTACTGCACCAAACTAGGCTTGATTATGGATCTTGAGCAGGCTGGGTCACACAGCACTTCTCAGCTGCTACCCTTATATGCCCCTGGACTCAATCAGGCTGGGTCAAAACAGCACTTGTCAGCTGTCACCCTTATATGCCCCTGGAGTCAATCAGGCTACTATCCCTATCAATGAGCAAACCTTACAGGGTTGTGGGCATTACAGGGATCTTTGGCTAGGTAATAGAAGCGTTGCTGCAAAGTGATATAAAGAAACCAAGACCACAAAGGAGAGGGAAGGATGTCTTAAAAGAGTCTGGAAACTGGCTTAATAACAAAAGTCATTTTATTGCTAGGTATCTAAAACTTGTACTACTAATAATAATTACAAAGGAGAGAAGAATACCCCAAAATACCCAGTTACAGCATTGATAAACATACAAGGAAAGAAGAACACCCAGCTACAATATTACCTAGATTCTACTGTATCAGGCCTAGAGAGAGAGAGAGAGAGAGAGAGAGAAGTTGGGGGATAGAGTGTCTCACCACTCTGTGTAGCAGAAAAGTTTCCAGGTTGTGCAGATCAGGGTCAGAGGCTGTATGGAAACAAAGCTCCCACAGCAATCAGCAAGGAAGAAAAGCCAAATCCCCAGTGGAAATGATACAGCTTTATATCCAAGCATCAGGAGTCAGGACTCAATCCAGACTCACACAGGATTCAGAAAGGATCCAATCAGGACTTGCACAGGACACACACCACACTACTGTTCTGTTGGATGTGGGTAAAGGTTTTCTATAAGGACTTGTTTGCATGGCCAATACACATTCCTGGCTGGGTGTAATGGTTCAGAGAAGCTCACAATACAGTCAGACAGACTCAGTATTTTGGGTATCAATTATCACGTCTGTGACTAGAATGGTCTGATAATTGCTGAGTTTGTTCGTTTTGGTGTGAGATCCCCCATCAGGCAATGCTTCCCTGCTTCTTCAATCCCAGAATTCAGTGCGGTTCCTGCTTCTTCAATCCCAGAGTTCAGTGCGGCTCCTGCTTTGGAGCCTGGCTCTCCATAGTCAATGCAAATGAAGCTCCATTTACTGTGCTGATGGCTTTTGAATATGGGTAGATGAGGATGGCTCCCATTTCCTACTGTTTTTGGTTTTCAGTTCAAGCAGAGGTTGGGGAATGTGTGGGGGGAGGGAGGCACAGGCTGGATACTATGCTCTGATTCCTCAAGAACACAGAGCTAACATGTAACAGCAGGTGCAGTGTCCCTTGCAGTGTCCCAGCTGGAATGTTGTATATGGACTGGTATGTGCTGGGCCACATGTGTTTGTGGTTTCCTTTGGTCACGTTGGCAAGCTGACCCCATTCCCCTGAACCCCCCGCCCAGGGGAGCTATCAAAACAGTCCCTCCCCCAGCCTGCTCCCAAGTAGAAAGTGAACTCATCACAAGCCCCTGTTGGAAGGGCCTGGGCCTTGACTACCACCAGGACAGGGCACCACCCATTAACTCCCTCTGGCCATGACATGTGAGGCTGGAATCTCATGGCTATTCTGCTGCCTGGGTCTGTTACTGTGGGGCTTTGTGGGGTGGAATTGTGCACTGACAGGCAGGAATGTTCTCTCCTCCACCCACCTGTTGCTTGCCTCTCTTCACCCTGTTTCCCAAGAGGCGGTGGTGCAGGACAGCCTCCAGGAAGGGCGCTTAGTGGTAGTATGGCCTGGGCATACAGTAGGTGCAGCATGGGTGATTTCTTGGTGCGAGAACAGAGCCTCATTCCAAGCACCATTGCCACACCATCTTCTCCAAAGGCAGGAGTTATGTGCTACTAATATTAGGGGAATAGTGAAAGGAGTGGTGAAGTTATTTTATCTTTGTGCATGGCTTTGTGAGAACAGTATTAGAATACTGCATCCAGTTCTGGCATCCACATTTTTAAAAGACTGCTGTAAAACAGGAGAGGGTTCAGAAAAAAGGGCACTAAAGTGATATAAGGGTGAAAAAAAATTCCATACAGTGAAAAACTTAAAGAACGTGATGTGTTCTGTTTATGAAAAAGAAATTATAAAGGTGACTTGATTACAGCATTTAAGTATCTGCAAGGAAGAAAACATATGAAAGGGACTTTTATTCTCTTAGAGAAAAGCATAACAAAAACCAGTGTTTGGAAACTAAAGTCAAGCAATTTCTAACTAGTAGTAAGGCACAATATTTAACAGTGAGGGTGGTTTCCCATTGAAACGTATTATGAAGAGATATGAGGAACTCTCCATCCTTAAGTCTTAAAAATCAAAAACAGTTGCCTTTCTGGAAGATATCCTTTATTCACATGCAAATTATTAGGTTCAATGTGGGGGCAACTGGGTGAGATATAATGGTGTGTGATTTATGTGAGATTAGAGTAGAAGATGAAATGGTTTCTTCTGGCCTTAAATTCTATGGCTCTATGAATATAAGAGAGATCTTGTCGATTAATCAGTAAACTACTAGATTCAGGTGAGGAATAGCTTGCTGATTAAAGATTAGAGTGCTCCTTGCATTCAGTAAAGAGAAGCTTTAGTAATTTTGTAGTACCTTTGCATTAGCTTGTGACGAATTTGAATCAACCATCAGGCTAAAGGAGGCAAAAATTAT
Source organism: Podocnemis expansa (assembly GCA_007922195.1). NCBI lineage: Eukaryota > Metazoa > Chordata > Testudines > Podocnemididae > Podocnemis > Podocnemis expansa. The sequence goes on along the minus strand of ML681989.1, from coordinate 19,687,191 downwards.
GGCACAAGATGTGCTTACTGCACCAGAAGTTTTAACAGATTTTATCCCATTAGGAGTAGTTCACAAGTTCTGCAGTCTAGGATCAACTCTATCAGCTAACATCTTTGTAGATGACACCTAGAGATGTCATCTAAGTTCAATGTCTCTGGGATGTTGTTCCAGGAAGAAGAATTACTAGGAAATAACAACATCCAAATAATGAAGAGCAGGAACAGTGTCTTTGGAGAGAGGCCTGCTAAAGTAGTAAGAAAGGATTTAAAATAAATTAATCTGGGGACAGGAACCTAATACCAGAGCTAAGAAGGGAAGTTGGACACCAGAAGGAAAAACAAGGAGGAGGGTGAAACAGTAGACATGTCCTGATTCACATTGAGAAAATAGGGCCATTATTCCAGATCCAGTCTGATGTGCCACTATGACCTCCTAATTCCCACTCCTGAATCCCGATTCACCCTGCTTTGCCAAATGACCACCCACTCCTGAGTCAGTCCACTCCAGCCTCTTGCATGTATTTGGTCCCAGGAAGTGGTTGTATGACCCCTGGCTACTCAAGGTACAGTCCCCCAACAAGCAATCACAGCCCTAGTTAGTGCACCAGGAGCCACTGTCTACAGAGGCTGGGAACCACTCCCAACCACCATACACTCAAGTCCATCCATCTAACAAATAAATGGATTGTGCCCAGCCCTCTTTACTCACACCCTCTAAAGATCTCACAGTTTAAGAGAAAACAACTACTAGTTTATTGATCAGATTATAATTCCTAGTAAGAATATGGCTAATCATGGCAGAATCACAATATAAAAGAGTCAGGAGTGATCATAATGAAATAAAAGGTAAAACATGCATATTATCCTAATATCTCTACTTATGATGACCTCATAGTTCAAGTTCATGCTCAAGGTGTTCAACTGTCAGATGTTTTCACAGCCACTCTGCCTGAAAACAGGCAGGGCCCAGATCTTGTGTGAAGTAGTTTCCAGGTGGAGAATCCCAGGCCAAAAGCCTCCAAAATCTACCCAGTGTCGTTCTTTGTTTTCAATCCCTCTCCCCCTCCCCTTCCAGGCAGAGGTGATCCCTTTGTCTCTTCTCAGCCACTGTCATTAGCATGTCTTTGTCCTCTTTCAGGTAGTTGCTTGCTCACTGGTGCTGGGAGAGACTTCTGTCTGTCCCCCTCCCCCCAAGCCATGTTAAACATGCTACACGTCAGAGCACACACATGAAGTTATAGGAAATATACTATCATAGTAAATATGTAGAATAGGTTATGAGCACCAATAAAGAAACTTTGTGTGGCATAATTGGCAGCAAATTATACGATCACAGTGAACAAGTGAACAGCAAAATCATATAGATCATAATCCAGGGTGCACAGATGTGCATCTCATGACACCCATACATAAATACAAGAAGTCTAGGAAACAAGCAGGAGGAACTGGTAGACCTGTGGTAGTCAAAGAACTATTATGTGACTGGAATAAGTGAGACTTGGTGGGGTCACTCACATGACTGGAGCACTGTCATGGATGTGTACAAACTTTTCAGGAAGGACAGAAAGAGGACAAAGGTTGAAGAAGTTGCATTATATGTAGGAGAGCAATATGACTGCTCAGAGTTCCACTATGAAACTGGAGAAAAGACAGTTGAGATTCTTTTGAGATTCTTTGGGTTAAGTTTAGAGGAGAAAGCAACAAGGGTAATGTCATGGTGGACATTTGTTTTAGACCTCCAGACCAGGTGAATGAAGTAGACAAGACTTTGTTCAGACAAACATTCTTAACTCTTACACTGGAAAGGCAGTGACCTCATTCATCCAACTGACCAAAGGTATGTGGGATAAGAGGAAAATGGAATTATACAGTAATGTATAGGTCTACAAGAAGTGTGTTTTGAGAATTTTGCTGTATTGTGGTGAGAGCTGGCACACTTCAGACAGTATGAGAAAAGCCTAAAGACCTTCTTCACCTGCTGTCTTCACTTTATTCTAAATATCAAGTGTTAAACCAAAGGTCCTGTCATTGCAGTACTTTGGAAAGCAAAATTTCCAAGTCTAATCATTGTTCTGAAACATAGGGTACGTCTACACTGGAGCCTTAAGTTGACTTAACCTCCCTTAAGTCAACTTAAGGAAAGACATGTCCACACTGGACTTTTGTTAAGTCAACTTAAGCAGTTGTTTAAGTTGACTTAATAACGTTGGCCCTTAAAGTCAACTTAAGCATTAAAGTCGACTTTATTAAGTCAACTTAACACATTGTAGATAGGGTTGTCTACACTATAGGCTTTGTTAAATGAGCTTAACAAAGCCAACTTAACAGAGCCCTCCAGTGTGGACATAGACTTTGTTAAGTCAACTTAACTTCTAAGTCAACTTTGCTAAGTCAACTTAAAATCAACCTTGTTAAGTCAACTTAACTGAGCCCTCTAGTGTAGACATAGCCATAGATGTCTCTGTTAGCTTTGTCATTGGTGCTGTATAAACAATGGACACATTTCAAAGGATGCTGTGAGACCACTGGGCCAACATAGGCTCAGATTCAAGGACATCTGCGAGGACTCATCACCACTGGAAGCTGGGAAGATGCTGCTAACAACAGACAGAATGAACTTCACCTGGGGTAGGAGGAGAGATGATTTAGAGACAGGAAAGCAAAGAGAGTAAGGAGGAAAGTGGAATAGGCCTCAGGAGCTAGCATGCCAACTTCATCTTCTTGTTCATAATTTATGCCTTCATTATTTGCTGCATGCACTGTCACTGGAGAATTGGAATCATTACCTACTTGCAATGCTGTAGAATGACACATAGTCTGCTTTGATGCTTACACCATGATCTTTGAAGACAGATATCTGCCACTCACATTCTGCTGAAACCCACTGCATTACAGATTATTATGTCCAAGTTAGAAGATAAGGACAAAGAGGCTGTCCATTGCATGGAGGACCACAGGTTATTCAGGAAAATGGACAGTACAGCTGTGAATATGTGTATTAGAATGTTCCTATTGACAGAAGCTGAAGTGATAGATTATTTCTTATGAAAATAACCATTCTCCTAACAAATTCTGGTGGGACAAGGCATGGTGTCCAGTGATAAATCAGTGTTTGAAAGGCATCATGAAAACCTAAAGCTACATGACTTGAGGTCAAGGGTACCAAAAGTAGAAGCTAGAGTTATTTAATTAGTTAATAAATCCCAAACCTATTGATACTGAATGCTTTTTGCAGACTTCCTTTTCTGTTCATGTCACTAGATGTGCAAACACACTTCAGTTATGGATTAGGAATTTTAATGCTCTTAAGATTTTTACTAAAATACCACCCCACAATATTTTTTTAAATCTTGGAATTATTAGGTTGACTACTTAAAACACTAAAAAATGAAGACATAGAGTGAAAGGAGATGTATGAAATGAATTCATGCAGTTAATACATTTAGGCTGAGTTGTTCAGCTGATGACATCTAGGCAGGAAATATTTGCTGGAATGAATGGCTACGTCTATACTTCAGGGCTCAGTTAAGTCAACTTTACAAGGTCAACTTTAAGTTAACTCAACGAAGTCAACTTAAAGGTTAAGTCAATTTACGAAGTCTACTTAAGGCTACATCAGCACTGGAGGGCTCTACTAAATTGACTTTATTAAGTTGACTTAAGAAAGCCTACAGTGTAGATGATCCTATCTACAATGCATTACATTGGCTTAATAAAGTTGGGTGTGTCCACACGTCTCTTTTATTTCTAAATAACACTGGTTATTTCAAAATAAAAAAGATTAGGTCCACACGATGTTTTCTTATTTCAAAATGACCGGCTTCATCATTTCAAAATAAGAACCATCATTATGAAACAGCTAAAACCCCATTCATTTCAAAACACCTGTTATTTTGAAATGGTTATTTTGAAATAACGCCGTTTGGACATGCTGTTTCGAAAGAACACCATTGTTTTGAAACAACTGTTTCAAAATAACATGTCCAAACGGCCTTATTTCAAAATAACCATTTTGAAATAACAGCCATTTCGATAGCAGGCTTTCCCTTATTTTGAAATAAGTCATTTCAAAATACGGGTTTTATTTTGAAATAAGTAATTTTGAAATGAAATAAAACTTTGTGTGTAGACATAGCCATTGACTTTAATGCTTAAGGCGACCTTAAGTCCTGTAGTTTTTAAGTCAACTTAAGCAAGTGCTTAAGTAGATTTTAAAAAAGCCCAGTGTGGACATAGCTTTCCTTAAGTCAACTCAAGGCTCCAGTGTAAATGTACCCAATGAGTGTTTAACTTAAAAGATACAAGAATAAACACTGGAAATGTTTTTAGTACTCCTGCAAGCTATGCTCTCTAAAGCATATTTTCATTCCTATATAGTACATTAGCACTGTAAAGAAAGAGCAAGGAAGTTCCAATTCATTCCCACCTATACCCAGTACCAAGGAAATCATCACTAACTGGGAGATAAAGAGCTCATCTTATTCATAAAAGGATGAAGAGGATAAACAATAGACAGAAGTGGTTTGACATAGAACTGCATCACTATTTATAAACATACTATGGAACTTATCAGCTAACTGCCTTACAAGCATATTCCAAGTTCTTTTTCCATAAAAAGTCTGAGTACTTTGGAACATCAAGTTTTTGTAATAAGTCTTGTTTGTTTTATACTAACCAGATACTGATCTTTGCTGAATCAAAACTTGGGAGAAAATCCCAAGATGGGGAACATCTTCAAGTGTTTGACAAAGTAGGATTTTCTCCCATGAAAGCTCATGTGATAAATAAATGTGTTATTTTTTAAAAAGTGCCCAAACTCTTTGTTTGTTTTACCATGCCTAAAAATATATGTCAGCAACATTACATTCTGCCACCTCATAAAGTTAAAAGCACAATACTGTATCAGCATGAACTATTATTTTAATTATTTCATTGTGTTTTTCTACTCATAGAATACCTTTCCTTCTACTCCCAATTTCTATATTCTAAGAATGGAGGCTTTCTTTCTTTCTTTCTTTCTTTCTTTCTTTCTTTCTTTCTTTCTT